>CM053514.1:57558326-57587354 GCA_028627145.1 Eidolon dupreanum | reverse complement strand
GGGAATGTAGTTAGCATTAATATGATGGCTAAGTGGAGGGCTAGGGGAGGGAGGGAGCAATTGGGGGGATCATTTTATGAAAATATAGATGTCTCACTAATGTACTATATACTTGAAACTAATTAAAATAAATAAATATAATTTTTAAAAAGCCATAGATGTAAAATATAAATACATGTTTTTATAGGTAGATTTTAAAAATTTACAGGCAAAATTAGATTCATTTTTATATGTAAAAATTGCTTTACATACAAAATTTATATGTAAAGTTATATATAGATTTATAAAAAATCACAGTATTTTCATTAGAGATAATCTCAATCATCTCTAGGTAAAATTGAAATTCAGAGGTAGAGCTATTTACAGAGTTTTATTTGACCAAGATATGAGATAATAATTTCAAACAAAATGCTAAAGGTCCTCGTGCTTGGAGAATGTGAAATGTAAGAAAATTCATTGTGCTGTGTGTTAATGAAAGTAATATAAGTAATGTAAGTAATACTGAATGCTGAAACATTCCACAGTTTAAAAGAAAGGTCTTTATCCTAACTTCATTCCTTTCTCTTTATTGTGACTCCTATTTCCATTAAGGAAGTTTTCACAAAGGCTTAATCTTACTGTGTCTCTCACCTAATTATAATCATACTACCCTATTCAGTAGAGGGCTAATTGTTTCAAAATAGAATTCTGAAGCAAAAGCCTCAGGTGTATAGTTAAACGAGGTGTTAATTGGATGGTAGATGCATTAACTTGGGAGTAAGGAAGTCAACGGGTTGGTGGTTTCAGACTCAGCTCGGAGGCCAACGGGTCGTTTTAAGGATTTACCACTCCATCTTTTAAAGGTCTGATATTTATATAGTTTCGCAGTCGTGGGATCCGAAATTTAGGTGATGTCCAAGAGAAATCAAATTGTGGTCAAATGCTAACTACAATAAGTAGAGAAGCAAGTCATTCTTTTTCTACGGCGTTTTTCTGTTTATTGGTGCAGAGCAGCAACCCAACTGAGGAGTTGGGAGTAGTGGACTCCCGCTGTCCATACCCCTGCCTGTTGCATTCAGACCAGTTCAGGTGGGAGTGCTTGCTGCCTTCTCTCTCATCTTCAGCTCCTCACTCCCAGCCTATACACAAATCTGCATTTCCACCAATAGTTGTGTCACAAAAAGGATGCATCTTTTTGCTTGTTTCCTAACCTCACTTCACCGCTTAGCACCTGTCCTGAGAAATTTACCACTTAATGTCCCTTACTTAGGGTACAAGAGAAGAGTGAATTTTAGGTGCGGCAAAGGGAAAGTGATTCAATTAGAAATAAAAGACAAGAAGAATCCAGAATGAAGTCCTGGGCATCACAGTATCCTCTCCAAGCCAGCTCCTTATATCTATCTCTAACTAGTTACTTCATGTGGTTACTCTATCTTATTAAAGAGACCAGTATACCACAGACCAAAATCAATGTTTTCAAATATGGCTGCTAACGCCCTGATGAAAATCACCTGAAGGATTATTACAAATGCATATCCTTGGGTCTTCAGTCATTCGGAATCAGAAACATTGTGGATGACCTTATGAAATTTATCTTTACACAAGATCCTCAGGAAGCTAATTTGTACAATGAACCACTAGTTATAGTTTGGTACAGACAGGACAGTAGGCTCATTCAATCTATTGTCAAAGATTGCTACAGCAATTCCCTGCCAATTATTCTACCATTCTACCTAGAAAAACAAGCAAGCAAACCAACAAAATTCCCACGTGTTTCAGTGCGTTTAAAAAAAAATGTGAAGTTTAGTATAGAAAAGATAGGCAAAAATTGTGTAGACTTTATTGTGTTGCTGTTGTTGTTTTCAACTTTCTCTTAGTATGTACAAAGTGAGGTATTCTTAAGGGCAATTAAAGTATTATGCATCCACTTAGCAGCTATTTTCTATAAGGATGGCTATTCTAGATGAAAGGTAGCTTAATGTCTGTGCCATCTTTTTAAAAGATTTAATTCACACAAACATCTACAGGATAGAGATGGTGATTATTATAAAAAGAAAAACTTTACACATTCACATGTCATGACATATGCTAAACATGGACTACAGAGAAACCATAAATGTCAATAAGGTCACAGTAGAACATGAATAGTTGAAGGAAAATGAGAAAAATGATGAATGGGAGTTCCATCTGAGTAAGCAGTTGTAGATTCAATTGCTGTAACCTTTGGAGGCTAATTAGCAAGGTCCATAGGGTGAGGCTAATCCAGTGAATGCCCCAGGATACTGAAAATGTAATAAGTTTTTCCAATTTAAAAGGCAAGTTAGGTATTTAAAATTGACTTACTTCTTTGATTAGTTCAGAAACACTATTTTGCTAATTAAACCCTGTTGATGATTGAAACACCATTAATAAATACTAAAACTTATTTGCATGACCATATAAATTAACATATTCTAGAAAATAAAAAATATATAAAATTATCTTTATTTTTATTCTCCTGGTACTCTTAAGAATTTGCAGCAAATGACAGGAAGAGTATATATAATGCATTAAAGTTTGCAATTTCTTATGGAAGTTTCTATGTGTGAACATAAAAGCATTACTTTAACAAGATTACTAAAATGTTGCTATTTTCTATAAAAAGTAACATGTTATTATATGGTCAATTATGAAAAAACATATTACTGATATTATGAAGATTAAAAGAACCCTTCACTGATTATTAACTGATAGTAAATGGCTTTTGCAAATTGACTTAAAAAATTTAGCTGCTAGATTGAATTATGTTATTTTAACCTTGAAAAAAAATCATGGCGGTTTTCTAAAGGTTTTTTGACATAATTAGAAAACCATTCATATCAGTCTCTGTTTTATTCTTATGGGATAGAATAGGTTGACCTTGGAAACAAACTTCATTTATTAGTAACTTCCTTTATGAAAAAAATTGCACAAATGTTTGCTTTAACCAAGTTTATGTAAGTGTATCAAAGCAAACACTAGTTTAAGACAATTATCTTTATTATCTATGACCAAAAGTCTCACGGAGATGTGAATACCCATATAGTTTTGTTTTTATGTCAAATATATTATTAGCCAAATATAGAGAAATCAAAAGTTTTTAAATATATATTTTTTACCCTCTATATCTTCATGCTTTTTTGGTTGATTATCTACTCTGGAACATAATAGCGTGAGTTTTCTAATCCTCAGTTGATTTGAGCTTTGTTTTGTCATTATAAAAAATGTGTTGTGGTAGAAATGCCTTTTTACAGCTTCAAGTCTGTAGCTGTGAAATAACTCCCAAAATTGTGCTCTATAACTTGGTCCTAAATTTTCTTCTTTTTCTGTTCTTTGTCTAGAGTTTATATATACATAAATATATATCTATATATATACATATATATATATATGTATGACAGGGCTAAAAAGTTAATTCATGGATGACTAAGCAGTAGATGTCAAAGGTTTGGAATTTAGTACAGCTTTAGGTGGCCACTGTTATTTTCACCAACTAATTATTCCATGACATAATTTTTATATGCTCATGTATAATCTCATCTCACATTTTTAGCAAAATCATTTTGCAAGAGTTATAGAAGATATGAAGCAACTGGGACTTGTATATGCTACTGCTGGGAATGTAAAATGATACTGCCACTTTGGAAAACAGCTTGCCAGTTTCTTATAAAGTTAAACATATTCTACCCAGCAATTCTACTCCAGGGAACTTACTTAAAATACAAGAAAATATGTCCAAAAAAAAAAAAAAATCATGCAAGAATGTTAGCAGCAGCTTTCTTTATAACAATCAAGACCTGAAAACAACCTAAATGTTCATCAACAAGCAAACTGAGGTATAAGTATATAATAGAATAATACCCAGAAATAAAAACAAACAAATGCACAAATTGCGGTATATCCCCACAATGGAATACTACTCAGCAATTAAAGAAAAAGGAACTATAACATGGATGGATCTCATAAACATTATGTTGAGTTACAGAAGCCAGAAACAAAATAGTACATATTATAACATTCCATGTACATAAAGATTGCAAACATACAAGACTAGTCTGTGGTGTTTGAAAGTAGCATAGTAATTACCTCTGGTGGTGGGGTGGTGGTATGGAAATGATAATAAATGGATACAAAGAAACTTCCTGTGCTGATGGAAGTATTTATCTTGATTAGGCAGGTAGTTGCCCAGATTTACACATTTTTCAAAACTCATTGAACTGTATGTAAATTATAATGCAATATAAAGACCTACAAACATGCATAGATGCATAAATGGATGGATGAATGAAATGAATGCATGAATAAATGAAACATGGTCTCTGAATTTAAAAAGTCAGTATTTAAATCTTGTCTTTACATCTTGACTATGTGACTTTTGAAAACCTGCTTTATTTTTCTGTACCTTATTTTCCTTAAACTTAATTGGATAATAATTGGGGTTTATGAGGATGAAGTAACTTAATACATCTTAAGTACATAGAACAGTAAGTACTAGGATCATAGTAACACTTCAAAATTTTTTAGATATTATGTGTCATCTACTATATTTCTTTCATTTTCTTGATAACAACATAATTTACAGGCCAACATAGTGTGTCTTCTCATTATACAAACAATTATTTTTTTATTGTAAAAATGAAAGTACTAAATGACGACTTGCCATTTTATTGTGTTGGGCTGGACCTGTTTACAATTAACTTGTAATTTTAGCTGTCAGTGTGGCAGGTACAAAAGTAACATATAAAGTTTAATTGAGACCATTGAAAAAATTGGCCCCCACATATTTATATATTTTTTACACTGAATTTCAAAATTCTTAGTTTAGATAAGGAGTCCTATGAATAAAAGTCTTAGACACTTTCCCATAATGGATAGAAAAAAGCCATTAGTTTTCATAATCAAAATAACAGAATTAGTAGGAATGAATACAGATTCCAGTTTATTCAATTCATTGAGTAAAGCCTTAAAAGCACTGTGAAAAAACAATCTTTAATAATTTAAATAATCCTTTCCTAGGATTCATCTGTTAGCTGAAGAAGTCTTAAGTTTCTTATTAAGAGATAAAATTACCAAAGACATTATGGTTGTTTGAGCCTGTCTAACCTTAATATCTTCTGTTTCACACTGCATATGTGAGCCGTAAGGAAGTCATCCCGTTATCTCCCAGGACACCTGTAGTCACATGAATGACCAGGGGAAAAACTGGTTTCTCCCACTGAGGTCATTTATTATTGCCCATGATTTTGTACTTCCAAGATGACCAGAAAGTCACTCCTTACATTGTTAGGCCCTTAGGAGAGCACTTAGAAAAGCAATAGACTCACTTGATAGCAATTCACATTTACTGAGTCATGGAGAAGTATTCCTCCTCCTTTATTAAATATAGTCTCATCGGGCTCCTTGTTTAAGGCTTTGATATAAACATATCTAGTTTTCTCCTATTCTGCTCAGAACAGGTTATCAACCTTCCTTTACATCATAGGCTATGATTTAACTGCAAATTAAATGTAAGTTCTTGAAGTAGTGATATTTATCCATTAAGTCTAGGACTGGGGTGAATATTTTGCACAGATTTAAAAAAATTCTTAAAAAGGGCCCTCGCTGTGGTTGGCTATGGGCACACAAACTCAGTGATCACAACACTTCATTAGATATATGTATCCAAATGATCCAGACTCCAAAAAGATTATACTAGTCTCAATTATTTTCCCTCACCAGCTGTCAGAAATTTTGGAATTTTCCTGTAAATATTTCTAACATCCCATTGGCAGATTCCTTATTGGATGTAAATTGAAATGTCACAGGGATAATTAATCCTTTTTGCCTTTTGATTGTTGGGAAGTTGTTCAAAAAGCTTTTGCTAAGGCAAAAATCACAAATGGGCATTAAAGAATACACTAAGAACTGGGAAAGTGGGAAGAAAACACCCCATATTTTGAGTAGGCTTTTAAAACGTCAGTTTGAAAACTGTAGGAAAATTTATTGCAATATCGCTACATAATTATTCAAAAACAAAATGAGTCTTAATGTTATGCCTCTGCAGGAAGCCTCTTATAATGATAGCCTTCTAGTTGAAAAAGATATAAAAGCAAGATTTACCATAGATGGCTTTTATATAACAAAAACTGTAATTTCTATATCAGAATATGGTTAAAGAAAGCATTTTTTTCCCTAGAAATTGAGGTAAATTTTCAATTTGATAGTGGAATATTTCCTCTTATTTTCCTGTGTTCATCTGGTTCAGAATTATAAGAGAAACAGACCTTTCCAATTCTATTTTAGCCTGTCTGCAAAATGTTGATAGTCAAGATCATGACAATAAAAAATCTTATCAATTTAATCATAATAGTTGGCTATAAATTATAATTAGAAAGTTTTACCCTTGTTCTCCAAAACCTCCAAAGATTAAACCTCCAAAGGTTAAAAAATTATAATCTTGACTAATACTAGTTTTCTATGTCTCAAATTTATAAAAGTTACATATATATGTAATGATCTCGCTGTTTGGTCCATTTTTGAGGAAATTCTCTCATAATTTATACAGAAGAAGAGATGAAGATTTTCTTCCAGGCTCCATGGAACACTTCCCATAGCTACTTCACTTGCATTATAGCTAAGGTGAGAATTATAAAGCAGGGAAGAAAGGCCAACATGTGATGCCCGGGTGAGACATCAATTCTAAGGTTGATGAAACTGATCCAGCAGCAGTGGGTGGCTCTAGGGGTACAGCCTTGGGGGTCAGATTCCATGTACGTTCAGTTCTTGCTTCCAATCGGAGAGGTAGAGCAAAATAATGGTTGATACTCAAGAGTCAACAAGCACACCATGATCTTTTAGACCTGTCTGTAGGTTATTGATTCTAGCTCCAGACCTACAGAAAGAGAGCAGGTCTCCAATGCCCCCAGCCACCAGGCTGGAGTTGGTCTAGGAGTTTAAGGAAAATAATTAGGTAGGATTTGAGGTAGGAACTATGGCTGAAAAAAAGGCCTGTGAGGCTGGCAGCAGGTAAAAGTAGTCTGATTAATTATAATTATATTAATTATAATCATGATTAGGCCCAAGAGAGTAACAATTACTCTGTTTTGTCTGGTACTTATACTTGATTTGTGATGTATATGTTTTTAGGGAAACAGTGTCAAAGGGAAAATCTCACAGCTATCTCTTGCTTCAAGTGGGGTTGTAAGCAGGTCATAGGCTAACTCTGAGCTTTCCTGTGAGACCTGTGGCTAGTTCTACCTAAGGGATGCTGGAAAAGAGAAAGGTATAAGGAAGGAGGCAGGAGATAGCACACACAACTTTCAACACCATTAGTCCGTGATGCATCTCTCCTGCTAGAATGGGGGTGCTAACTTTCTCAAGATTTAAGATTAAACTATCTTGAGGGTGTCAGGAAAATTCTCCTTAATGTCACAGCTGTTGGCTACATTTTAGATGTTATCTGCTTAAATTGGGAGTTTGTGTTTCAGACAAACAAGAACATACATTCAGTAGGATTTGAAGGTTTTTCTCTCTTGTAGAATCTCTCTTGCAGCTTGTAGAGCAGGATGGAGAGAGTGAGAAAAATGGAGAGTGGAGAACACGGATGCCTTCTGCAAGTGTGGATCTCATAATTTTGCAAAAGGGAGAGGAGTGTAGAAATATGGACACACTTCAATTCTAATGAATAAACGTCAATTTAAAAAATCATATTTCATAATATTATGTCCTCAGCTATTTTCAAGTTGGCTGAGTGTGGCTGAGCATGACACAGGAAGTGAGTGCAAGACAACAAAATGCAGATATGTTCATGAAACTAAAACATAATTTTATGTTTTTATCTGTCCTCAAGGTGTAATTTTCTACCCAAATAAACAATAAATATATTTTTGTGACACTTAAACTGAGGGTAATATAGAAATTTACTGATTATTCTTTTGCTCTCCAGATGGCTATCAACTGTGTAATTTTGAAATGTTTTATATAGTAATAGCTGGGACAATGGAACAATTAATTGAGTGACAAAGGTTATCTCATTGAAATTCGGTGCTCTATCTCGTAGAGAGTAGAGGAGACATATTTGGCTCTAGTGGAAAGTGCCACAAGATATACTACTTGGACACAGAAACAAAGAACACTGAAAGGAAACCGCTGCAGTGGATGATACTCGGTATCATGGCGGGTTAGTGGCTCGAATGCCCCCGAGGAAAGACTTTCATGTTTGTACATGCCAAACTCATCTTGAATGTGTGACAACGAAAAGAAAGTGATAACAATATTAATTATTTATAAATATATGAAAATACTCCAACATAAAATACTGTCAGAGTTTTTTTCTTTGAAGCTACCTCTTTGAAGAAACATATGCTGACATATTCTACAAAGCCGTTCCAATAGCTACTTTGAAATTCAAAGAGAAAACATATAATGGAGCTCTATTTTCAACAGGATTTGAGTGCATATAACTTGGTTTTTTGAGACTGACACTGAGAGGAATTGGCCTCCTTTTTAGATTTCATTTTCAAGACTGGTAGTTATGGTTCTTCTTATCATTTTTTTAGAGCTGTTTCTGTCATAATAAATTGTGGCTTGTTTATCATTCCAAGTGTCTTTCAATAAAACAGTATTTTCAGATATCTGCTAGATATCAGATATAGTTTAGCTTCAAGCCTAAATATAACAATAGTGACGATAATAACGATAATAGCTATTATAAAATTTGAGCCTTGGTATGTGCCGGGGATCTTGTGCTCTAAAATTTAAACTTATTTTACTCCATCTTCAAAATAATCTTATAGGGGTAGGATTTATTTTGCCCAATTTTACAAACAAGGAAACCAAGATTCATAGAGGGTAAATAACTTGTCCAAGATCTCACAGTTAGCAAATGACAGAGCCTTGATACTCTATAATACTGAATCAGCTTTACTTACCTACCCCAGCATCTGAACACATTGAGAAAAGCACACAAGAACACCAAATGCAAATGTACCTTCAGCACTGCCTGCCAATTCTACATTTCTCTGTTCGATACACTCAGCCAAATCTTCGCTTTCCAACCTCTTGCCCTCTCTCCTCCCTCTCACTCTAAGTGATGAAATTGCCTCTTACTTCAAAGAAAAATTGAAGTAATCAGCAAGGAACTCCCTTGAATCCTATTTAACCTTCATGACCCACCACATAGCACACATCCTCTTTTGTTCCCCTCTGTCACAGTAGAAACGGATCCTTCTTCCTTTGGCAGCCAATCCCCAGTCTTCTCTTCTTTCATCTCCTAGGACTATAACATCATCACATATCCTTTTCCTCTCTTCTATTTTAAATGTGAAGTGGGGATAACAATTATGATCTGCTCTCAAGGTCAGTATCAAGATTAAAATAGGATGTATATGAAAAAGTGTCTGACACGTAACTAACATTAGCTGAAGGATGCAGAAGATGAGGAAGATGACCCTACTCTCCAACCATCTCATTCTTCATTGAAAACTACGATCTCTATATCACTTCCAGCTTCTCTAGGACAAAACATTGGCAAAGGATTAACAGCAGAAAAAAATTTTTAAGTACAATACAATGTCTGTGCATGCTTTGGGAATAGTTGTGGTTTTAAAGCAGGAGATATGCTTAGGAACTTGAGAAACAGGTTTAATATTCTTTCATTGCAAAAATTGCTATCATATGAAATGTCTATTGCAGACCATAAGCTTGAGTGGGTGTTTTGTGAGCTCATATTATGATGCCAAGGAATTATAAAAAGATTTCGGATTCCTTAATATTATTTTTCTTCTAGATTTGCTTCTCTATTCTCTCAGTGCTTCCTGGCCTATAAATTCATGTGCTAGTTTTAGGATCTCAACAGGACACTGTAAAATTTCCATTAGGGCCATCTCTCTGGAGCCACATAATTTTAATGAAGTATAAAGTAATTTCAGTGTGGAGACGATTGCCTGGAAATTTCTTCTCTCCAAGTTACTTGAAATCATTTATTTACAATAAATAATAATGAACCAAATGTAGTTTTATAAAAGACTCTAACCCTTTAAGTTTCTTTTTTTTAAATAAGTTTCTTTTTTGCTCATTTTCCTAAGTTGTAGGCTGAATTTTGTTTTCATTTTATATCCACAATTCTCTTTCTCCATTTGGTTTCTTTTTCTTAAAAAAAAAAAAGTTATTTTTGATGTGTTTAGAATATTGGCACAATTTACCACTAGAAGATTTAATAATTATGTTTGTTTTGTTATCACTTAAGTGAAATCCCGGATCACTAAGAGGACCAGAATCAGAGTTGAAAAGGGTATGCCTGGTTCAATGATGCTGTACCTGAAAACATCATGAAATCATCTAGTTCAATCTTTTAATGTTAATAATTTGTAAATGAGGATATAGATTGATTGTCTTCTCTACAGGAAACATGGCTGGAGACAGTGCATTATAATTCCAGGCCTCTAGGCTCTCTTCTATCTGCCTCACATTCAAACAGTGTGAGCTCTAGAAAAATAAGATATATAAATATATTTCCCCAGTCAAGCAAAAATTCTGTAAAATCAGTATTCCAGAAACATATTTTGAAATATTTTCTAATTCACAGTTAAGCAGTGATTTATCTCTTGATCTTAAAAATCATTTAAAATACATTAGCTTTCTTTTCTGCTACAATAATAGCAGATGCAATTTACCTCTTTTTTGTTGCACAATCTTAACTATGTCTGATTCATCTTCTTAAACATAAATGATGGCATATAATGAAAAAACATTATTGTACAGAGTAAACTAATAAATGTTGACTTAAAATTTGAATTCCACACAACTTGTGTTTGAATTTCATGCAACTAAGTGAGCCAACTTAGGGTTTCTGCCTCTCAGTTTTCAGGTCTGTACAACAGAGGTCACGCCTGTTTTGTTTTCTTTACAGGGCTTCTGAATGTCAAAGGAAATGATCTATATGAAGACACATTTTAAATTATAAAATATTGTACAATTTCATGGTGATATTGGGAGACTTGACAAAAGGTACAGCGACAAGTAGGGTAGTATCCAGGGAAGGCTATTTAGTTAGTTTTTTAGGGCTTCAGGGGTCATAGAGGGGTAAATTCACCATGGTGCAGGGTTTACTTTTCAGCTTTGTATATGCAGAAACTCAGTTTGATTGAACTCTGGTGAACTGACATACAAAAACTAAATTCAAAACCTACTGATCTATAAAATAGCAAGAAATTCCTAAATTTCAATAACCAAAATGTTCATGTTCTCTCTCTAGCACATCACCTTCCTGGTGTCAGGCAGGATATAGGCAAGAGAGCTTTGTAAAGAGGAAATGAGTTTCTTCATTTACAAAATACATTAGAGTGTGATCATTTTTTTTACCCTCCTACAATTCATTTTTATTATCTTTTTTCTTATGTACATATACATATGTATGTATATAAAAATTTCTCTAAACCATTTGAGATTAGGTTGTATATATCACAACCTTTTATCCCTTAATACTTCAGTGTCTATTTCCTAAGAACAAGGATATTCTCTCACATAATCTTTAACATAGTTAACAAATTCAACAAGTTTAACATTGATATACTATACTTTACTATTTATATTCCACTTTTTGTCAATTAATAATAAAATTTGTAATGTTTTCTCCACTTTCAGTCAAGAATCACATATTGCTTTTAGTTATTGTGTGTCTTTTGTCTCTGTTAACCCAGAACAATTTTTTAGCCTTTTTTTATCCTCATGACATTAAGACTTTATATGAACATAAGTCAACTTTTCTCCTCCCTCTCTCCCTTCCTCCCTCCCTCCTTTCCTTCCTCCCTCCCTCCCTTCCTTCTTTCCTTCCTTCCTTCCTTCCTTCCTTCCTTCCTTCCTTCCTTCCTTCCTTCCTTTCTTCCTTCCTTCGTTCCTTTTTTGAGAATGTTTATCATTTTGGGTTTATCTGATGCTTCCTCATGATTAGATTATGCATGTCTGGCATGAATCTATCTATATGCCACTACTAATAACTGTGTCCTTTTAAAGTTATCACATGTGGCAGTCCCTCTCATTGGTGATGTTAATTTTAATTACCTGATCAAGGTGTTACTTTGTTTCTCCGCTGGATACTCATGAGCGATCTGTGGGAAGACACTTTAAGACCATACTTTGCTCTTTATTCAACTTTCCTCCCATGATTTGTCATACATTGACAATTCTTGCCTGAACCATTTTCAGGTTGCAGTGACTGTAAATTTTGAGTGGTTGCTTACAGAGTACAATGGTGCTTGTATGAGGTATTTTATCCAAACCGTGACAGACCCCATGAATCCTCTTCACTCCCAGCAGTGGGTAACTATTTGAGACTCTTTCCTCTGCATAACACTGGCCAAACATTGCCAGCTTCTGTCCTTCAATTTCCCTTTTCAATGCTTCAGGCTAGCCATCCTCTTTCTGTTCTCCAGACAGGCTGAAGAGTGGTTTCTTTCTTTTTTGCTTGCTATCTACAAACACATTTCAGACTGTCTTCTAGTAATTACATCCACATCAAATGCATTAGAGTTTTAGTTGTTTCCAAACTCTTAAGTCACACATTTAAAAAAAGTTATTCAGTTAATTTTCAGGATAGTTAGTCATACCTGAATTTTGCTAAAGTTCAAAGGGTATCCTATGAGCCTTGATGTCTACAAAATATAGTTGATCTTTATTATTTGTGGATACGTATTTGCAAATTCACCTATTTGCTCAAGTTTATTTGTAACTCCAAAATCAATACTCATTGCTCACTTGTGGTTATTCACAGGTGTGCACAAAGTAGTAAAAAATTTGAGTCACCCCCAGATGAGGCTGAACAAACAAAGCTTTGCTTTCTTGTTTCTTTCAGTTTTCGTACGGTGACAAAGTGTCCCTTTTGCAGCTTATTGAGCTCCACATTTTTCAAGTTTTTGTGCTTTTTGTTGGTTGGTGATTTAACTGTTTAAAAAGTTCCCTAAACCTAGTTCCTAAGCACAAGGAAACTCATGTACCATAGAGAGAAAATAGGTGTGTTAGGGAAACTTCATTCAGGCTTGAGTTACAATCCTCTTGCCCATGGGATCAATGTTGATGAAGCAATGATATAATACATCCAGACAAAGTAAGATAAAATTTGTTGGTCTGGATGTGAGGCCACTCTGAAAAGTGCTAAAATAACATCTATAGTGTGTGATGAAACTGTGGAAAAGATAAAAAGGTGGTTGAATTTGTGGATTCATGAGATGACAACTGATTTTTTTTTTAAAAGTGCATTAGCATTTTCATGAGTTTGAAAGCCAAAATAATTTACAATAACATTACCAAAAATCAGAAAAATGTTAAGCTTTTCTGGGCTACGATTTTATTATGAAGAAATACTATATATGGTTAATTAATTATAAGGCAGATAAGTTAAATGAAGTGTCTGTCTTTAAACAGAAACACACAGAAAACAATGTAGTGACCCAGGGCTCCTAAGAACCTAACTCTATTTCCTCTAGAAGTTGTGATCAGTATTTGCTAACTTGGTGTTTGTGGCAACTTTATAAAATATAACTTCTACAAATTATGAGAATTAATTGTAGAAATATTTAGACTTTTGCAGTAATTTTCAAGTGGTGCTTCAAGGTCACTTGCTGGGGTTGAGGGAGGGCTGAGTGATTGGAGCAGTTTTCTTAAAGGAGGTTCCATGGGTTCTTGTCTGCCTTCTATAATAACAGTTGTGTTTCCATTTACATCTTAAAGTTCTGAGTAAAACTTCGCTTGAAGAAAAAAGTCTGAAATGTTTTTTTAATTACAAATGTAAGAACCACTGGAATTGAAGATCTCTTGAATACAAGAACTTTTAATTCTGACACTTTGAACTTTAGAATTCTCTTGGTTAAAATCCATTTGAGATAATTTGTTGTTTTCCAATTATCACTTCAAAAGATTTTCTTTTAAGTGATGAATGATTGCTACCTTTCAAAATTCTTTTATTTGCATGAAAAAAGTCAAATGTCTCATTGCATCAAACATGTCTGGCGTGTAGAATTCTCAGCACAATCAACTACTTTCTAATTATCCTGGTGGTGACAAGTCTCAATATAGAAGTGTTTTGATATCAGTGTTTGAGGATGTTAAAACGTCTGTCAGATCGAAATGTGTTTACATTCTGCCAAGGAATTCTAAAAGCCAAATCCCTAAACTCTAAATGCAAGGGTATTCCACACAGTAATAAGGAATAGAAATTAATATTATTGACTAAATGAATAATAACTAAATTTTTTAGTTTCCTCTAAAATAGATTACCTGTTTTATCCTGTCTTCCTATTTTAACTTACTTGACTCTGTTTTCTTCTTTCATTAATTAATGATTTATTCCAAGTGAAACCCAGTGGTTGGCTAAAGGTTTATCGTAATAGTCAGTTTAAAGCATTTTTCAATTAAATGACATAGCAAAATATTTCTTTTTATAGCTTTCCAAAAAGACTACAAAACAGTTATAACTAGCATCAAACCAACAGTTAATTATTATATTGTATATGATCAAAAGACAGCTCAGTCTCTGATTTTTTTGGTCATTATAAGGAAAAAGCTAGATCAAAAACATTGAGGTTTACTGATGTTTCTTTTTTACTATGCATTTTTATTTTTACTCAATGCCTGGCATACATTGTTAGAGAAACTTATAGTAGAGAATTATATTATATTACAGAGATCTTAGAAAAAAAACATATCATAGAAAATAAAATATAGATTTCTTTTAGGTAAAAGGTAAAAACAAACAATATATTTCTACCTTCATTCTGAAATTAAGAACACACTTGGAAAAGATGATTATATTATAAGAGATAGAAAGATCTCTTTTAAGATCAAAAAGTTTGAAACTATTTATATACATTTTACCTGAGGGAAAGTAATGCTGAAGCAATCTGTTGTTAATTTTGCTTCCTCTCAATATTACTGTAATTTATAATTTAATATAGTATTATCTTACTCTGATTATTATTGCAGTCAATACATTCTCCTGGCTAAAGAGACTCAGTCTTTAATCTCTTCTTTGCTTAAAACATAGTTTATAAGAATTTTTGGTAACAGGTGTGTGCTTATTTGCTGGATAAATAAAACTTTACCACTCACTTCAAAATCTACCCAGGATCTTAATTCTGAGTTCTTATGTTATAAGAACTTATGTGTTCAAAACTATGCTTTAATATGTAGGCTGCGGAATTAGCTCATTAAGGAGAAATAATTGAAGAAACTGTATTGAAAACATGCATTTTCCTAGTTCATCACAGTGGCTGTTGCTGAAGGTGTGAAAACCTCTGTTTGGCCTCTTAGTAGAAAACAAAAAGAATTAAAAGAAAATGGAAATAAAGATCTTGAATGACTAAAGGAGTTACTGAGGTTACACCATCAGTGACACTTCTGGAAATAGTCCTCGGTTTCCTAATTAATGTTTCAGAACTGTCTTGCTTCCTAACGACATGATAAAGAAAGGTACATTTGGCTCAGGACCCTGGCATTGTGCAGTGTTTCATGACGAACAAATAGCATTTGGTTGGGCATTTAAGAGACACTTTTAAAGTGAAGCCACTACAGAATCGGGCTAATTTTGTGTGCCCCAAAGAGTTTTTTATGCATCATGAATCTTCAAAACCATCTTTTTGAGATAAATGATTTCAGGAGACATCTCTGGGAAAAGGTTTGAGGAGATTCTAAAAGTATTTTAGGAAGAACATGGAATTATTATTGAGGAAAAGAGTGCTGGCTGTTTCTGAATTGATCATTTAAACGCTATATGTAAGAGCATGGTGTTTATCAAATCCTGGAATAGAGTTTCTGGTGAGGATATAGGAAAATTTTCTGGTGGTCCTTAAACCCAGGTTCTGTATTTTAACCTGGCTTGTTATTTATCACAAAGTCTTTGGTTTTATTATATTTTGTTTTAATCAGATTTCACTAAAAATAATTTGCCCATGAGATATACCTTGGAATATTTTTGTCACAGAGCAATGCCTTTTGGTGGATCATAATTCATCTTTTATTCTGGTCCACCCCACTTGATATCAAGTAGGACTCCCACTCTTGACTCTGAAGAAATGTTACCAGACAGCATCAAATACTACTTTCTCCTATGGCCTGAGGTCCTTTAGGGAAATGTATTAGTTTTCTATTGCTGTTGTAAAAAATTACAATGAACTTAATGTCTTAAAACAACAAAGTTTTATCTTAAAAAACTTTTATTACTATAAACTACAAAATTATTATTTTTTAGACAAGAAGTCTGACGCTAGTTTCTCTGAGTTAAAATCACGTGTTGGCAGGTCCAGAGGATAATCTATTTCCTTGTCTTATTCAGCTTCTCAAGGACCCCTCTGCCTGCATACCTTGATTCATGGTCCCCTTCATCCATCTTCAAAACTTGTAACACCGCATCTCATTGACCATTGTTTCACAGTCACATCTTCCTCTGACTTTCTTCTTCCTTCCCTCTTACGCATTTAATGACCCTTGTGATTAGTTGTGTCCATTCAGATGATCCAGGACAGTCTCATCTCAATGCTATTAACTTAATAAAATCTAAAAAATCCTTTTGGCCTTATAAGTAACATATTCATAAGTTCTGGGGATTAGATAGTAGACCTCTTTAGGGGACCATCATTCCACAGGGATGTTACCCATGATGTCATTTGATGATGTTTCATCACTGCACCTCTTATAGTCTCAACCTTCACCTCTGGTGTTTCTTTTTGTTTACAGTCCTTTAAAATTACAATAGACCAGGCAATACTGAGCTGCTTTGTCAAAACAGAAAGTGCCACTTCTCTCATTCTTTTCATTAGTTTAGTTCTTGTTTTCCATTCTTTTCTTGTTATGGTTCAGACACAAGTACCCAAGGACACTTCTCAACAGTGTTGATCACACTAAAATTCTATTGTTAGACCATTGAACACATAGCTCATCTTTGACCTTGACACTTTCATTATAGGAGTTTATATCTACAAAATCACAGAGAAGAAGCTGAGAGCCAGTTTGAGGGGATGCTGATGTGATTAGCGAACAGACAGAACATTTCCTTATGCCACTATTACTACTAAATATTTTACTAAATAAAAATGCCTTGTGTGTAAGGGATGTGTTTCATAATGAAATTATTTCCAGTGATTCTGCTATATTTTATTTTAGAGATTCATAATGCACATTAAGAGGTAGGAAAGCAGTATAGGACAATTGGTAAGAGCATAGATTCTGAAGCTGTGTGAACTTCAGCAAATTACCTAATCTCTCTATTTCAGTTTTCTCATCTGAAAAATAAAGGAGGAAAAAAATACCAATCTCCCAGGATTGTTATGAGGAATGAAAGAGTAGTATTTGTAAAATCTTTTGAATGACAAATATTGTATACTCCCATATAAAGATTTATAAGATAAAATAAAAATGAAGGCTCTGAGAAAACCTGCTATAATCTGTATAACTTCATTTATCTTAGAATTCCCCAGTTCTGTCTGACAACTCTTTTTTTCTCCCCAAATAATACCTATTTATATTCCAAGGATATAATTTCCTATGAAAAGCCATTTGGAAAATACCAATATGTAACAATGCTTTACTTTGTGCATTTAAAAATCATTGTCAACATATTTTCCAATGATATTTGAACCTTTGTGTAAGAAAGTAAAATTTAATGACAATGTTATGCTATCAGACAAAGGGTAGTTCCTCTCTCTAGCAGCTAGCACAGGAGACACAGTTTTTAATAAATAATTGTTAAATAAGTGAAAAAATTAAAGTGAAAGATACTCTATTTTATTAAAGGTCTTAAGTTAATGTGTGCTAACCTCTTACCTCACTTATAAATTGAAGTATTCATAAACAATTTTGATTAGTCGATTTTGCTTCAAGTTTCCTTATCTTTCTTATTATTTTTTATATAAAACAGGTAAGAAACTAAGATATACCAATTATCACACATGAATTACAAAGAGAAACTTTTGTGAACCAGAGATCAAAATGAAATTTCTTACTCTAAATTTTGTGTTAGTAAACAAACAGCTCTATGCTACTTCCATTTTATTTTTGTAACTATTCAAGTTTGCCTTCATTTAAGCTGAATATTTCTATCGTAAAGTAACATAAATATTGGCTTCTAGAGTTCTCTAGTTGGCAAAGTTTTAGATAACAAAGCTTTTAATGTGTTTAACTTAACTTTCTCATCCATCTAATTCCATTCAATTACTTTTTGTTTATGTCCTTCACAAAAAAGGAAAACAGCTGTTCATTGCCATCTGCTTAAAATTCTTTCACTTATTTAAGAACTATTGAATAGTCCATCAGAATAATTTCTTCAGAATTAATAACTTCAGTTGCTTTGCAAGTTTATTTCACTAGTGACAACTATGTACTGAGATAAATATTTTAAAAAACAGTCTTTCTACAAGTAAAGAATATAATATCCTAAAGATAAAGAGCAATATATAAGAGCAATATATATATGTTATACATATAATTTACTTAAATTATATATGATCATATGTAATATATATTTAAACATATATATGTAAAATTGCTCTCATCTAAGAAAAATTATACCAAGTATTATGAGGAATATAAAAAGTACTATGAAATTATAGACATGAGGAATCTTTGAAGCTTAATGGATGACATGGACTATAAACTGAATATTGAAGATCATGTAGAATTTATTTTAAACAGTACATGCCTGTCAAGTGAATGCCAAATAGATTGAAGGGACTAGAGTTTCTGGCACATACTGTGGCTAGATGAACAGTATGTTTAAGGGTCAAATTATAAAGTTGTCTAAATGCTTTAAATGAGGAGTTTAAATAATTAAGGTTTGAGCATGTTCAAAATCAAATTTTAGGAAAACTATAAATAATGTGAGAAATGGATTGGAAGAGCTGAGTAATTCAGTAAAGGGGTAATGGGGATGAGGGTTTGAAATTAAGTCAATGAGAAAAGAAAAGAATGGAAGAACACATAAGATATTTCATAAGTGAACACCAACAAGAGGGTCGTTGAAAGAATGGCAGGGATAATGCAAAGGGAGACAGTATAACTGCAGTGTATACAATACAGAATTAATTAGTCATCAACTGATCTTTGACAAAGGAGCAAAGGAGTAAAATTAGTCTAATCAACAAGTGGTGCTAGAAAAACTGGCCATCCACATCCACACACACACACACACACACACACACACACACACAAAACAGAATCTCGACACAGACCTTACAACTGTCACAAAAATACACTGAAAATGGATTATAATCCTAAATGTAAAAATGCAAAACTATTAAACTCTTAAATGATAATAACATAGGAGAAAAGCTAGATGACCTTGGGTAGGATGATGACATTTTAGATATTTGATACATGAAATAAATAATTGATAAGCTAGACTTTATTGAAATTAAAAAAACACACACACACTTCTGCTCTGCAAAGGCATTATTAAAAGAATTAGATGACAAGCCACAGAGAAAATATTTGCAAAAAAAAAATCTGATAAAGGACTATAATCTAAAAAACAAAGAACATGTAAAACTCAAAAAGAAGGAAACAAGACAACCCAATTAAAAAATGGACCAAAGACCTTAACAGATACTTCAACAAAGAAGATTACAGATAGCACATAGCATATGAAAGTATGCTCCACATTATGTAATTGGGAAAATGCAAACTAAAATAATGTAATGACACTACACACTTATTAGAATGGCCAAAATCCAGAACACTGACAACAATAAATGCTGACAAGGATGTGAAGCAACAGAAACTCTCATCAATTGTTGCCGGAAATGAAAAATGGTACAGCCACTTCGGAAGACAATTTAGTGGCTTCTTACAAAGTTAAACATGTTTTTATCATATGATCCAGCAATTGAACCGTTAGTATTTACCCAAAAGAATAGAAAAGTTTTTCCACACAAAAACCTGCACATGGATGTTTATAGCACCTTTATTCATAATTGCTAAAACTTGGAAGTGACCAAGATGTCCTCAGTAGGTGAACGAATAAATAAACTGCGATACATTCAGACAATGGGATATTATTTAGTGCTAAAAAAAAAAAATGAGCTTTTAAGCCATGACAAGACATGAAGAAACCTTAAATGTAAATTACTAAGTGAAAGAAGCCATTTTGAAAAAGCTACATACTGTACGGTTTCAATTATATGACATGTTAGAAAAGGTAAAACTGTGGAGACAATAAAACATCAGTGGTTGCCAAGGGTGGGGTGGTTGGGAGGAGGAGCACAAAGGATTTTAAGGGCAGTAAAAAGATTCCGTATGATATTACAATGATGAATATATGTCACTATACATTTAGCCAAACACATAGAATGTACAACAACAACAGTAAACCCAAGATAAACTATGGAATCTAAGTGATTATGATATGTCAATATCGGTTCATCCTCAGCAAAAAATATGCCATTCTGGTAAGTGATGTTGATTGTGGGGAGGCTATGCATTTGTGGGGGAGAGGGTATATGGGAAATCTCTTTACTGCCTTCTCAATTTTGTTGTAAACCTAAAACTGCTTTCAAAATATAAAGCCTCAAGAAAAAGAAATAATTAGTCTAAACCATAATAGCTTCTAAAAATCAATAAGAAAAATTTTGAAGGCTTCCATAAGTAATTACACAGAGTATGTGAACTGCCAATTAAAAAAGAGGAAAAACAATCTTTAATATTTTAACTGTATTAATATGATGTTAATTAAAAGGAATATTTTGCCTTCAATATAAGTAATCAAAAATGTATATACTGCATAGTGTTGATAGATGCGTAGAGAAATGAGCCTGTTCATAAATAAGGTACATTAGTGAAATTAACACCTTATATCAAAAGCCAAAAATATTTATAATATATGATCTATTAATTTCACTTCTAGGAAATGATCCCATGTTAATAATTTGAAATAATGAAAAACATTCATGTATATGTAAATGTTTAAAACAGCTTAATTTATACTAAAACATTTAAAATAACATAAATCTCCAAAAATAAGGATCGTTAAGATGAAATATCATATATAACTTTAAAATTATGATTTTGAAATGTTCTTAGTCATAAGAAAAAAATTAATTCTATACTTAGTAATATCTTTTAAATTAAAAAAATATATATAGTTTTAAAGAAGTATAGAAGACGACTAAAAAGAATGATGCCAAAAGGTTCAGGTGGCTATGAGGTGATGAGAGCATGGGTTACTATTTTTATGTGTTCAGACTTTACAGGACTTTCCCAAATTTCTTGAAAAATCAAGTACTATGTTTAAGTCAGGAAAACAAATGAAAATTGTAGAAATTATAGAAAGGCATTTGCTAAAGATACCAAATCCTGCAGAGAGCAAGGGGAACAGATTGGCCGAGGAGAAAATCCTTGTTGACTTTCAGGTGACAGTGTGAGCCACCCTTGATGTGAAGGGAGAGTAATGTGGTGAGAAGCAATTCAGGCAGGTATTGGAGGGACTTAGTGCGGACAGCGGAGAGGCTGGCACCCCACATGCCCCATACACATTAATATTAAAGTCGACAGCAAAGGAAGAGTTGAAGGAATAATGGGACTGCAACTTTTCAATGTATACTAATAAGCTTTTGGATCACCAAAAGCTTCTTGGGTACAACCAAAATGGAGATTTCATAACTTGACTAATGAACTATCTCGTGGGAAGGTTGATTTTCTTATTCTTAAAGTGCCTACAATGTCTTGGGGTGTCAGTCAGTCGCCAGATACTTAATAAAGTTCTCCATTTGACAAGCACAGTTCCAGCCACGTGCTGGAATTGCAGTGGTGGGCGATGTCAAGGGTCATTGCCTTAATAGAGTTCACAGCCTGTTGGCCAGATGAATATTAAAAGGATAAGTATTGATGTGATGAGGAATATAGGGTTCTATAGTGGGAGGTGAGACCCGCTGCAAGGAATCATGAGGAAGTGATATTACAGGTGGGGTCTGAAGAATGAGTGAGTAGAAGTCAATAAGCCAAGATGGCTGCAGAGAGTCAAAGTGAACCTAGTGTACCAAGGGCCTAAGGCAGAAGGAGACCTGATGTGTCTCACTGAGAACATTTCAGTGGGAGAAATAAGGCTGGATATACTCAAAATGAGTAATAAAGTCTCATTCTCCATGGCAAGAATTCTGTGTTTAATCGGAAAGGCAATAGGAATTCCCTGGAAAGGTCGAAGCCAGAAAGTGGTATGATCAGGTTACAGTTTTAAAAAATGTCATCTGGTTGCAGTGAAGGCAGAGTGTGGAAGAACAGGATGGACAAAGCCGATGTGAGAAGAATATGATCATTCTCTGGGAGAAAGACAAGATGAGTGGCTTGCATTGGGTTTTCGCACTGGGGATGAAGAGATGAGCACGGATTTCAGACAAATGCAGGAGATAAAGATGATGAGATTTGGGGCAGTGCTGTCAACAGCAATCTAATGTGAGCCACATGTGTAATCTTAAATTTAAAGAAAAAAGTAGAATTAATTTTAATAATATACTTACTTTAACCTATTATATCTAAATTATTATTTCAACTGTAATCCATATTTTAAAATATTAATATTTTATAATCAAAATCCAGAGTATGCTTTGTACTTATAACACATAATTTACAATTAATTTATAATCTGCAAATTACACTTATAACATGCATAACACACTGAAATTGTGAGTTGCACATTTCAAGAGTTCCACAGCTACATATGGCTAGTGGCTAGGTATTTGGAGGAACTGTGAGTTCAGATCTTGAGTCTGACGCTTATTTGTAGCTTTATAATCTTCCAGATACTGACAGCTTACTTTGAACACCTCATTGCATCACTGTTATGATTAAATGAAGTAATGTACTTAAACTGAATGATGTTCAATAAAAGATTGTTTAATATGAAAAACTGGTAGCTGTCCACTTAGCCATTGTCTTTATGATACTAAAATAAGGAGCAATTTATTCAATTCAGTGAGGGAAAAGTATTTAGAACAACTAAATTTCTTTTATAAAGATGGAAAACAAAGATAATCGATTGCTTACTATAGATAAATCATGATTTAGAATCATTGGCATGAATTGTATTTTTAGGTAAAAGGTAGGCAATAAATAAGTAGAGTGGCAAATCATAAAACTATATTTAAAGGTACGGATTTTTGTTTCAGAAATTGTGACATAGCATCGGTTTTCACGTTTTATAAATTTTTAAGAACAACCCTTTTAATGTGTCCGAATGCATTAAATCTCTAGCAAACACTAAAGTAAAACCTATTGCCACCAATATTTGTAAGATCTCTGCGAAATGATTTATTTTAGAAGCTAAAATAAGACTCTTCTCTTTTGGTAGAGGTCACAAAGAATGCTCAGGTTGCTTTTGATCATGCTTTCCTCACTGATGAATTAAAATAGTCAACACATCAAACCAATTTTCAAAAGTTTTCTCCTTTTTAACTCCATGGAAATTTTGCCATGGACACATCAGAGGAGAATTTAGCTCAAGGCAACTGATTAATCAATCTCATGATTCTCTAGGCATTTTCTCTATCACAGACTGAACCTCTGTAGCTGGAGCAGCGTAATTGAACTGTGAGCAGCTTACTGGGGAGATATTCACTTTTTCCCCTTTAATCTATTTTCCATATTGCAGGCATAATTTTTTCAAAACACAATTTCAATTAGGCCATTTCTCTACTTAACACACCGCAATGACTCCTCATGCTTTTAAATCGACACCATAGTCTTTAAGGTGGCCCACATGGCTCTGCACGGTACACCAAGCTCTCCATGTTCACCTTACACCTGTCCCTTCCGTATCTGCCCCTGTCTCCCTGCCCCTGATCCTATGTGCACACTCCCAGTTGTCAGCATTTCAGCCCCACTGGCTTTCTGTGGTTCGTCAATTATGCAATAGTTTCTCCTGCCAGTGCCTTTTCATAAACTGTGTCCTGTGTTTGGAATACTCTGTATTCATCACTCTTTGTCTTTTATTAAATTAAACTCTTCATTTGGAGATAATTTTCGTTTCACATGCAGTTGTAAGAAACAGGGCATAGTCTGTACATTCTTTATCCATTTCTCCAGTGGTGACATCTTGCAAAACTATAGTTGAATGTCAAAACCAAGATATGGACATCGATACAGAAACATTGTCGTCACCACAGGAATCCCAGATGTTACTCTTTATGACCACACTCTCTTCCTTCCAGTGACTCCACCCCCTCCTAACCTCTGGCAACCACTGGTCTGTTCTCCATTTCTATAATTCATCATTTCAAGAATGTTATATAAATTAAATCATCAAATACGCAAGCTGTTGGGATTGGCTTCTTTCACTCAATCTCCAGAATTCTCTGGAGATTCACCCAAGTTGTTCTACTATGTACCAATAGTTTGACATTTTTTTATTGTAATGCACCACAGTTTGTTTAACCATTCATCAGCTGGAAGACATCTGGATGTTTCTAGCATTTTGTGCTATTACGAATAGAGCTTTTATAAGCATCCGGGTACATGTTTCTGTGTAAATATAAATCTTTATTTCTCTAGGATAACTGCCCAGAAGTATAATTACTGGGTTGCATGGTAGTTGCATGTTAAGTGTTTTTAGAAAAACCTGCCAAACTGTTTCCAGAGTAGCTATACTATTCTTTATTACCACCAGTAATGTATCAGCAACCCAGTTTCTCTGTATCCTCACCAGCATTTGGTCTTGTCACTAATTTTTATGTTAGTTGTTCTGATAGGCATATACTAATAGCTCATTGTAGATTCAATTTGCATTTTTCTAATGGCTAATGATGTTGAACAACTTTCATGTGCTTTTTGCCATCTGTATGTCTTCTGTGAAATGTTTCTTCATGTCTTTTGCCATGTTTTAATTGGATTGTTTAATTTTATACTGGTGTTTTGAGAGTTCTTTATATATTCAAGATACTTTGTTGGATACATGGTTTGATTTTTCCTTCTTTTCATCTTAAGAGAGTCTTGTGCACAGTAAAAATTTTATTTTTAATGAAGTCCAATTTATTATTATTTTCCTCTTATGGAGTAAGCTGTTGGTATCACTTCTAACATCTCTGTCTAGTGCTAGATCCCGAATATTTTCTTGTATTTTTTCTAAAAGTTTTATAGTTTCACATTTTACTTTTAAGTCTTTGATCTGTTCTGAGTTAACTTTGTGTTAGCTGTGTGACTGAGGTCAAGGTTTATTTTATTGCTTATTGATGTCTTATTGTTCCAGCAGTAAGTTGAAAGACCATCTAACTTCCACTAAATTGAAACTTTGTCAAAAAATCTGTTGGGCATATTTATGTGCAGCCACTTCTGTGTTCTCTGTTCTTTTCTATTGATCTATGTGTCTATTTGTCTAGCCATACCACACAGTCTACTACTGTAGCCACATAATAAGTCTTGAAATTGGGTAGGTGAATTCCTCCCACTTTCTTTTTCTTTTTTTTTTTAAATTTTTAATTTTTCAAATACAGTTGGCATACAATATTATATTAGTTTCAGGTGTACAACATAGTGATTTGACATTTATATAACTTAACAAAGTGATCACACCTAGTACCCATCTGACACCATACATAATTATTTCAACATTATTGACTATATTTCTTATGCTATACTCTACATCCCAGTGACTATTTTAATTACTAATTTATACTTTTTAATTCTTTCCCCTTTTTCACCCACTCCACCCTCAAACCCCCTCCCATCTGGCAACCATCAAAATGTTCTCCAAATCTGAGATTTTGTTTTGTTTATTTTGTTCTTTAAATTTCACATGTAAGTGAAGTCACATGGGATTAATCTTTCTCTGTCTAACTTACTCCACTCAGCATAGTATCTTCTAGATCTATTCATGTGCTACAGATGGCAAGATTTAATTTTTTTTATGGCTGAATAATATTCCATTGTACATATGTACCACCTCTTCTATATCCATTCATCTGCTAATGGACACCCAGGTTGCCTCCATATCTTGGCTATTATAAATGATGCTGCAATGGACATGTGGATTCACAGGTTCCTTCGAAGTAGTGTTTTGAGCTTCTTTGGATAAATACTCAGAAGTGGGATTACTGGGTCCTTCTTGGTCTCTTATTATAACTTGTTTTAAAGTATATTTTGTCTGGTATAAATATTGATACTTTAGCATTTTTTTTCCATTTTCATTTTCGTGAAATATCTTTTTTCATCCCTTTATTTGCAGACTGTGTGTGTCTTTTTATCTGAAGTGAATCTCTTGTAGGCAGCATGTATAAAGTTCTTGTTTTCTTACCAATTTATCAATCTTATCTGTTGATTGGAACATTTAATCCATTACATTTAAAGTAACTATTGATAGATATGTAGTTATTTCCATTTTGTCATTTATATTTGTATGTGTGTGTGTGTGTGTGTGTGTGTGTGTGTGTACATACTTTTTTTTTCTTTCTTCTTTTTAAAGAAGTCTCTCTAACATTTCTTATAATACTGGCTTAGTGGTGATGATTTCTGGGAAGTTCTTTACCTATCCTTTAACTTTTAAATGATAGCTTTGCTAGATAGAGTAACCTAGATTGTAAGTCATTACTTTTCATCAATTTGAATATTTCCAAAAGGAAATATTCATTTCCAAATGTTACTTTCACTGGTTATGGAATTCAGGGTTGGCATATCTTTTCTTTCAGCACCTAAGAAATACTGTGCCACTGCCTCTGGTTTTTGTAGTACCTGGTGAGAAATCTGCTGTTATTTGAACTGTTTTTCCTCTACAAGGTGTGATTTTTCTCTGGCTACATTTGAAAATTTTCTTTGTCTTTAGTTTCCAGAAGTTTAATTATGATGTTTCTTGGCATGGGTGTTTTGTTTTGTTTTGTTTTGTTTTGTTTTGTTTTGTTTTTCTGTTTTGGGCTCACTCAGCTTCTTGAATCTATAGTTTATGTCTCTTGCCAAATTTGTAAAGTTTTAATCTATTATTTCTTCTAGTACCTTTTCAGCCCTGATCTCTTGTCCTTCTTCCTGGACTCTGAAGACATGAATATTGGATATTTTGTTATAGTTACATAGGTCTTCAAGTCTCAGTTGTATTTTTTTTCTGTTTTTCAAATTGTATAATATCTAATTTTTCAGCTCCCAGTTCACTAACCTTTTCTCTGTTCCCTCTATTCTACTGTTGAGCCAATTACTGAGATTTGATTTCAGTTATTGTATTTTTTAGTTCTAAAATTTCTATTTGGGACTTATTTAAAAGTTCTATTTCTTTGTTGTATATTTATATTGCTTTAATGAAACTTTTTCACTTTTTTTTATTTGTTTCAAGCATGCTGGTAATTGCGTGTTAAAGCAATTTTATCATGGATGTTTAAAGATTGTCATATAATTCTAAGACATCTATCATATTGTTGTTGACATCTATTAATTTTCTTTTTCATTCATTTGAGATCTTTGTGGTTCTTGGCATGACCAGTGATTTTTACTGAAACTTAGACATTTTTCCTATTACGCTTTAAGATTCTTATATAAACCATTTCCCCTCTGACACCAATCTAGAAGGAGGAAAGAAAAGGGTACTACCTAATTCCTGCCAAGGAGAGGTCGAAATTCAAGTTCCCCATACAACCTCCAAGGACATATGAGATGTGGGTCAAGGGGCTATTTGTTACTGCTGGGCAGGGGTGAGAGTTTGGCTATATAAGCAGTATCCACTGACATTACAGTGAGTGTAATCTCATTATCTCTGGGTGATTGTGAAAGTTCTGACTCTCCACTCAGCTTCTTATGTGATTTCTACTAACATAATTGGAGGTAGGGGGTACTTATTACTGAACAGTGGGGTGAAAGTCTTATCTCCCTATTTGACCTTTTCTGACACCACATTGGCAGGAGTTTTGAGGGAGTCTGTTGTAGCCTCTTGAGGGTATAGTTTTAAGTTCCCTACATAACCTTTGTCAGTGTTTCTGTTGTGTTTGACTAGAGTAGAATGATATTGTCTATTTCTTTTCTCTCATCCTTTGGCTAGAGAGAGTAGACTTTTGTTGTTGTTGTTGTTGTTTCCTGTACTCATTGATGTTTCTGGGTTATCAGCATCTTTGGCTACAAGTCTAAGATATATAAGGTGAAATCGATACCCAAAGAACTTACCACCCTGTCATTCTTTAGATCCTATGGTCCTTGCCAGATTGTCTTCACTCTACCTTTCAGAGTCTTCTGTTGTTTATTTAATGTACAACATCCAGAAATTTTAGTTGTACTTAGCATGAATAATAGGAAAAATGTCTACTCTCTTCCCAAAAGTGGTAATGACACTTAGCTGTTTAAAATCCCTTCTGTTCTTTAAATCTTAGCTCAATATTCTTTCTACTAGGAACCATTCTCTAACTTTCCTTGGGGCCTAAATCAATTGACTATTAGAGGCTCTCAGAGAAGCTAAATTTCTCTTCTTTCTAGAATGTATTTTTAAAAAGAGATTTTAAATAAAATTGATTGATTATTTGATTAATGTGCCTCTTTAATTAGAGTCTAAAGTTCATGTGGGTAGTGATTATGGCTGTGTTTTAATTATTTTATTTGCAATGACTTAAATCTGTCTGGCACTAATAGTAGAGTCTCAACAATATTTGTAGAATGAATAAGGCAGTGCAATAAAGTAGGAAGGGCTTTAGATTTGCAGATGGATTTCGTCACTCTACTAGAAGTGCAATATTTATGTCTTTTTCATCCTTTACTCCCCTATTTTCGCACATGTTGATGTTGACATAATGTGTAATTCTTCATGTGTGACTTGATGACTTCCAATTTTTAACAGCCATATTTTCCTTCTTTCACTCTCTCTCTTTTCTAGGAAATTGTAGTCTTGCTTTGCTTCATTTTATTTCTATCTTTTGTGACAGACACTGTGCCCAAGATGTGGTGGGTATTCAATAATTATCAAATGAAATTAAATTGATATGTTTATTATTATTTAATGAGACTTACATGAGATTTCTTGTGTAACATTATATATCCAGGAAAATGTAAGTAGAAGGAATAAAAATTTAGGGGGAAAGAGTTTTGTTTAGAAACTCCCCTGAGTTTTCAATGGTTCACCTA
>CM053514.1:57536996-57557826 GCA_028627145.1 Eidolon dupreanum | reverse complement strand
CTGCTCAAATAATCTGTATCTCTGCTATTGTGGTTAAAACTCTGTGAAACTCCGCCTGTCTTCTGTCACAGTTTTCTAGCTGCCAGTAGCAATCGTTTTTGCTATGGTTTCATGTGATTGTCAAAGAATGTCTTCCACCTGTGTTTGTATAATTTTTCTCCATCATGCACTTTGAGGAAGAGATGCTTTGTCTTGATATTGCCTGTGCCACTCGTATTGACCCATAAGAGTGAGTCTATATTGTTCAGCTGTTATTATTGCCAAACATTAAACACAGTCTGGCAGATAATCTTGTCTCCAAGCCAAATGAGATGTTAGAAAGCCCAATTTGCTGCCACAGCACAGAAGGATCACCATTTAGGATCTTTCCCTTCATGCTGCTCTTTCCTCATATTGACCTCTCTTTCTGGAATGTTTAATTGCTTGTGCTTATGAAAATCCTGCTCACTTGTTACCACCTAATACAGATACCATCTCCAGGAAGCCTTTGTAGCTTTCTTAATCATATAGATGTCCACCTTTTAAGATTTTTCTTAGGTCATAGTATTCTACTCATGGTGCACTTACGTTAAGTCCACCACTGGATAGACTGAAGACAATGCCTGGCCTGACTTGTTTTGTCATCTCCCTCAGTACTTCACACATAGTGCTTACAGCAGCATGCACAGGATTATAACCCCGCCCTCACCCCTAGAAGCCTTTTAATACGTGACTCTGCTACTAATTCTTCTTAGAGTAATCAAAATTTAGGTTGCTCTTTGAATTTGAGATAGAAAGTAGTTTAGAAGATGTAAAATTGAAGAACGCAGAAAAAGGGACATATGAGAGATGTCAGTCAGTATCATTTACTGAGTCCTTACAGTATGTAGTAAAAATGCAGTGGGAAGTTAAAGTATAGAAAAATAGATAGTAGGGGAGGAAGTTGAGATGGAACCGTGTAGAACACTTGGAATGAGCAAAAGGTTGTAAAATATTTAGATCAGTATAACAATTTTCTTTCAAGGAACTTAAGGAAATTATGTAATATAGACATAAATCGATCTATTGTTATAAATTTCATATCACCAGAGATAACACAAAGCCTGGAATCAAGTAAGAATCAAGTAAGAACATTTGTGAAATGAGTGCAAAGTACTTGACATTTTGGATGAAAGAAGAGTACTGGATTGCAGAAGGATGGTAGAGAAAACCAAGACTGGGGGAATGGTGAGAGCCGATCAGATCATGAATCTTTCTGGTAAAAAGATGGATATGATGCTAGTACAAATGCAAATTATTAGCCCCTAGCTGTAATCTGCTCAATCCAGAAGCAGCAGCCCCCACAATAGAAACTTGAGGTTTAGTTGTGCTGGATCTCACCAAGTTTATCTAATGTAATTTGAGTATGGAAATTTTTTTTATTGTGGTAAGAACTCTTTTAACAAATGTTTAAGTGTACAATGCAATGTTGTTAATCATAGCCACTATATTGTATAGCAGATCTACAGGACTTAGCATCTTGCAAGCTTCTTTTCATGACATGCTCCCAGGCTGCCTTAAATCAGGATAGCCACCCCTTCTGTTAGATCTGTAACTAGAAAAAGAAACACTCTGAATAATCTATAGTGAGTAACCCTAAAATAATACCAATAGTATTCTTTTTCTCTGGGTGTAATGAAGAGTGGGTATAAAGGCAGGTACAGAAAGTAATACAAATTAACGGAAAATTATAGTGAGAATGGAGAAGAGAAACAGTCAGTTCACAATCATTTGTTCAGTAGATATTTATCAAAAAACCAACTACATGTCAGTAAATAGCCCTATGGTGGGAAACACACTGGTATGTTTGGGAAATAATAAGGGCATTTTTGCCTAGAGCAGTGAGAGATGAGAGAAGAGGATGTGGAGGATAAGATCTGAAAGGTGGTCAGGACACAAAAAGCAGTTTGAATTTTATTCTAAGTGTGATGCTTAGACCCTGGAAGCTTCTGAATGGAGGAATGACATCACTGGATATAGTTTTTTGAAGCTCTGTCAGGAGGCTCATAGAGAACTGAGAAGGCTGGAATGGAGCTATGTTGACTGGTGGGGAGGCTGGCGTACTGATTGAGGTAAGAGTTAATGATAACATACAGGCACAGGAGCAGGGGAGGCAGCAAAAAGGACTAAATTTAGAAAATGTTTTGATATATATAAGTGACAAGACTTGCTGATAGATTTATTGTAGGGGAGATAGAGAGAGAGTGCAAAGATAACTTCTGGGCTTTTGGACTTAGCAACTGAGTCAGAGAAAACTGGAGGCTCTGGAGGGGTGATTAAAGCTGCTGCTTTGGACAGATGCCTAATAGATACCCAATAAAGATGGTAAGTAAGTTGTTGGATATATGAGCCTGGGATTCAAGGGGCGGTCAGAGCTGGATAAATATATTGGGTGATCATTAGCAGAGCAGTGGTATTTACATGTCAGACTAGATAAAGCCATGAGGAAGAGTGTTGATAGAAGAGAAAATGGTACCCTGGCCTGAGCCCTGGGCACCCTAGCATTTAGAAGTTAGGAAGAGAAAAAGGAGCAAGCAAAGGAGATTGAGAAGGAGAGGTTACTGAAAGAACAGGAAAATTAGAATGGTAGATGTCAGAAACAAAAAAAACATGTCAATAAAAAAGTGAAAACTGTGGTAAACACTGCTAGCAGGTTGAGAAAGATGAAGTGTGAGAGGTGACTGCTGGGTTGAGCCAGGTGGAGGTGCTGATAAATTGACTGAAGTGGGCTGAGTAGAGAGTAGGAGGCAGGAAGTTGAAATAACTGTTTCAACTAGTTTTACCTATAAAGGCAAGAAGAGCAATGGGGTTGTGGGTAGAAAAAGGAACAATTCATCCATTGCAACAAGAGAGAAAGTGTAATTTAAGGGAATAGATTCAGGTAGAGATCAATTTGATATTGAAAGCAAGAGCCTGTTACCTTTGGATTGCAAGAAAAGAGAAAGGAAAATAATCACACTTTTTCCAAAATCATCCAACACCATATTTGCTGTGTGATGAAATGTTAAATCATAGAAGAATGGAACTACAGTAAAGTTCGTGAATACTCACTGGGAGTCAATTGTTTTCATGTTTCCTGTTTCTACACAAGTTGTTTAAACCAGTAATTTTAGCCCCTAGAAAATCTTTCTAGTGAGTTCTGTTACAGAAAAATAAATAGCATAAGAACATATAAAGTGTTTTAAATTGCTGTTGGGGCATCAACCTGATACATAATTATGCTTTGATTATTATCTCCAGTCCAGCTTCTCTCTCTATAAGTATAAAAAAATACAATAGTGGAAAATTCAGTAATGACAGCTGATTACAAATAGTTATTCTCTGAGCTTTTTTGTAGTAAGCATAAATACATAAACAAAAGCCATCTTGCTCTAGCCGATCTCTTCAGATTGCAATATTCAGAATTTTGATACTGTGTTTGCCTCGGCTTTGCTGAGTAATAGTGGACCAGCAATTTAGCTAGTCTATGAGCATTCTAATATATAAAATTGTTGACAAAAGACCAGCATTTTAAGAACTTGATGTCCTCTTAGGAAATAGTATTAATATATATTTTTTCATGTTTTTGTATGATAATGAAATACATAGAACATAAAACTTACCATGTTAATAATTTGTAAATGAACAAGTCAGTGATATTCAGTACATTCATATTGTTGTGCAACCATTACTACATTCCATATCCAGAACTTTTTTTGTAAAAATATGGACTGCTTTATGAATTTGCATGTCATTGTTAAGCAGGTGCCATGCTAATATTTTCTATATTGTTCCAGTTTTATTATATGTACTGCCGAAGAAAGCACTGATACACATTTTATAGAAAAAATTTTTTATGTAAAGAGGTAAACAACTACAGAAATAGTGATCCTAAAAGAAAAGTAAGAACCATTTGATTATTATTATTACCAAAAAAGACTTAGAGCAATTCCATAATGCTCCACATCAGGGTATTGAGGCATGGAGGCTGACTATGAAGTTTTCTCATGAAATACTCTTTGATTCTGCACTCAGAGGCAGAAAATAGGGATAGATTATCATATCTGAAATACCATTGCTATATTTTCCTCATTTATCTGGTTGAAAATGAAACAACTCAAAAAAGATTCCAACCAATATTAATTGAGTTCTTACATATATGAGGCACTTACGCTAAACAATGTACGTGTGTTGTCCCATTTAATCCAACAAGAATACAATGAGGCAATGCTCTTATTTTTATTTAAAAGATAATAAACCTGAGACTCAGAAAGATATAATTAACTGCTCATGGATTCATCACCGGTAAACTGTAGGTGACAGAGGGAGATTTAGATTGGCCTGACTTCACGTTCTTAGCCTCTATGCTCTACTGTGTCTTTTTTGATATGATGACAGACCACATCTGCCCCCAATTTTTAAAACTTCTGGGCTTAAACAATATTACCAAATTCACCCTGTTCTTATTAATATTATTTTTGCTTTTGCAAACACTTATATGCCAAACAATGATACTTACCTCATCAAGGTTTTGAATTGAACTCACAATTATTTCCAAGTGTTTTACAAACAAACATTTTCTCTATAACTACCCTCACAATTTGTATTTTTGAAGGATGGGGGAAGATTTCAGCAATGTTCTTTGGTATAATTTCTCTGTATTCCCACTCATAATTTGCTGACTTCTGAAATGATGCTTTCGAAATTAGAACATCTCTTGAAATAAAACTGCTGTGCCAGAAGATGCCATTTAGAACTCAATTTCAGCTCTTATCTACAAAACATTCCTGCATCTACATTCTGATCCTAACACCTGTTATGCACTAAGAGAGAGATCTATTTCCAGAATTTGCCCTAATGGAACTTTATTATTAACACACAATCTAATTCAGGAAGCCTTTAAACTTTTGTAAGCCGTTGGTGAGGTTTCTGCTTGTTTTATTTAGACTTTGTTTTGTGGGCTTTCCTCACACAGCACCCTCACTGCTGTAAATTTTTGGCACTATTTGCTGCAGTTAGATGGAAAGAGCATGGTTTTGGAAAACACCTGATCTGGTTTGATTTTGGCTCCTCCACTTATTGCACATAATGCATGACTATGGTCAACTTGTTTTTAATTGTTAAGATCACAGACCGTCGGAATTTTAGATTTACACATGGTGAAGTAGAGATACGTGCAGTTGTGTGTCAATGTAGTTCATGTTTGTTGCAGGGAGCAGCGTGGAGGTGATTGGAAAACACTTAAATCTTACCCGAACCAATGAACAAGGGTAACAAAGAAGCTAGTCTGGGTGAGTTCCATGCTCCTCTCATGCTCTCTTCCTTCCCACACTCCTTCTCTTCTCTCCCCAGAGCTTCTCTGAGCCCAGCGGATCTAACTAACCATAGACATTACCTCCTGGATAAGGTTAGATTCATGAGGGCAGGTGGGCAGAAGGGGAGAAGTAGGGAATGACTTTCCTAATCCCGTTTCTTTCACTCCCCTCTTTACACACTGGATTCTGATGCTGCTGGCTAATGTATCCTGGCACCGAGGTCCACAGACAACATTGTCACCCAAGATACTGATGTCCGCAGACAACATTATCACCCAAGATACCGGCCTGGCTTTTTTCTTTATGCACAATTTTGTAGATTCTGAGAAAACTACTTTTTATTTATTTTTTTATTATAGAAAATATGATATATACATGCAATGTAATACTATTAGGCCTTAAGAGAAATTCTGCTATATGGATAAAACTTGCGGATATTATGTTAAGTGAAATAAGCTAATCACAGAAAGACAAATACTGAGTGATTCTACTTATACGAGGTATTTAAAATAGTCAAATTCATAGAATCAGAGTAGAATGGTAGTTGCCAGGGGCTGTAGGAAAGAAGAAATGGGGATTACTAAGTCAGTTCGGCAAGATGAATAAACTCTGAAGATAGGCTGTACGACGCTGTACCTAGGTCAACAACACTGTCTTTTACACTTAAAAATTGTTGAGACTAGATCTCATGTTAAGTGTTCTTGCCACAATAAAATAAAATTTAAAAAAAAAAAACCCAGCTGCATTTTAAAATCTAGTTTTCCAGTGCGGAAATCTAGATTACACTTGGGTAAGGCTCAAACTTCCGAATCACATCTAGTCTCGTATCTGGCAATTTTCCATTGTCAGAAGTTAATTTAATTTTATGGAGCTGAAGAACTGAATTTCTGTGACTCAGTGTGCTCTTTCATATTATGTTACCTAGAAAAAGGATTTCTAAGTACTGTAAACAATGAATACTTTAAAATTAGGGCTATTGCACAAGTGAATACACTGAATTCTTAACGAAACATGATACTTCCTATGTTATCATTTAGGACAGCGGTCCCCAACCTTTTTGGCACCAGGGACCAGTTCTCCTAATCTAATGCCTGATGATCTGAGGTAGAGGTGAAGCAGTGATTCTAGCTCTGGGGAGCAGCTGCAAATACAAATGAAGCTTCACTCATGCCTGTCGCTTACCTCTTGCTGTGCAGCCTGATTCCTAACAGGCCATGGACAGGTACTGGTCCATGGCCTGGGGGTTGGGGACCCCTGATTTAAGAAATGAAATACTGCTTTCAAGATTGCTTCTCCATTTTCTTGCTAATTTTCAAATATTTTCTGAAGTTCATGCCAAATATAATTCTTGATAAAGCAGATGATATTTTTTCTACATGAGAAATTCTTAATGTTTTCAGCTTCTAATTTTGTTGCCTCAATTTTCTTTGTAATTTGTTTTCAGAGCCAGAATCATTTAAAATGAACACAAAAGTTTCCATTGTTTAGTGTCCCACAAAATGAGCATGCCTGAGTTGTAACCATTAAAAAGCCTCACGTAGGTCAGTGTTTATTAGTGCCCTTCCCAGCACCCCTCCTTTTTTTACAGAGTAAACTAAGAAGAAGCAACTATTATTTGACCAATTTATTTAAATCAAAAGTGAGTAACTATGTTTCTCCTCGAAAGATAGCTTGATGTGTTTTTTAAATTCTGAATGCTACAACTAAATTTAGCCCAAGTGCATTGCTTTCCGAATGCTTTCAAGACAGAACAGTGTGCTTTTGATTGCTGCTTTTGGAGTCTCATTAAGACTCTAAAAGGTCAAAGGAACAAGGACTGGAGCAAAATACATTCATTTACAACACACACAGCACAATCAAAATGTAGAAGTTGGCTACATATATCATGTGTTCTACTAGGATATTTGTGTAAAGCAGAGTCCTCTTTTTATGGGTAGCTGATGTCTCTTAATGGTCAAATTTATCCTACCAAATGTCTACAGTGTTGCTACTGGTAGAGAACTATTTTAGATTGCCAATTGTTTGCCTCATAAACCAATTTCTGAACAAAGGATAATGTCAGAGTCAGATTTTTTTTGCCACAAAATAAAATCTCTATCCTCACAGGTTTAAACTTTCTTAAGAGACAGGCATTCTTCATAAGATCTCTGCTCTAACATACACTTTAAAAATTAAACGAGGTGAAGAGGGAATGTGATGATTTGGGCCCTTGGAAAGTTGCCTTTAAAGGATGACATCAGAGTTTTACAAAGAATACAGTAAGAATACAAACTAATTTAAAACTCAGTGTTCCCAGAAGAGTCTGATCTACTTTGAAATTCAATTTTCTCAGGTATATTCCAGTAATTTGTTTCTCCTAGTAATGAGGAGATTATTTTCATGTGTATGTGATGATATCCTACAGAGGAATCAGTGGGGTTTTCCTCTGATTTGAACTCAGCCTTTAATGCTTGCCTTCCCCAACATATTAAGAGGATAGCATAATTTTAAATACCTTGCTACTAGGTTTTTCACATTTTATATTTAGCTTTTATTTTCTTTGGTTCTTGAGTGTCTCAAAAATTATAATGAAATGACCTCAGAACGTTCCTTTTTGCTTTCATAATTGATTGCTATAGTGTTTAACATACTTATACATATTAAGATCTACCATATCCAGACACTGGTCTAGGTGCTCAAAATTCATCAGTGAAATACAGATAAAAATCTCTGCCTAAGACTAAAATAGGCCTTTTATTCTTGTATGTACATTTATACTTAAGTCTGTATTTTTCATCTCCACATTCCAGTAAACATTCCAACTTTTTAAACCAACTTTATCACCTTAAAGGTTGCATAACTTTGTGAAGAAATCACTATGAGTAATTTTCATTCTGAAGAGACAGTGTTTATAGTGCTCCTTGGAGGTGAGAATTAAATCGATGCTATTTAATGTTTTTATCAATGGATAAGATCAGTGTTTCTTATAGACCACCTATGCCTGAATCCCACAAGGTCAAGGTCACAGCCTCTAAGATCCACTTCACAGCTCTTGATTCAGAATATCAGGGTGAGAATCGGGAAGGTGAGTTTCTAACTAGCAATCTCAGTGATCCTTATATTTGCTGAAATGTAAAAATTAATTTCTAATTTAGATGAAGAGCTTAATAAAGTGAATATTAAATTAAAAAAATAACCAAAGCAATTGGACAAAAAAAGGATGGACCTCAAGTTTAGAATTAACAGAAAACAATAAAATTAAATATCATTGGTTTTATTTTGGAGCAAAATGGAAAAGATTATCTATAAAAATTGATGAAAACATGTCAATACTCAAAGTTGACCATGGAACTACATATATTCGAAGCTGTTACTTAAAACATAGCTGTGTAATGCAACATATAATGAGAAAGATTTACAGATTTAAATTGTTTCCCAACTGCCAGTTTAGGCCCTTTCCTCCTATGTCCCATTATTATTATCTTCATTTTACAGACAAAAAAGAAAAAAAAAAACCCAAAGCACAAAGGAGTAAGTAACTTTCCTAAGGAAACACTGGTAGTGAAAACCAGAACCAGTGTTATTAACCCTGGAAGTCTAGCTTCGTGGTATATGTTCTTACCTACTACTGTCACTAAAAAGAATGAGGAATCATCTCAGAACCCACATATACTGCTCTGAAAGAATTGTATAGCCCTGGAAGAGATTTGGCCCAATTTAACATCAATATGTTTATGATATACTGCTTCACTGATCTTTATTAGCTGAAGAATAGGAGAGCAGAATAAATACAAATCTATATGAGGTGAGTGACCACTTAAACAATCCTGGGCTATATGTCGCAATTGCTTCTAGTATAAAGCTCTCATTAAGCTAAAGTAGATTCACGTTTCACCGTAATGACTTACTTCTATATACAAGTTACTTAAAGCCTGCATGTAAAACAATCCAACACTCAAATCAAATTCTGTGAGATGACCTCTTCTTTCTATATATTTTGACCCATATCTTTTACACTAGTTATAAATGAAGAATAATATCACATACTACGGCTTTCCTGGAATGTCCTCGATTGCATGCCAGAAAATATAAAGCTACAATTAAAGAAAGAAAAGCCCTTTATTGCATTTAGGTTTACATAAAACCATATTATGTATTGATAAATGCCAGTGTGGATTGTGCTTACCCTGTTTTCATTTGGAATATTCCAAGGCACCCTCCTCCCACCATTTTCTTAATCTATCTAATCATTTAATACCTGGTTTAAGTGCTGTCACCTTTAAATCTTTTATCACCCTACTCTAGCTAACCTCATGGTCCTCCCTTTTCCTGAAGCAGAAAAGTATTCTCAGTATGTAAAACAATGTGTAAGGGAGAAAAGTTATTTGTGACAACTGGCACCAGAATTTCTCTTAGAGAGAAGAATTTCTTGTAAAGAAATACTTTGATGACTGCTTGAGGAGAAAACATAGGACAATGAGAATAAATGTTACTGATGGACAAAAAAAAACAAAAATGAAACAAAGTCGTAGGTGTTGGAGAGGGGACACTGAGGAGAGGAGCAGAGTGCCACACAACATGGAGGGAGGCTGGCCACTGATAGAAGTGACCACTGATGGAATGCTTAAGACATAATTAGTCATTTGTGATATAAACTCCTTTCTTCTTCCCAAATGTGCAATGAAGCCTGCCGCACACACAAAGGCCTAATATGAGTATGTAGTTTTTAACAGGAATCAGATTAAATCAGTGGTGGTCTATGTCGAAGTCAAAGTGGAACAGAGAAGATAAAGAAGCAACTAGCCATCAGGAGCTGAACAGAGGATTAAAGAAGAACGGTGAAATCAGAGCCAGAGAGGACTGGGAGAAATGACTGGAAACTTTCAGAAGTTCAAAGGAAGATGTTAATCTCCCCACTGAGTGAGAAATGGAAGTTCGAGCTAATCTTACATAGGTCTCGAGGGGTAGGATGACTCGAGCAGACGTTCGCTTTCCGTTTATTTACCATTTTATGCGATTGTCTTATCTTTTTTTACTAGCTTTTGAGTTTCTAGTTAGTAAGGCAGCATTCTTGTCTTTTTTATTAATAATTATTTTTTCTGCATGTATATTTTGTACACTATAGATGGCCACGTATTATACTATTATTGTTATTGTTATTAATTATTGTTATTATTATTTTGTGCTAGAGTGAAAAGTACGGGGGATTGTCAATCAAAAGTGTCCTAGATTTATGATCTGTAGGTTATATTCTTGTGAACTTTTAAAGTTCTGAGCTCTTAAGTCTTATAGATACTTTTAGAAGATAACTTTGTCTATGCCTCTGAATATTTATAGAATGTCTGGGTTATTTAATATATGGAATAAAATGGTCATTTAAAAAAAAAATCTACAAACTACTTTTCAATGTGAAAATATGTGGTAGTTTAATTTCCTAAAGTTAGTTTAATTTCCCAGCAAGTATTCTAGACCTCATATGTGTTTTAAAGCTTATGCTTATTTTAACTTTGTGAGTTAAAATCTGTGTCTAAGCTCATTATATTTTTAATATTGGAAGTACATTTATTTTCCTATGAGGATTTTAAATATTTAGAGTAATTACACTCGGCATGTAGAATTTTGTTAGAAGATGCATTTAAAAATACTACTTGGCACCACTTATGGATAAAGAAATCAAAGCTTAAGTAAGTGGGTAAGACATAGAATGACATTTTATCTTTGGAATTCTGCTCATAACTCTAACAATAATTTCTGTGCCCTGAAAAATTCTCTTTAATTCTTTTTCATCTGCAAGAGAGCTATTCCGTTGATCTTACATATATTAGTTCCATGGTTTACAATAAAGACTTGAAATAAGTTACATGAAAATAAGTTAGTGAGAATATATTTGTTATGCTTTTATAACCAACCGTCTTGTGTGGCAGGCAACACTACAACACATGAGCAACTGTGAAGGTGACCTCTAATGATGTATACTTCCCTCTTAACTTGCTTGAGTATGGACTGGACCTAGTGACTCATTTCTAAAGAACAGAATATGGCAAAAGTGATGAGAAGTCACTTTCAAGATTAGGTTGCAAAGAGATGGTGGCTGCCATTTTGCATGCCTTTTCTTCCTCTTTTATTTACAGCCTCTCTCTGAAGGAAACTAGCTGCCATGCCATGAGCTGCCTTATAAAGAAGTCTATGTGATAAGGAACTGATATCTCTAGATAATGAGCAATGAGGACCTGAGGCTGCCAACAGCCACATAGGTGGTTTGGAAGTGCACCCAGTGGAGCCTTGATATGACTACATCCTGGTTTACACTTTGATTATAGCCTTGTGAGACACCCTGAGCCAAAAGCATCCAGCTAAGCTCCAGTTGGACTCCTGATTCACAAAAAAATAGATAATAAATATTCATTTTTTAAAGCTTCTACATTTTAGGGTAATTTTTTTTGTCTTAGTCCACTTGGGGCTGTTATAACATAATGCCATAAAATGGGTAGCTCTAGGTGCCAGAAGATTTTGTGTCTGGTGAGAGCCCACTTCCTTATTCGTAGACAGCAAGGGATCTCTCTCAGCCTCTTTTGTCAGGTCACTAATTCCATACATGAAGGCTCTGCCCTCATAACCTAATTACCTCCCAAAGACCTCACTTCCTAATGCCATCATCTGGGGGGTAAGGTCATCAATATATGAATTTGGGGGAGACAAAAACATTTAGTCTATACCATTTTTTAAGGCAGCAATAGATAACTAATACAGTGAGGAAACTGAATCCCAGAAAGGGCATATGATTTAAACAAGGTATCATGTCTAAAGAACTAAAAACTCAGGGATTTCTGATGACTTGGTCAGAGAAGGGTTCTCTGAGAAGGTAGCACTAAGCTGATTCCTAAATGAAGTGAACCATTTGGGGAGAGAGAACATTTGGGGAGAGAGAACATTCAGGCAGAGAGACAGGCAAAGGGGAGCAAATGCACTTTTATGAGAACACTGGAAAATCAACAAGACCAATGTGGATAGAGAAGAACAAACTAGAGAAAGTTGTAACGGATGAGATCAAAGAGATAGGCAGAGGTCAGATCACACAGAGCTTCCTAGCCATGACGAGAACTTTGGATTGTGTTCCAATTCTAGAGGGAAGACATTATGGTATTTGAAATGAAGAATTGATATGATCTGATATACTTTTACATTTGTAGGATGAAAAACAAGAGGAGAAGTAAAAACCCAGTAGGGACTCATCGAGACTGGTAATTTGTCTGGGTGAGGGGTTATGATGGCTTGGACTAGAGAGGTAAGAGTGAAAATGGTAGTAAATGGTAGATTTGAGTATATTTAAAGACAAAACCAACAATAATTATTGGCAGATTGGAAATAGCTGTCCCGAAAAGACAAATGTAAAGGATTGTTCTTCTGTTTTTCTGAAAGGTTTTGTGGGGGTCTAAGGAGAGTTTTTGTTGTTGTTGTTGTTGTTAGGAAATGTTATAGAGTGTTGTATAATAGGAATAAACAGTAAATAGGAAGAGAGTGTTGATTCAGGAGAAAGAGAATATTTGGAAAAAAAGAGATTGGGGTCTGGTGCATGAGTAGACTAGGCAGCCTCAGATGGAAAGCAGTGTAGTTCAATCATTTTAACAAGAGAAAGTAAAATATATGGGAACAGATGGGTGCTTGGAAATTGAAGTACTTTTAATTTGTGGTTGCTTCTATTGACATTTTGTCAAAAAGCATGCATTTTTTGGAGTGCAGGTTTAATTGTGAGCAGAGTACACTCTGGTTTTTGATCACTGAGACTTAATGGTTTTGAAATTATGACTGTACCTGCTTTAACTAAATTAGATGACCAGTCTTGATTCAAGGCATTTAAGAATTAGAGAAGATTTGGACTCAGGATGTATCTAAAGGCATAATACAGGTTTGGCATTCTCTTTGGATTTCAAGCAGATGGCCATAAGTATTGAAAAAAGACAACTTTTCCTTAGATTAAGCTAGAATTTTCATTTGCCTTTGCCCTACACAAACTGGACTGAAGTTAAGTTTTGTCCTCCTATCATTGTCTATTTGACTAGCTTTCTTGGGAGAACTTTCTTAGCAATTCTCATTTTACATTCATTTTCTAAGAATTGGTATATGTGAATGTACACACACACAAACACACACACACACAAATTATACTTGAATGTTTTTCCTTTTTCTCCTTTATGATTAACCTAATATTCATCACAGTCAAAATAAAAGAACCATGGTGAGAGAATCTGAGATGCTTTATGATCCCTGAAGTCAGGCAAGTCCTTCTTATGCTAAGAAGAATTGTGAAACAGGCTGTTATCCTAACATTGGGTGCTAGCGTCTTTCACTTATTTTTTATTGTCTGTGCTATCTAGTGTAGCTTTAGAATTGTGTTAAAGGAAAATAAAATTGGAAATTTGTGATTTTGTTGTGGATGAGAACACATACTTTTAGTAATATGTAGAGATTATATAAGTTTGATGTTGCTTGCAATCCCCAGGGAGCTGAGCTTCTATTTTGAAATGTTCTGTGACTGCTTCATCAGTATTAACCTCACATTTCCTTTCCAAAGGTGAACTGGAGTCTTTCATTTTTTAGATCTGTCTCACTAGGTGGCCTAGAGTTGAACACATTCCAGGAGAGAGTTCTTTGTATATGTTTGTTTACAAGCTTTATTTTGCAAGAAAAAAAGTAAAAGCTTAGCTGGTAATTTTGAGACTTTTTTATCTTAAAAAAAGAAATTACATGGTAAAATTTAAATAAACAAAACTAAAATATATGTCCCATTCAATAGGTGTAATGGCCTTGTTTAGATTTCAGAAATAAGGTTTAACATTATTCAATATAAAAAGAACGGAAAATTTGTTCTTTTTAGAGGGTATGATGTAGATTTTAGGTAAGACATCTTAAAGGCCCACAAATCAACTTCTTCAGGGATAAATTCATTTAATCCATGATTTTTAAAAACAAATACATTTTGTGAAAATAAAATAATGTTTGAGACGTCATTGATTATTTAGAGAAGACAGTATTTATGTTAAATGCAGTTGAAACGGTGCTTTTCCAGCATCTTACCAACCAAGATCTCTCATCCTATTCACCATTACTTGATCATCTACTACATTTAATATACCCCAAATGAGTACTGGTATTGCAAGCAACTGGTCTACCTACATAACGGACATTTGATGCAGAAAATATATGTTATTTTCCTTCTCTCAGATTTGAGAAATATTATATCATGAGAGGGATTGGAATAATTTTAGCCTCAGAATGTTTTTTAGAATTCCCAGATGTCCTTATTTATAATTTATTCCAAATTCAGAGTGGAGATATAATAACTTAAAAAATGCTAGAAGTTAAAAAAGGAACTAAACAGTCATTAAGTTGGGTATTAATAAGTAGATGTATATATTTGTGCTTTCCCTCATTATAGAGAAGCAAAGGATTTTTTCATTACTTTAGCACAGTTAATTTATTATTTTCAAGCTGGTGCCTAAATTTCTGGAACACAAAATTAATGGGTTCTTGGAAACCCTCTCTGAATTGTCCAAAGTCAATAGTGGTTCTTCCCATCTGTCATCCTAATTTGTAGTATGTCTCCCAGATGCATTAAAATGAAGATACACACTAAAATTCTTCATTCCCACTGGCACAAGTAAAAAATAATAGTCATAAATGAATTATTTGCATGAAAACTCCAAAATCGGAAGCCCTGATTTAAAATAAATTTAGATGTCATTCAGCCTTGCCAAACAACTTTTTCAGACTGCAAGGCACACATTTATTTATACAGCTATTAGATAATAATGGAAGAGGGTTAATGATTTGTTTTCTAAACTAGCAATCAACTCCATGAGTTTGGTGACTGATTATAAAATAATCTGTCTGCATCTGTTTTCTGTTGAAATAATTAAAATTGGAAGTGATAAGAATATGTTAACATTAAACATTATACCTGTTTTGGTCATATTCTGAAAGAAGACTATTTTTTTGATCCATGGATTAATTCGTGGCTCCCATATATTTTTCTGTGATGAGAGAGTAATGAAAAAGTTGAGTAAGTAATTTTAGCATTTTCTGTTGTGTCATATTGGAATTTAACTCAATTTAGCCTGAGGAAAACTCAATCATAGTTGAAAGGAAATGAAGTTTGAGGTAAAAAAAAAAAAAACAAAAACAAAAACAAAAAACCTCAACAGTGCTAAATACAGCAAGTCCAAAGAATGAGAAAAGGCCAAGAATGAGACAAAATAATAATAATAATAATAATAATAATAATAATAATATCAGAAAGCTGGAGAAAAAGAGAAAGTTAGAATATAGTTTAAAGAATTGGTCTGGTACAGTGGTTTACAACTCAGGTAATCATTTTCAGATAGTGCATGTTACCTTTGAGTGATAGTGGTACATCAAAGTGAGAATGAGGATTATACTACAGGAATTATAGAGCAAGACACAAATCTTCACTTTCTCCCCTCTTGACCATAATCGCTGTAGTTCTATTAATATTTATTTTCTCTTGGTACAGGATAGCTAAAAAATTGAGTGACAACACATGCAGGTTTTCCTGACATGGTTCTAGTCAATGCCTTTTTTTTTTTTTTGTATAGTTATGAATAAAGCCCCTATTTTATTCTTCTGAGCGTCCTAGTTTCATTAATAAAGTTTATGGTCACTCTAGCTAAGACCCAACATACAGAGGTATGATCACTTTAATCCTTTGTGGAGTATTGCCTTATATTTTTACCTATAAAGCCTGTTGAAAGGCACATAGGAAAGGAAAACTTATTTGACCATTCCTTTTTTGGGGGATGACAAAGTATGTGTAGAAGCTATGAGATGTATTCCTAGAGAATTAAAAATAAAAAAAAAAAACTTCGATGGAGAAATTTGGTGTTTACTCAGGACATTAAAAACCTACAAGTAAAGTTAAGAAAATTGATATAAAGATAAATTACTATTCCTTTTTTTGGAACATACCCCTTGGTTCTTCATTTTTCTTGACTCTGTGTTTACTTCTATGCATTAGATGAAACAACTACCTCTCCCAGTCTTGAAGGAGGGACCTCGTGTAGGAGATGAGCCTTAATCTTCCACCCAGCTCTAGACCTTGGTTGTCTCTTAAACCTTTGTGATTATTGGGGAAGATTATTTTATTTTTAATGGCTCCCAGTAGTTGAGGGCCTGCTAAGACCTTTCAGCGTCCCAAAGGTGAGGAACTTAGTCAGCCCCTAGATTCAGGCTGATTGGAAGCCAGACCTTCAGGCAGCAGCTTTTAAAGTATACAGGCCTGTGGGACTGCAAGCATAAGCCCTGCTGGCCACCAGAGCTGGGCAATCTAGAGTTGTCCTGTGGAAGTCTGCTGCAAAAACCAGGGCACCAGATACAGATAAAAGCTCCCTTCCAGGAGATACTGGGGCCCTAGAGTGTGGCAGAAGGAGGGCATGAAGATGGCACTCCCTAGCTGGCAAAAGGCAGAGTCAGAGCCTATAAATGGTGCCTGCTAGGACAAAGAAAAAGAAAAAGAGAGAGAGATGGTTCCTGCTGGCAAGAACGCAAAGATAGCACCTGCTGGCTGGACCCAGACAGAGGGACAGTGTATAGATGGTGCTCATGGAAGGGGGGTGGGGGGGAGGAAAAAATAAAAATAAATCCAAAGTTTAAAAAAAAAGGATACTGCTCACGACTAGAACGAGGCAGAGGGAGAGCGTGAGGATGGTGCCCCAGCCAGCAGGCCCTATCAGACCAATGCTTTAAGATTAGCAAATGAGCTTTATTCACAGGAAGTCTGGCTGCCTGTCCATCAGCCACCTCTGCATTGAACCCTGGAGCAGATGAGTCAGAGCCTGGAGCCCAAAGGTTGTTTCTCAGATCACTATAACTTTGTGGGTCTTGTGGAGACAAGCTGTCTTAATTTTCAAAAGTAGATCTTTTAGGGGCTTATCTCTCAGATGCAAATTTTAAAAGTAGAGTGGGCTGTTGTGGGGCTCTAACTCTTTGATCCTCAGAGAGAAATTTTGGATTTTGAGTTCCTCGCTGATTGTGGGTGACTATCCACAGAGGATGGTGTTAATGGTGACACTGTGGCTACCCTCTTCTACCTACTTCGTGTGGGCCTTCTCTTGTTGGCCAGTGCCTGATGCCTAGGAGTCTCTCAGACAGCTTTTAGTTTTTTTCAGAGGACATTGTTCTATGTTTAGCTTCAGGTTGGCTGTGTCTGTGGGAGGAGGTGAGCTTCCTGCGTCACCATCTTGAATCGGAACTCAATGATATACAGAAATGCTGACATGTCTGGTAATTTAAAAAGATTTAATGGAAACTTAGGGTCAGAAAAAATGCAACACAGTCTATAAATGAACCCTTAATTGATACAAATAACTAATAGTTAAGTTAATATTAGGATATAGTCCTTTATTATATGTAAGATATTTTTATTCAAGGGCTATTAATCCCAAAACCAGTTGCCACGTAGATCGTGAAAGGAAGACTTTTTTAGGCTTAAAAGTAGATAGGAAAATAAAGCATTCATTGGGATTTGAATTTGAAAGTTGAAATTAATTGATCACTTCTCACTTTACTATTCAGTGTGAAGTCTATTTCTAGGGTATGTTAAGACCTTTGTCATGAAAGGCAGTAAAGTGTTCAAGTGGCGAGGGGCTTCCATGTTGTGACTCAGACAGCAGAGGCATATGGGAATCACTTTATCTCTTGGGTCTTTAGTAATGCAGTTAATGTGGTTCATCATGAGCATTTCTGTAATTAGAAAATGAAAGATGATTAGTTAGTGGAACTAATTTGGAAGGAATTTATTAAAAATTTGTGCATGGTTAGGTGTTAAATAGAACATTTAAGTTCTACAATTAATGTTTTAATGAAAAATATGTGAGATTTTTTTTTTAGAGAACTCAATGCTCACTTGTTCATGCTCTTCTTTAATCTAATTTCTCTTCAATATCAAGGCAGAGTGGTTTATACACGCTCTTCCATTTACTCCCCATCTTCTATTCAATCTACTGGAATGGCTTTGTGCCCGTTACTATATAGATAGATATTCTGAAATTACTCTAGCAAGTCATTGTGACCTTATATATTGGACTTCTCTTTTGCATTTGACTTTGAGATAATTTTCTCCTTGTAATTTTATACTTCCTACGTGTCCTGATATCATCTTCTCTTAGTTCTCTATGATCAGCTCTTGTTTCCTTCTTGGAGTCTTCTCTTTTCTGCCTATTCCATTTCATGACATTCTTATGTCTCTATTCCTGTCATGCCTCTCATTTCAGTCTTTGTGTGCTCTCTTCTTAAGTCATTTATTCTTGTGGCTTAAATTTCCACTTATATCTTGATTATTCCAAAATCTATAGCTGTAGAATTGATATTCTTTGAGTTTCAGCTCTATTTCTCTAGCTGTCTTCATGATATCTCTGTATAGATGCCCACATGTCCCTCTGCATGACTCATATTGAATTCATCATATTATTTCTCAAACCTTGCTCTTCCCATGTCCTCTAACTCAGTTCAAAAGAGGAAACAAACTCAGAATTAGAAATAGTAGAAACTGGAAATCAAAAGAATGTAAGTCAGGTTATTACTATAGATCTCTACTTAATGTTGCATTTTTAAAAAGGCAAAAGTACTTTATTATGAAGTAGGTAATCAAATGCCATGATAACATGAAAATCATAAAAGTTAGCCATGTCTAATGCTTTGGAATACAAGGTTTGACTAGAAAAGTCATAGGTATTAGATCCTTGGATTTCTTGAACAGATAACGCTAAGAACACAAAAGCCAAGTGATTTGTCCAGGTAAAACAGATAGGCAATAACCTGAATATTCTAAATTCGGGTTCATCAAAATGTTTCTAAAGAGCAATGATTTTCAAAGTTTAGGTCTTAGGAACCCTTTACACTTTTGAAGGACCTCAATGAACTTTTGCTCATATGGGTTATATCTCTTGATATTTATTATATAAGAAATTAAAACTAAGACATTTAAAAAACATTTATTTTTAATTCATTAAAAATAATAAAGCAACTATATGTTAACAAAACATATTATTATGAAACAATACATTTTTATTCCAAAACAAATAAAAAATTAGTGAGAAGAGTGACATTGTGTTGTGCCTTTTTGTAATCTTAATGTCTGGCTTAATAGGTGATATCTAGATTCTCATATCTCCTTCTGTGCTCAAGCTATTGCAATGTCACATGTCATGCAGCTTCTGAAAAATTCAACTGTACATTTATGAAAAGAGAGCAAAAAAGGCAAATGATGTCTTAATCTTACAAGTAAAATAGCTTTAAACTTTCTAACTCCCTGAAAGCACCTGGGGAATTCCCAGGGTTTCCAGGACTACTTTTAGAGATCTGCAAGAAAACTGGAAGGCCCTATGCTTTCAAAGAACCACTGCATTCTGGTTCTGCAGTAATAAGTAATGCTTAGTGACCATTTTGGACAATTTAATTATTTTGGCCCTTATTTTTCTGATAGATAATGTGGGAATAATAATTTTTATAGCATAGATTTATGGTTAAGCTCATGGACTATAATATCAAAAGGGTTTCCACTTACTTACTAACAGATGACACTGGAGAATTTAATCTTTGTCTGATTCATTGGAAAAGTAGGGATAATAATAGTCTCTACCCTATATCATTGTTAAAAGGATGAAATACATTAATATTTGTAAAGTCCTTGTAAAACCACAAAGTAGTGATTGTATTTATTAAATAAACAAAACAAATATTGTATTTAAAACAAATATATGTAAATATATTTATATTAGTTTGAGTATTAAAATAATAAGGTTTACGAAAGTACAAGAAAAGAAACTGGTATATAGTATATGCTTGAACAGAGTCTTAGAAACAATGATTATAGTGTCAAATAGTTTTCAGATGTCATTAGGGGCCCACAGTCTGATGAAAAGAAATATATAATAGCAGAATTGGAAGAGGGTTGCACAGTTCTGTTAATATTCAGTGTGTTGATACTACTGATGCATTGCAAATCTCAGTTTCTATGAGGCTTAACATTTCCTCATCCCAAATTTGCAACTCAGGGTAATGAAGGATAGTGCTAGGATAAATATATGTGCTGCATTTTACAATGGATATATGAGCAAAAAACAAACCATTCTGGTTCTCTCTTTTTTTCTCTCTGATTTGTTAATTTCAATAGTTGAGCCAAGACACCTCAAGGTCACAAACGAGAAGCATTTTTTCTAAAAATTAGTGACTATCTTAATGTCTTTGGGACCTTATTTATTATTTTTATCTGTTTCACATATTGATGTTATGCATAATATAATATTTCACTTGATAAAAGATTATTAATATCAACCCGAAGCAGTTACTATTGACATCAGGTCTTTACTTGAGTTTTAACTTCTTTCTGTCTTATCTTTGTTGCTACGTTTTGACTTTCCTCCTACATGGGTGTTGACAACAAAGATAGAGTAGTCGGTGTGATCTTTTGTGTGGGTGCCATGCCCAATCCACCAGTGACTAGTGACTTTTCTGCTAGTAGAGCA
>CM053514.1:57467375-57536496 GCA_028627145.1 Eidolon dupreanum | reverse complement strand
TAACTAAAAATAGAAAAGAAAATGAAATACGTAGACTGAGATATGTGTCCAGTGATAACATAGCCTCATAGATAGGGACTGTTCCCAACGACTTCAAAATGGAATAATGTGACTACTCAGTCCTAGTGGAATACCTAAGGTCAAAAAGGACATCCAAAAAATTGAATATTTTAGCAGTTATATTGTTGATGGCAGTATTGCTATTGTGATGGCTGTTGTGTATGTGATGTAAAATAAAGCAAGTGATTATTTCCAGCACTGTCCACTGAAAAGGCCAAGGAAACAATGCAGTGCAATAGTGATGAGCACTGCAAACACCACTTCACACTTAAATCAAGGCTCATTCTAGATTTAGTCTGGGACAGGAAATTGACTCCTGAAATATAGCAAAGCAGGTAGTAGGGATATGGAGATGGAGAGATGAACCAGAATGATGCATTATACTCTGGGAGATTTAATCCTAACATATTAATTACTCTAGAGAGGAGCAGAAACCTGAAGAGTCTACATATGAGAAATTGTGAATTTTCACACACTTCATTGTGTTTGAGCATCAGTGATCAGATAGAGGAGTTAAAAAAAAGCACAAACATATTTCATTAGAGCATACTAAGTGAGTGCATGTTCCAGATGTGGGAAATTGGGTTAGGTTCATCCTATTATCAAATTAGGTTCACCCAATTTTACATATCACTGTTAAGTCTGAGAGGATTCCATACCTCTGTAACAGGAGAATAAATAGATAAATAAATAAAACTCATATACTTGTTTCTTGGCAAATACCAGATATAGAAACCTCTTCCTCATCCTAAGATAAATAGAAAGATCCAAAATAGAAGCTATAATAAAATATAGCACATGATGGGAATACCATCCAGAATAAGCAATGTAAGAGAATAATTCTGAAAATAATATACTAAAAAGAGCCCAAAGAAAAGTATTTTCAACATTATTAGTGTTTGAGAAAGCATGTGTTCTATATTTAGCTGTCTATATGGGGCTATTTAAATTTAGATGAAAGAAAATTAAAAATTCATTTCCTTGGTCTCACTAGTCACCTTTCAGTTTCACTAGATGTATGTACACATGTGACTAGTGGCTACTGTATAGAACAGACCAAATATAGAATATTATCATTATTTCAGAAAGTCCTAGTGGACAGTGCTGCTTTATACAAAAACACAGAAAGTCATTTGGAGATAAGAGTTTAAAATAAAAGGTCGATTGGATTAAAAATGTTTAAGTGTTGTAAGAAAATCCAAAGAACAATTGTATACTTAAAATCAATGTTACAAACAATAGAAAGTAGAATTGGGACTGTAGAAGACAAAATTCAGGATATAGAAGATGAATTACAAAAATTTCCATCTAAATGGATAGAATGAAAAGAGACATGAAGATAACATATGTTTTTTGTCCCTGTGTATATAGTATACATACATATATTACAGACACATATATACACACATAAATATAAAGAGCAGAGACACAAACTTAAGAATTTTAGATGTTCCTAAGGAAGAAAAATTAACAATTAGAAGAAAGGAAATACAGACAAATTGGAAGATAAATTTCTAGAGCTGAAGGGAGAGGCTGAGAGATTTTACCACATATGAGGCAAAATAAACAAGAACTAATTTAACCTATGACACACCTGGCAAAGCTTATGAATTAAAGGAACAATTTTAAATTCCTACAAGCATCAGAAGAGACAATCAGGTTACTAATGTAATGTGGTAAAACTTTTGCACATCAGAATTTTAAAGATGTTTTCTCCTTCTGTTTCAAAGAATACTTTTGATCAGAAATCTCTCCCCCAAAATTCCTTTCTTCTGTCCTTACTGGATTCTAACATTTTCTCTTTATTCTCTTTTACTCTCTCATTTTTCAGGAACATTAACAAAATTCCTTTGTTGGTGCCCTCTTCCCCTTGTAAGGACCATCTATATACCATTCTACATAAAATTAATTGAGAAAGTACTCTAGTTTACTGGTTATACATAAATCAAAGCTAGGCAATCAAGAATAGGAATATTGTGGTGAGCACTGAGGTAATTAAAATGGAATTAAAAATTAATTTTTGTTAATATGCTTTCAGAGTTGTATGCCCAGTTTAGGCTTTGTATAGTAATTATGAGAGTTTAAAATGTAGTTATGCTCAAAGTTATTCTACTAAGCATGTGATAAATCTGCATTTCTCTATCCCTCCAAATCCTTGAAATTATGCCTGGCTTCACGAGAGGTTCTGGCCAATGTAATCTTAGTGGAAAAGATGAGTGTTCTTTCTAGGTGGAAACTTTAACTAGTACATGATATACTGCATTCTCTTCTTCCTGCTCTGGCAATCGTGGAAGCAGTGTTTAAATAAGCACTGCCCAAATGATATACATGTGAGTCACATATGTAATTTAAAATTTTCTAGTAGCCACATTATAAAAGGAAAAAGGTGACATTAATTTTAATAACATTTTATTTAACTAATATGTCCCAAACAGTACTTCAACATGTACTCAATATGTTATTAATGGGACATATATATAGTATATATTCACATTTATAGCACGTCTTAATTCAAATGAATCTGATTTCAGTTGCTAAATAGTTATGTGGCTCTAGGCTTTTGTATGACATAATGCAGATCTAGGTAGAATCTCAGTCAACCTGAGTCCTTAATAATTATAATGAACAGAGATCCCATTTGAATTTCATGGGACATGAAACATGTGAAAACTATACTTTGGTTGTTGGTTGAAACTGTTGTGATTTGGGGGTTCTTTGTTTAGCACGGCATAGTCTGGCCCCTCCTAATTAATACAATATGTATTTGTAAAAAGTACACTGAAACAATAAAATATTTTATATATTTCAGTATTTTTCAAGTTTTCTATTATAAATATGTAATAGTGAAGACAAAGTCTGAAAACCTTTAAATATCAAATCTTATTTCCAAGTTTTGTTTTTTTTTTCAAATATTGTGTTCAGGTTACAGTAAGAAGAATAAAAATTATAATAAGTAAAATGACTTTTATGTTTAGAACTTAACTTACTTAAAATGAATCTTGTTGTGTGATTCAATAGTAGTTATTATTACACTTAATGAACCACCAATATTAATTGTGTTAAGAAATTAAGTAAAATCTGTGGGATAAAAGTACTTTTGTCTTCCATAAGAAACAATAGTAATAGATAGATATTCATACACATACATATATACAGTGTTTAGTTACTCAAAAGCTAAACTGGTATTTACTAGCAAATTCACAAGCCACTGATCTTGAATATGAATCTGAGTATTTAAGTTTTTCTTACATTAATGTCAATAATTATATATATTATGTGGACATAGTATGTGTATGTTTATGTGTGCTATATACATATATATCAGGATAAAATGATGATATTAGGACAAACTACATATCAGGTTAAAAAATGGAAGAGAATATGAAAAAAAGAAAATGACAAAAAGAAAATTAACTAGAGATAAGAAACAAGAGTATAGATAAGGTGAGTGCACTAAAAGGCATGCCATACAGTCCTGTACAACAGCTGATAAGAAAATTTGTTTCTGAGTTACCTCTTAATGGTAAGAGCAAAACAGGGAACAAAATTAATAATGTGTTTCATAATATTAAAATAGATGCAAACTGTTTATTCTGGATAAGATTGGAAAACATTTCTCTTATGAATCCTCACAAATGGAATGTACTGTAGCTGCAGTAAAGAATATTTTAAGTAAGAGCTCTAAAATGAAAACATCAGCAAATTTTAAGCATTGGTCTCTTGTTTACATTATGAGAACTGACGGCAACATGTAAAATTGCACTTCAGTAAAATGATTTGACAGTATACAAAATTTTTTACATGATATAAGAAAAACGTTAATATTAAAATGGATATTTAAGCTCAGTGGCTCATGAATATTTTGGAATTTTTCTGTTTAATTTTTGAGTGACTAAGCAGTGCATTTTCAACACACTGGAGCATCTCTCTAACAAGTGAACTATGATTCAGCAAGGGCAAATCTTTGATTTCCACGTAAAGGAGTTTATTACTGCATGTACCACTAGGAACTCATTACGACCTTGTCTCACATGTGTGTAGCCTACCTAAGGCTATGTTGTAAATCAAAGTTTTTGTGAATACAGTCTTACATTTTTTCAAATTGTATAGATATCCAAGTCCAAGCATGCCGTATTGATAGACACTTAATAAACACTTTATTGACTAATTAATTACTAATTGCTATCCACCTCATTTACCTTCACCCCTACATCTGCTCTGTTCTCTCCATGTTGCAGAATGAATTGTCTTAAATCCTAAGCTCAGCTTTCCAAGCCTGTGTTGTTAAATATATGTTTTCTCTCATTTTCTTGCTCTTCCTTCTCCACCAATCACACATTGGTCCTGTTTTCCTCTAGATGGTAAGCTTCTCCAGGGCATGTTTAATAGGTGACTCTAATATATGCCATTGAAACCATAATTGATAAACCATAATTTGATAATACATTTGGTGTTAATTGTGGCTTTGTTCCTCACTGAAGTATTATATTTATATTTTAAATGGTATTTGATGGGAGGACAGCCCATTATATTAAAGAGATAAAAGGTCAACCTCCAGCATCTCAACTGATCAGTGATGCCATTATACTGGGTGGAGAAGCCATAGAAGCCTTATTACTTATTTGTCTGTAAGCCTGGCTATTAGCTGAAACATATCCATGGCATGAAATTTTCATTTAATAATAATTTTTATTTGCCAATTATAGTTGGCATATAATATTATATTAGTTTCAGGTATATAACAGTGACTAGACATTTATATAACTTATGAAGTGATCACCCTGATATATCTAGTACTCATCTGACACCATACGTAGTTATTACAATATTATTGACTATGTTACTTATGCTTTAGTTACATACCCATAACTATTTTGTAACTACTAATCTGTACTTCTTAATCTTTTATCCTTTTTCACCAACCCTCCCAACTCCCCTATCATCTGGAAACAATCAAAATGTTCTCTGTATCTATGAGTTTATTTCTGTTTTGTTTGTTTGTTTATTTTGTGCTTTAGATTCTACATGTAAGTGAAATCATATGACATTTGTGATTCTCTGTCTAATTTTTTCTACTTAACATAATACCTTCTAGGTCCATCTATGTTGTTGCAAATGGTAAGATTTCATTTTTTTTATAGCTGAGTAATATTCCATGAATATATATACTACCTCTTTTTTATTTATTCATCCATTGATGACACCTACCTCCATATAGTGGCTATTGTAAATAATGCTGCAATAAACACACAGATGCACATGTCCCTTCAAAATAGTATTTTGGGTTTCTTTGAGTAAATACTCAGAGTGGGATTACTGGGTCTTTCTTTGTCTCTTGTTATAGCCTTTGTTTTAAAGTCATTTTCTCTCATGCAAATATTACTACCCTAGATTTTTTTTTTAATTTCCATTTTTGTGAAATATCTTTTCCCATTCCTTTACTTTCAGTCTGTGTGTCTTTTGATCTGGTGTGAGTCTCTTGCAGACAGATATGTAAAGGTCTTGTTTTCTTATCCATTTCTTATCTATCTTTTCTTTGGAGCATTTAATCCTTTTTCATTTGAAGTAATTAATAGATATGTAGTTATTTCCATTTTATTATTCATATTTTAAAAAAATTTTTTTCTTTTTCTTAAGGAAGTCCCTCTAATACTTCTTGTAACACTGGTTTGGTGGGAAGCTTTTTATCCCTCTCAATTCTAAATGATAGCTTTGCTAGGTAGAATAATCTTGGTTGTAGGTCCTTGCTTTTCATCACTTTGAATATTTCATCTCAATCTCTTCTGGCCTGCTAAGTTTCTGTTGAGAAATGAGCTAACGGTCTTATGGAATCTCACTTGTAGATAATTAATTGCTTTTCTCTTGCTGCTTTAAGATTCTCTCTTTGTCTTTAACTCCAGGCATTTTAATTATGATGCATCTTGGTGTGGGTCACTTTGGATTCATCACGTTTGGGACTCTGTGCTTCCTACGCTTGTATGTCTATTTCCTTCCCCAGGTTAGGGAAGATTTCCATCATTATTTCTTCAAATAGGTTTTCAATTCTTTTCTTTCTTTCTTCTCCTTCTGGTACTCTGTGACGTGAATCTTGTTACGCTTGATGTTGTCCCAGAGACACCTTAAATTATCCTCATTTTTTGGATTCTTTTATTTTGTTGCTGTTCTGATTGGGTGTTACCTGCTACACTATCTTCTAAATCATTGATTTTTTCCTCTGCTTCATCTAATCTACTATTGATTCCTTCTAATATATTCTACATTTCAGTTACTGTATTCTTCATTTATGACTTTTTGTGTGTGTTTCTATCTCCATTTTTATGTTTTCTATGTCTTTGCTAAAGTTCTCACTGAGTTCATCTACTCTTACCCTAAGTTACTGAGCATTCCTATAACCATTGTTTTGAACTCTACATTTTTATTTCTGCAAATAGATTGCTTATCTTCATTTTTTTTGGTTCTTTTTCTGGAGCTTTGTTCTGTTCTTTCATTTAGAACATATTTCTTTGTCTCCCCATTTTGGCTGCCTCCCTATGTTTGTTTCTATGTATTAGGTAGCGCTGCTATGTCTCCTGGTCTTAGTAGAGTGAGCTTATATAGTAGGTGTTCTGTGAGGCTCAGGGGTAAAATCTCCCTGGTCACCTGAGCTGGGTGGTCCAGTCATGTCCTTTGTGTGGGTTATGTGTGCCCTTCTATTGGAGTTGAGCCTTGGTTGATGTTTGCACATTAGTGGGAGAGATTGACCCTCATTTTGCTTGGTTTGAGGACTAGCTGGTGACTACAGTGAAGGAGCTATTATTGTACATGGGCTGACCTTATGGAGCAGGATTTACCTTAGTGGGTCTCTGGTGCTTGCTCATTCTGCCTTTTGGGTGTGTCATCCTTAGATGTGGCCTTGGTTGGTGCTCTGGCTCAGTCTGAAGTTGGCCACTGGGCATTCTGCACCGGGGCCTCCTGGGAAGAGCCCTGTCTTATGCCAAGTTCAGCCACAGCCTATGCCCTGCCTAAGGCCACCTGGAAAGAGCCACCAAGCAATATGTAAATGGCCACCACCCATGCTGGGCTTGAAGGTGACTTAAGAGGCCAAGCTATGAACCAAGGCTGGCTGCTGCTTGTGCTGAGCTTGGGGCTGCTCAGCGAGAAGTACAGGGTGAGGCAGGGCCAGATCCTTCATGTTTGAGTTTTGTGAACCTTTAAGAGATTTTAGGGAAGTCTGCAGCATAAGCGAAGACAGGTCATTTATATGGAAAAGCCACTGGAAACAGCTTAGGTGGGCCTACAAGTTGTTTGGGATGGGATAGGGTCTCATAGAATCACCAGGGCAGGATGACCTGTGTTAATCGGGTTGATAGAAACTCAGATATGGTGGCCATCTGTGTCTACAGGATGAGTTGGGGAAGGACCTAACACAGGAACAGTGGCCTCCACCAGCACTTTTGTCATGTGAAATCTGCCTCTCCAGCCCTTGCCCTGAAGCCAGATAATTTCATTCCTCCCCATATGTCTCTGGTGCCCTTTGAACCACTGCTCCAGTGCTGGAGCGCAGAGTGAGTGAATCCATCAGCAGTTAAGTCTGTATGTGGGCCAGTTAAGAAGAGTGCCTGGGACTTCCACAGCCCTCTGCTCCTCTCAGCCACAATCTCTACTGATTTTAAAATCTGGATTTTTGGGGGGACTTCTCTTTCTGGTAGTGGAACCCTGGGCTGGGGAGCCTGGTATGGGGCTGGGGGCTCTTCACTCCTCTGGGGAGACCTCCTGATTCTCAACTACCACACATGGGCGTGGGTCCAGCCCATTTTGTGTCTCCACCCCTCTTACCAGTCTTGAGGTGGCTTCTTCTGTATTCCTTTGTTATAGGACTTCTGTTCAGCTAGACTTCAGGTGATTTTCAATGATAGTTATTCTGTAGTTTAGTTGTAATTTTTGTGGCCGTGAGGGAGGCAAACACAGCATTTACCTACTTCACCATCTTGACTAGAAATCCCCCATGACATGGAATTTCAAAAACTGCTTTACAATGAGTTTCCAGTATTATTTTTCTTGTTAATTCACTCGGGTATTTGGTCAGAGGTGGGAATGGTGATAACAATGACTTAGAATGTGAATAAATGGCTGTACATTTATCTTATTTTAATCACACCCCTTAAAAGAAAAAAATTTATAGTTCAGTTCAATAGACTTCTTTTCAGCATAACTTAAAGCCACTTGTGGTATAAATTAAGCATTCTTGTTTGAACTACTTACAAGGCATATTGTCTTTAACATGAGTGGGTTTCATATGGAATCCCAGGGTTTATATAGAACTGAAAGGAAATGTTGAAAATTTGCAAGAAGAATTAAAATTATTTACAGAAACAATGGAATACCTCAAATTATGCCATTTCTCTTACACAGTACAAATTTGATGTTAAATCAGATTTAATTACAAGATGTGCTAATTTACTAAAAGTTTAGAAAATTGCCTATATTGCTGTTGTTTGATTTGAAATCCATCTATACTTGCAATTGTAGCAATCTAGTGTTTCAGGATATGAAAACCTTGGGGCAAAACTAGAATGGAAAATTGTAACAATGAGATAAAATGACTTTTAATATGCACCTAAAACATTTTAAATACTAGCCTCAAGTACTAACAGAGTTCTGAATTTTTTTCATAGAATGTCTAATGCTACATAGCCTAAATGATGAAGAAAATAATTGTAATAACCAAATGGCTAACTATACTAATACTAATGAGTATATAAATGGATGTTTAATATAACAACAATGTAAACTAATTTTTATCATTTTCAAAATACTTTTGTCCAAAGTAATTGTTGAAACTGTCTAAGCTTAAATGGATTTTTCCACGAGATTAATTAATTCTTGGTTCCTAGTATATTTCGCATCTTGTCCTGTTGGGAGAAGAGTCCTGGAGGATGCCGATTCTTTAACAGGAATAACCTATTCACCTAAAGTCACACTAGGTAGACATACAGGTTTCACCATGATTACCATAAAATATGATGTCAGAATAATCTCTCTCCCCACAAATATCAAAAGCCCTTCAGCACTAACCACTCTTAACTTCACTAGACATTGTGGATATTTTATGAGCTGCAAAGGAATGGAAGACATTTTATATCACTTGCTAACTTATGTCCTAGTCAAAAGAGAGTTGCTCTCATTATTCATTCTCCTCTGTTCTCTGACATCTTGGTTTCTTCTTCTCAGCCATCTTGTCTCTTAGCATTAGCATAGAAAAAGACCTGGGCAAAGTAGACAGATATGTCTTAGAAGACTCTGGCAGCTTGCTAGTCAATTTAGTAAATTTAGCAATTTTATTTCTGAGCTCCAGCTGTCTGTAACTTTGTGTGAAGAAGCCAAGGTCTCCCCACCTGAGAGTTGAGTCACTTCCTTGAATTAACAGAAATGATGCTATGCCAGATGAAAAAGGCATAGCATACTTTAAAAAAATCTTTTCCACCATAAATGCTTTCCCTAAGTTGTGACTTCCTGGAGGATATGCCTTGCCTTGTCTTGAATCTCATTTAATGCAGTGTATTTTGTTAAAAGTCAAAGCTAACTGCCTTCTAGCTCTGAAAAGGTGAAAAGGTACAAGTCGGTAATTTTTTAAAAGGGCCTGGAAATCAGTCCATGCTTTACATGGGCCTTGGAGTAAATATATATTCACACGAACAAGCAAACATGCATATATAATATAAACTTATACATATGTATATGTATGTATCTTCATAGATATTATATATTGCCTTGAAAAGCCCTATTTTGCCATGTTTTCTTTACTGTTTGACCTAGGACATGTCACTTAGCCTCCATCTTCAACTGCAAATGTGTGTTTATGAGACTAAATAAAATATAAAATGCCTATTAAAGTGTCTGGTATCCAGAAGATTCTCAATAAATGGTGGCTACCAATGGCACTTTAATGTTTTATTAAATTTATGCAGCAATTCCAGCCCTGCCTCCCATTCCATGTTATCATGAGACTCCTGTGAAATAATTTGTGTGAAAGTGTTTTACATATAAGAAAGTGTCACATGAATGAAAGAAACATTATTATTGATGTGGTGCCTCAGATGGGGGCTAAAGAAAGATGAAGTGAAGCAAGCATAACATGGATGGCACTAGCATTAGTCAAAATTGAGAGGTGACAAAGGAAATCCCTACATCTGCTGTTGTGATAACAGCACCGAATCCACACAGTTTAATGATCTTAACAAACAATATAGCTCCAGTGGTGTTCAAAGTGTCAGGAGTAATGGTTCAAAGCATTATGACATAAATGTAAAGGCAGCACATGCCATGTTATCAGCTGAAGACCTTTCCCTGAATTTTGTTCCCTGTTCTCTTTTGTGATTAACCTAACATTCATCACAATAAAAATAAAAGAACCATGGTAAGAGAATCTGAGATGCTTTTATAATCCTTGAAGTCAGGCAAGTCCTTCTTAAGCTAAGAAGAATTGTGAAACAGGCTGGTAACCTAACACTGGTGTCTTTTCATTTGATTTTTATTGTGCGTGCTATCTAGTGTAGCTTTAGAATTGTGTTAAAGTAAAAGAAAATAAAATTGGAAATTTGTGTAAGAGTTTGGTGAGCACAAACTCTCAAAAAGAGAGTAAAGAGAGCTGTATAGTCTCCTGGAGTATTTTATTTAGACATTTTAGCTCCTTAATTATTAGATGAAATACTTTTGTAAAGATCAGAATAATCCAGTTTATAATATATTGTCTTAGTCTTCTGAATTAAAATTAAAACAAAACAGAATATAAATTGCTCTCTTAACCTTTGTTTTTTCTAAATTACCATCTTTTCATTTGAATTTTATTAAATTTGATTAAATGGTTAAAAAATTAAATGGCTGAATAGTTAAAAAAATAATTAAATAGAATAAGGACAATGGCTGGAGGATTTTGTGGGATCAATGGAGAGTTTTTAGCTTTTATGAAGAAAGAATATAGAACTTGATGAAAATGATCTTGTCAAGATGACAAGATGACAAAATTGATAATCCAAGAGATAAAAATAATAAAGGACCTTGATAAATTAGAGGGTATAGGATCCATCATAAAATAGAATTTAGTATGAGAAAGAAGCAAAGACAAATTTGTCCATTGTAACAAGAAGAAAAATTTTGAGTACAAATAGCTTGGAAGAATGGACAATTGGAATAGTCCAGATGAGAAATGATGATGGTCCTGATCTAATTATTGCATGGACATAGAAATGTACAGATTCAGAAATACTTAGAAAGCAGGATGGATGGGACCTAGAGTTTATTTTGAAGTAGAAGGTGAGAGAGAAATCTAAGTCTATTCAATATATTGATCATCAAATATATTACAATTCAGTTAGCTTAATTTGAGCAAAAAAAAATAAAGATTTCTGAGTCATTTATTATAAAAAGTAGTTAAAGATGGGCATATGGAGGATAGAGTACATATTTTTTAGTATGGGAGTTTCTTATGCATATGGCATTTAGAAGCATGAGTAGGTAGAAAGAACAAGGGTCAAGGCAGGAAAAAATGAATAAAATAGTAAAGAGAAAACAACCTTTTAAAATCTCAATTTGAGAGTTCAGATGGATGGATAATATTTGACTAGAGAGAAGGAAGCCACTTCCTTCTTAGGTTGTAAAGTGTTAGGAGGCGTAAATACACATACGTTTAATGGGGAGAAACATAAGGGCCCTGAGGCAGCTCCTGATTTATAGTTTCTACTCTTCATTTGTTATGGACCAGAGATGCTGGTCAACCTCAGGAGTGGGAAGTGGTTAGGTGCTTGGTATAGTCTCATTGGTAGTGCTAGAAGGAGCAAGCCAAGTAGACATCAAAGACCATACAATTCTATGATACTAGTTTATATGACTGTATGACCATTTTTAGCAGGATTCACAGGCTAGAAATAAGAATAGAAAAGCTGATGTGGGAGATTTTTCCCATGGATAAGGATTTTAAGAATAATTGAGGCATATAGGCATGTGGAGCAGGACATGAGTTAATATATTATCTAATATTAACTTAAATTCCATGATATAATAGAAACATTCTGAGTTTCTGACCAGACCTTAACATTAATTTCTGAACCAGTAGTAAATTAATCTCTATAGTCATACTTATTAAATGTAACTGGGCCCTTTCCTAGCCTCAGCCAATTGTTCAGAGAAGGATACTTGGCCCAGAGGGAATTCATTCAGGGGCTAGGTAATACAGAATACGCTCTATATCTCCAGGTCAGCTGATAAGCAAATGTAATTTCATCTTCAACCTCAATTCCCATTTGTAATATAAGGTAATGTATTCATAGGTTTCAGTGATTAGGACATGAATGTCTTTGGGGACCCACTATTTTTCTTGTCACATCATCATAACATAATAACTAGCTGGGATCACTCAGCTACTCAAAGATCTTTTAAGATTGAATAAAAATATCCTATAATATGTAGACATTTTGTTGTACTCTCCAAGCTCTCTGTAAATTTTTGTAGAAATTATATTTTTTAAGGATATCCCTAGTTCTGAGTAATATTTGTATGAAAACATTTCTCTATTCCACTTTCTTTTTCTATTCTGTACAGTGCCAGACAAAATGGGAAATGTGATTTCTGGGGTTGGGAGTGAGAGTGCAGGAGAGGGGTGGTGGATAAAATTTTTTAAAAAATTAAAATTAGTTAAAACTAAATAAAGTTAAATAAAAATGTCACAAAGCTTAAGGGTACAGGAGATCTTACTGAAGATTTGGTGAAACTAAGGAAAAGATAACATAATGGTGGCAATTATATAGCCAATACCAAATATTCTAAAACTGAATATCCCTAGTCTTAAAAGTTCTTTTGTTCACCTCATTCCCAGGGCTTTTGTTCATGGGCGCTGTCATCCTACAAGTTTCTTTGCTTCTGGAAATATACTAGAGCTTTTCCCTTCCCTCTCATTCCTTTTCCTTTTTTAATAACAGGAAAAAAAAAAAAAGGAAAAGAAAAAAGAGAAGAAAAGCCTTACATTCTTTCATTCTACCCCCCTACTTTTCCTTGCTCTGAGGCTAATTATTTTATATCCAAATTCGAAAATACTAGTAAAGTAATTCATAGGTATTAGTCAAGTTTTAAACATATATTATGGTTTCTATCTCCTATCTCAATTGTGATGGATTTTTACAGTTCTGAAAGTCTTCAATTCTGAATTAATTTGTTACTAGTCTAATAAACTTTGTAAATTGAACTGTTGTTGATCGAGTTCAGTATAAAAATTGTAGTAGATCTTCTGCTAGAAATATTCAAAACATAAGCTAATTTCACTTTTATTCCTGTGCTGAGTGCTAGACATTATATTTAGCTTTATGTGTAATTGATTTATCATGCTTTCTGTCTTTTTTCGTAGTGGTATAAAACTTGTGCCTTTATAAAGCACTTCATATTATAAAAATAAAAATGTAATTTTAATACGACATTAACTACCTGATTTATAGAAGGCCATGTTTTGAAGAAACAGTTTTATCTTTGTAAAAATTTTCCTAAAATGAAATATTTATATTGTTTGAACATTACAACTTCCATTTCAAGAAATGCAGTTAATGAGAAGTAAGTGGAAAAAACTAAGAAAAACCATTATTCAAAATGTTATGGTGAATTCTTAGACAATACAAAAGTACTTAGGATTAAAATCCATCACTGCATTGCATTTTAACTATAAATAAGAATATGCATATTTTGTGAGCTGCTGTGAGTTAGTAGAAAGAAGTACACATGACCACAACCTTGGATATTTGCCTCCACAGGTCATATAATCCCTATTAATAACTCACCATTAATACTAATTTCTATTTTTAAAGAAACTATTTTAAGATATTTCTATTCTTTGATATCCCCGGAGAATTCTGTCATGTTATTGAGTCTTTAAAATGAATTACGAGAATATTACTATGGGTAAGAGAATCATACATAGTATTAAAATCTAAGCATCTCCAATACTTCCAGAACTTCGTGAAAATCAGAATCAGCCTTGTCAGCAGCCATCCATAGTACTAGACCTGAGTGAAATTGTTCTAGGCAATAGTGAGTAGTTGGAAGTTTGTCTTTGCCACCCAACTTTCTCTTCTTCTCAGGACCCCCAGTGACCTGGTGTCCCTGAGCCTGGGCCCCTGGGGAAGTGTCCTCTATTGCAGAATTGCCAGAATTCTTTTACCAGAGATTCTTGAGCCATATCTTGAGAGCCAACTCCTAATTAAACTGCTACTCTTTCCATGTGCAGTCATATCTAGAACCTAATCTCATACACTGATTTTTCCTCAGGTATAATGATTTGAAACAACTTAGTAAATTATAGCATTAGAGTTAACAGGCAGATCCCAGAATCATACTTCTTAAACAGAAATTTCAGGGAAATTCAAACTATTTATTAAATGGATAGAAAAACAATTTGGGGAGACAAGTTACTCAGCATCTTTCAAATTGGTTCATTCAGTGATAGCTAATTAAATGTATGCAAATATCTTGCCCGATTAAGTAGCAATAAAATTTAAGCAAGCCCAATTGATTTGCTTTCAGGATTCTGTAAAAACTAATTTAGCCAAGATGCAAATAGATTTAGTGAAGCACTGACCTTTTTTTCCTGTCGCTTGTCCTTTTCTAAAGACTATGAGAAAAATAGAGGCAGTCACCAGCCAAATCCTGTTACAATGAACTAGGACATCACTTCTGAGAAAATAAATAAAAATGAGGATATGATATTGTTTATACACTTTTGTGGCAGTTAAAAAAAAAAGGTTGAAGCTAATATACATTGGACGTTATCGTGTGTGAGATACCACACCTATCTTATGATAGATGATGATTTAGTCCTAATAACTGCAAGTTTGTCTGGTGAAGAAACTGGCCCAAGGGTGAAGCACAGTTTTGCACATTTGAGGCTGGCTGGCTCTGGTGAAGCCTTAAGTTTTCTTTTGCCCATGTCCCCCCTCTGCTTCTGTTTTTCTGAGACATTTTCAAATATTGAAAATAAATTAATAACTGAGTAGAATAGTATCTGTTTTACTTTAAAATTAGCGATGATGATTTTAAACTGATAAGAACTGAGTATTTTTTTGCTATTATTAACTTTCTTTTATCAGACAAGTAAGGTCATTTTAGTTCACTGTCTTGTACACCAGACCTGGTATTTAAATAAATGTAACTTGATATGAAATATTTTAACAGATTCTCAACTTTTTTTTTTCTTTTTTGCATTTTGTTTTTGCATTCGACACCTTTGAGGACCTAGAATACGGTATGGGCACTTCTGAGAAAAATGCTAATTTGCCCAAAATGTTGTGTTTAGATATCCCTTAAAGCTATTCTTATGCCCAAGTTTAATAATTCCTGATTAGAGGATTGTGGTAAAGGAGAAATCTAAATAATATCTCCAGCATTTAACAATTTTAAAAGAAATCTTGGATTGGTTTCACAGAAAATAAAGAGTTTTAAAAATTAGCATGAATTGCTGAGAATGACTTATTTCTGATAAGAGCACACATTGCAAGAGGTTTTAGGTGATTATAATTGATGACAAGAAAATAGTTAATGTGATTGTCATTGTTTAAGGTCATATATAAAATTTTTGTTTAGTAAAGAAATATAGTACATATGCTTTAGAAATTTTATCATGCTGAATTTTTAAGCAGATGTATGCGAAATCTCACAGACAAAGTACTCATTTTTAATTTTTTTGTAAAAGTTGTATTTGCATTATAAGATAATTTTCTTATTTCTCCTTTATTTCTTATTTCTTGCTTCTTCACTGCAATGTCTGATTGACACTTAAATCCCACCAGACTTCAGCTTCTGTTGATGCTAGGCAGCCCCTGTGCTGAAAAAATAAGTGTAAGTAATAGGGAGAGAACAAATAAGCCCAATTCGTCAGTGCTCATTGGTCTTTATTAATCCTCTGGGCCACACGTTATTTCTCCACAGTTAACTGTGCTATTTTCTTGGATGTGTGAAAACAATCCTTAATCAAAACCATGCCAAGTCATCTCTGGAAACAGCCGTTCACATTTGGATGAGGATAACAAGTTGGACATTGGGTGCTATTTAAGTTTGAATAGTGGTTAAAGAAAAACAAATTTGTTCAAGAGCAGCAGCAGAAACTCAAGGGAAATTACTTACTGCTCTTGGCATTAGCAGTGTTTAAAACCAATAGTGCCTTGAGTCCAAGGACCATATTGGCTAAGAAGCATTAAAATTCCAAGCAGCCAGCCCTCTCAACATGGTTGGAAAGACTCAAGACTTTTCCTCAACTAGATAAGATGTGGAAAGTATAAATATTTTTAATGGATTCAGCTTGAGGTCCCTGATCCTGGTACTAGCAGCCAACAAATAAGTACCTTGTGAATATATATCAGAATTGTTATTCCTTCTGCATTTTTGTTCAATTTTACCAGAAGAAAGAACTTATAAAGAACTAATAAATAGGCTAGTGAATATTGAAGCACCTAAATAAGATTTATTCAACTCATTTTGTCAATGTGTGGGTTTTTTCTAAATGAAATCTGTATTTCTCAAATTATAAAATGGCAATGCCTAAATTTTCTAAAGAAATCTGAGCTGTACCTCATTATCAAATTGCCTACTAACTCAGGGATACCAAGTCTTTGTTTTGAGAGAAGAAGGAACATAGAACTTTCAGGGTGCATGGAATTTGCTCAGTAAATTATTTATAAGTAGAAGAGGTATTTCAAAAAAATCAGAATCATTTTAATTTGTGGCCATATTTAGTTAATAATGCAGCCAACTTTTATATTTCATATTAATCTCAGCATGAGTTTTATTTAGTCAATTTGAAATCCTATCTGTAAGTTTTCTTTTATTTCTGAGATAGTTGTTTTTTTTAAAAAAAATCAAGGTCAATGGTACTGTTAAAGAGAAAACCCTGGCCCAAAATGGAATCACTTGTGCTAAAGCCCATGCTAGCAAACCTAGACTAATATCTGACTTAACGGTAGTTTTGACCTTTACCAGAAATGTAATCTTAATTGAGTCTGAAATTTTCTGGTAAGCACAAATGAGGTAATCTGTCAGGTGGGCCCTCTTCCTCCTCAAAGCAAGAAGAGACCATCTGCATGATAAAATCCTTTCCTTCCCAGTCGCTCCCCACCACACACCTCCCACCACCCCCTTGTCCCCCCAAAAAGATGCCCTGGTTCAAAAATAATTCTTTCTTTTCTTTTACTAGTAATGCCCCTGCCACGCCCTCCTTCCTATGAAAACCTTCCATTTTGTACAACCCCTCAGAGTGCCCTTCCACTTGCTAGATGGGATGCTGCTGAATTAATGAGACACTTAATAAAGCCAATTAGATCTTCACGTTTACTCCCTCAAATTTTGTTTTCTGACAGTGCATTATTTTTCCGGTGTCATTTTTTATGAAGTAACCCTACTGCCATCGCCACCACCACCACCACTTCCGTGGCAGGTAGAAATTTGGAGGTCTCTACTCCACCCTAACAACAAGGAAAAAGCTGAAGAAACTAAAAGGCAACTTTTAGAAAATGAGGGAGGCTATTCACCTGTAGGGGCAGGGAATATATGGAAAATCTTTGAATTTTTAACTCAATTTTTCTGTGAACTGCTAAAAAATAACATGTATTTAAAAAGCCCCACATTTTCTAATTATAAATGACATTAAAATAGTTTTCTAGAATGTTTTAACCATGTTAGTATTGTGCATATTTTCGAATTAACTTATGAGTTAAGTTCGAGCCTTTTTATAAAAGGAAAGATATTGAAATATTTCCAATTTGTGATATTTAATACAAACATCTGATTTTTTAGCTTTTTGAACCTACATGCATATAAAAATTTTAAAATATTTCATAATTTTTCCAATTAAAAATATTAAACATTTAAATGAAATATCTTACAATACAAATTGTCAGATCTTTTTAGTTACTTCAATACTTATTAGTTGCTTCATATTACATTGGATTTTAACATATTCTAAAAAGAACAAAGCAGAAATTGAGATGGACAAAATATGGAGATTAGAGAGAAAAATTTAGTCAAGTCTTAGTGGCCTAACCAAGAGTTTAGCAATCTAGTCTTCTAGAGAAGAATTCAGAATATTTTCCTTTATTGTTGTTCATTTTCTCTATAGAATATAATGACACATAATGGCTCTAAAGACAGAAGTTAAGTTGCTTATTAGTTTTTCTTTTACTTATTTTTTCAACAGCTATTTTACTTTTTACAAATAGTTTTATAAGCTTACAAAGAAGTAGAGTTTTGTGATGAAAAGATCTGTCCCTTTTTTACCCATTTTATTGAGTGTTTTAATCGTATATCAATGCTATATCTTGTCAAATGCTTTCTGTTGTTAGAATGGCTATTGCCAACAAGATAAGTAATAACAAGTGTTGGAGAGGTTGTGGGGGAAAAGGAATCCTCATATACTGCTGGTGGGAATGTAAATTTTGTGCAGCCACTATGAAAACAGCATAGAGGTTTTTCAAAATTTAATAGAATTACCATATGACTCAGCAATTCTTTTTCTGGGTGTCTTCCACCAAAATTTGAAAACATTTATCCATAAAGATATATACACCCTGATGTTTGTTTCAGCATTATCTACAGTGGCCAAGACATGGAAACAACTGAAGTGTCCTTCTAGATGATTGGATAAAGAAGATGTGATACATATATACAGTAGAATATTATCCAGCCATAAGAAAATATGAAATACTGTTATTTGTGACAACATGGATAAATCTTGAGGTTATCATGCTAAGCGAAATAAGTCAGACAGAAACGTTGAGAACCCTTGACCAAAACTGCAAGTTGCTCAGCCAAAGTATGCACAGAGGAGAGAATTTTGATATTCACTTGAACCTGGAACTCGCTCCCCACCCTGTGGAACCAAAGGACTGGGAAATGACTGGAACTTGACCTCTGAAATCCTTTCAGAAACCAAAGGTCTCTTGCTCAGGAAGATCCTGCACTGAAGCCCCTTACCATATCTTACCATAAATGGTCAAATTTCCCAAACTTCCAATTGAAACCTGCCCCTCCAGCGTTTCCGAATACCAGCCTACTCTCCCTAACCCATAAAAACTCTCCCCAAACCCTGGATGAAGGAGAGAGATTTGAGCCTTGCCTCCTTGCCGGTTGACCTCGCAATAAGTCTTCTCTTTTCTCAAAAGCCGGTGCCATAGTTTTGTCTTCTAAGCGCATCGGGCAGCGAGCCCTAGACTGGTAAGAACACTTATTCTAAATGAACAAAAAAAACAGAACAAAACAAAACTTAGCTCCTTGACCAAATTCAGTCCAGGCTTTCTCTTCTCGCAGAGTCACAATGTACCTGAACAGAGTCTCTGATGATTTCTACAACAAAGAAATTTTGTTAATTTAATCCAGAGTGTTCCAACTGTACTTAGTCTCTGACTTTGCTTATAAATATTTTGCTAAACATCATTTGGGTAGTCTAGTCTATATGATACATTATTAAGATTTAAAGTACCCTATAGATGGCAAGCATTTAAATACCTAATATCTTTTATATTATTTCTTCTGTATCCTATTTTAATATATTATGCAATATATGATAATTTTTATCATTACTTATGAATAAATCTTTACTTTTCTCTTAAATTATAAACTTCCTCAGTTAGCACATTCTTTCCTATTGATTTTTGTATTCCCCCAGAGTTTAGTTTTTAATGTTTACTGAATAAATATGAGAATAAAACTATATAAGGATTTACACATTTCGTTTGTTCAAATTGTAAGCAAGACTGAATTGTGTAGGTGAATATATGACCTTTGGCAGTTTATTAAATAAAATGACTTTTTAAATGTTTAATATTTCTTTAACAAACATTTATTGAACACCTGTGATGTGCCAGCCACTACTATGGATACAGGAGATGCATTAGAAAATAAAGCTGCCAAAAACACCAGCCCATATGGAGCCTCCATTCTTGTGAGCAGAGAAAGACAATCAAAAATAAACAAGTTGACAGCATTTTAAGGGACACAACAGAGGGCATGTCAGGCATTAGGGTTTGCAATTTCAGATAGTTGAGCCAGGGGAGGGCTCACTGAGGAGGAGAAACTGGAATGCAGACCACAAGGCAGTGAGGGTGTGAACCGCCTGACCACCTGGGAGGGACCTTCCAGGCTGAGGGAACAGGAAGTGAGTGCAAAGTCCCTGAGACAGGAGCGTGGCTGGAGTCTTCTCAGAACAGCAAGGAGGCAGTTGCAGCTGGAGTGACTTAGCAAGAGTGAGAGTAGCAGAGGAAGTCAGAGAGATAATGAGAAGCTGGATCATGTAAGGCCTTGTAAACTGTTGTAAAAATTGTATTATGGGTAAAACGGGAAGCACTGGAGGGTTTGAGCCAGAAATGATGTAATCTGACCTACATCTTAAACAGAATCACTTTGCTATAATTTTGAGAATAGATTGTAGTGGAGCAAGGTGGAAACAGGGAGACCAGTTAGGCGAGAGATAATGGGGACGTGGATTAGGGCCATAGCAGTGGTGGTAATAAGAAGTCATCAGTATTTGAATATACTTTGTATTAAAGCCAATGTTGGGGTTGCTGCTGGAGGGTGAGCATCCAAGGAATGAGTCTGATTAGAAAAGATGATAAGTTTAATGACAGTGATTAAGAGATTTGAAAAATGAGAAAAGTAGAAAAGAAAAGGAGATAGAGTGGCTATGAGATAGGAGGAAAACCAGGAGATTTCAGTGTCCTGGGAGCTGAGTTAAGAAAGTATTTCAAGACAGAGGGAGCTGACAGCCTTGTTGTGTTAAATGCTGCTGCTAAGTCAAGTAAGATGTGGCTTGACAATAACATCAGATTTATAGATGGAAGCATGACATCCACAAAAGTGGTGGTGAAGGAGAGAGAGCTTGATTGTACATAAACGAGAGAATGAGAAGAGACTAAACTTTGGAGCAGTTTTACTCTGAAAGGAATGAGAGAAATAGAGTGGTAATTAGAGAAACCTGGAATTGTGTGTGTGTGTGTGTGTGTGTGTGTGTGTGTGTGTGTGTGTGTGTGTTTTAAGAAAATGAAATAGAATCTTTTGTGTATATTGATGGAATGATACTAAAGAATGCTGTTGAGAGAAAGGACTTTATCAATGAATCTAATGTGTTCTCTAATATAAAAGAGGTATTTAAAAATGGATTCTATTTTGACTATTTATGAAACTTCATAAATCCTGTAGAATTAAAGGAAATTATATAAAACACAATATTCTTGCAGATAGATTTTAATGAGGACAGTATTAGGACCTTACTCCTTATGTAGGCCTCTGAGCTTTGTTGTTTTCCTTCACTATTGACTTTTAAGCTATGCCAACAATATATTCAGAGGTCATTGGTCAGAGGATCTCACAGTGAGAGGATAGGAGAGAACTGGAATGCATTGAGCCTTACAACTGTTAAAGAGGTCAAAGAGGGGGACTTCTTGTTGGTTGAGAAGTAATTCCTTTCCTTGTACAAAGGTAAACATTATTTTTACTCTTCTAAAAAATGTTTTCTAGAATACTGGAAAAAAACCAGCACAGCAGTGCTTGAATGGCCTTGTCTCTGGAAGATGGATTAAACTAAGAGTGACTGAGTATTATTTTATTATTTAACCTACTCATTCAAGAAGTTTAATGAGCCTCTCTCTGTGTGCTACTTAGCTCTCCTCCATTGAAGAGGTATTAGTGCAAAGACATTTAAAAAAAAAATCTCTGCTTCTGTGGAGATTTTTTCTAGTGGGAACAGATAGACAATAAGCAATAAAAATAATTAACAGATAAATGACATATTATGTTACAAGCTAATAAGTGCTATGGAAAAAAAACATATCAGGGTAAAGAGAATTGAAAATGGGGGGAATCATATTAGTTATAAATCTTCTCTTTGATGTTAACTCTCTTAACAAGGACATGAATATTCTCAAAGCAGGGAATGACTTCCAAATCAGTAGAAAAAAAAAATTTATTATGTCTTTTGTATAATTTTTTCTGCTTTTAGTCTGAAGATAGTAGTACTGAATTCTGATGGCACAGCAGTTGTGTGGGAATTGGATGAACTTAACTGTCACCCTTTGAAATCCTTGTTTCTGACAGGTCAAATATTTCAAAATCTCTTGTTAAGAACATTTTGAGCATGTTCTTTTCTAGAGGAGATTTTCATCTTTAATAACAACCAACTTAGAGAAAGTAGGACAGAACAACTAAGATATTTTGAAAACAACAAAGAAACAGAATAGATGCTTCACTGATAATTGCTTGACACTCTGTAAACTTAAAGTATTTAAAAAGCATCAATTGTATTTCTAAAATTTGAGTAAGGATACAGGCTAGCAATACCATCCTGTAAAATTCTGATAATACAACTAAGGAAATTGGAAACTAGTGATATTTTACAGGCCAGTAAAAGGAGGAAAGATCAGGTAATTATTTTTATATTTCTCCACTCCCCACACTTGTCAATAAGAAGCTCCAGGGGAAAGACTATCTTGGATTATTTCTGTATCCCCAGAGCTGAGCACAAAGCTTGATAAAAAGTACACTTGTTCTCAGATGCTAAAGTTCCAAAGAATCAGCCAGGATACTTATTAAAAATATATAATCTTGAGGTCTACTGCATGGAATATACATATAGTAACTTATGCTAAGAAAATGTGTTGTTTATGAAATTCAAATTTAAATCTTGCAACCCTAAAATATGATTAAATTTAAGAAAAAAATTAGAATGGGTATCCTGTATGTCTAAGGACAGATTTCATTGCTATAAGATAAGCATTTACCTAGGTAACAAGCATCTGTGAATTAATCTAGTTTTTTTAATGGTTCTACATAGATCAAATTCTCTCACTTGGCCCAGATGTAGGTTGTTTATTACCTTCTGTTCTGAGGCTAGAAATAACACTGGTTTCTCAGCTTAGAGGTGACTGTGATTAGTCATATAGTGGGACCCAGTAGGTGAGTGTGAGTAAATAAACACAATTCCCTGCCATTATTAAACCAAATATCCTAATGACATTATTGCAGCTTCATTTTTGATATATGAGGATTATGTCATAGTAAAGTAAGCGAAAATCTACTTATTTCAGCTTGTGTTGTTTGTGTTTCAATGGAAGATGTCAACTATTACTATTAATTTATCTGGATGAAGATTAATGCTCCAACCACTCTTTAGTTATTAGCAATTCTCATCTTGAAATAACCATAAAATTTTCACCAGGCTGGCTGAATACACTGAGTTTTAAAAGTTGTGATTATCATGGTAAGGAAAAGAAACGGTTAGTTTAAGATACCCATTGAATTAGAAAAAAGATGTTGTATTAGTTTCCTATTGCTGTGTAACGAATCACCACACATTTAGCAACTTAAAACAACATCCATTTATTATCTCACATTCTCTGTGGGTCAGGAGCACAGGCACAGCTTAACCGAGTCCTCTGCTTTGGAGCTCACAGTTTACAGTCAAGGTGTTAGTAGGGGCTAAAGTCTCATTTGAGATCTTTTCTAAACACATGTTTGTTGGTAGAATTTATTTAATTGAATCTGTAATATTTGAGGTGGCTTGCTTCTTTAAGTCCAGAAAACAGAGAGTCTATGACTTATAGACCCTCTTTTAAAGAGCTCACCTAAGTCAGATTAGCTTAAAGTGCACTGATTAGAGACCTTAATTACAGCTGCAAAATCCCTTTACCTTTGCCATATAATGTAACATTATCATGGCAGTGACATCCTATCACCACATTCTAATGGTTAGAAGCAAGAGCCATGGGAGTGGATTACACAAAGGCTTGGGTCATTGGGCGTTATCTGACAAATCTACCTATAATTTTTGTTATAAACTTAGCACTCATATCTCAGCCAATTTGGGAAAGAAGTGAGATAAAAAGATAATTAAACTTTCCTCTGTAAGATATAAATACTTATTTGGAGAACTAGTGAGCAAAAGAGAAAAGGAGGTCAAAAAAAATAGAGAAAGGAGGCCCAACATTATGATTCCAATAAAAAAGCTTATCAATGAAAAGTCAAAGGCCAGAGTGTTTAATAAAGTTCATGATAAGTACCACTAGAATTCAATGTAAAATTATTTGTTTCTATGTAGATTTATTGGCTCACGTCTATGTGACATTATTTGTTCATGTATATGTGAAATCTTAAAAATGTATACACACAAAAAAGCAAGCTGGTAGATACAGAGAATGTTGTTTAGCAGAGGTGGGGGTGGGGTGGGGAAAATGAGTGAAAGAGGTCAAAAGGTACAAACTTCTAGCTGTATAATAAATGTCACGGGGATACAGTGTACAGCATGGTGAGTATAGTTAATAGCACTGTACTATTTGTTTGAAAGTTGCTAAGAGAGTAGATCTTAAAAGTTACCATCACATGAAAGAAAGTTCTGTAACTATGTATGGTAACACGACGTATTTTGGTGATCTTCTAGCAATATATACATATATCAAATCATTATGTTGCACACCTGAAACTAATATAAAGTTACATATTAATTATACCTCAATAAAAAATTATTTTCTATAATGTTTTGGAATATATACCTCCAAAGTGTCTCAGAATCTCAGAAAAGTTTGTTAGAGACTGAGAATTGAGTTGAAATGTGAACTTGAAGCTATAACTTTATCTTATTAGATATATGATGTGTACTGCGGGTTTTCCACCATAAATGTGGTCAAGATTTGAGTCTATTTTCTCTTAGATATTAGGGAACCAGGTGATTCCAGCAAACTGGAAGTTTGGGAACAATTCAACAAGTTAATTTGTGAGTTACATATGTTTCTGTTTGAGAAGAGAACGATAATTAGAAATCATCTTCGAATATATAGCCAAAACTTACATAAGAATAGCCAAGGAGAATATTGTTCATTCTGAAAAGAGGGCAAGCACAAAAACTTTCGGGTCATGAAACAAACAAACAAACACTTAAGCCTTTGGAAAAAAAGGACTGAGAAATGTTTTCATTGTGTTTGCAGGTGGTTGCTGTCATGTGGCTTTCACAGCCTGGTAGCACAATCCTAGATATTACTTACGTGAGCAAAATGTTGCCCTTCAGACTGATGACAGTTTATTAGATTTTTTAAATTGCACTTTTTGTGTTAAAATTACCTCAGGGCTCGAGTACAAAAGAAATGACATGCCTGTATATGGGTTTGACTCAGAGACCAGAGGATGTGAAATATTAATATGATTTATAACATTCAACACTTGCTGAATATACATTTACACAAAGCCAACATAAGATTCTTTCTTATTGTGAGAGGATTGAAATCAGACAATTATAGTTCAATCTATCAAAATTAAGAAAATGCTGGTGTTTAGCTTGGTTCTCAGGTTGGTTGAATACCAGGAATATGGCTAAGAGAAATGATAAAGAGAAACAGTACGTAGAAAGAACAATGGATTTGGAACCAAAAGTTCTTCCCATCTCGTGTGCATGATTTGTAAGGCATTAGATCGGGTTTTTTATTTTCATTTTTATTTTAATATTTTAAGCTTTTAGTTTTTTCTTCAGTAAATGGGGACAGCCTCACAGGATGAGTAATAATAAAATTCCTTATTCAGTCTGCAAATTATAAATTACCATAATAACTTGAGTTATTATTTTCCAATGATTCCAAGCCAGCTACCATCCAAGTTTTTGTTTCATAGGGAAGAGCAGGTTAAAATGGCTCCAACAGTTAAATTATGGTATGAGATGTGGTAATAGTTTTGCAGCAAAAAGAAAAAAAGTATCAAATGCAATCTGGAACCTCTGAAACTCCATGAGATTCTGCATTTGTATCTAGTCTCACTTCAGCCAGACTCTTTCATTCACAGAAGGTGCCTGACTGTGGGAAACAATCAGTTTAAAATCTTTGTTTTTCATGAAAAAAAGCATAAAAATGAAATGGCAAGAGGGCTAAAGTCTGGGCAATGATCTCTAGTTGTCACTTTTGTGTGCTAATGTTTGGCATTGAATAGTACTTAAAGCTAGGCAGGTAAATGCTATCCCAATTTTACCGAAGAAGGAGCTATTTTCCACAAGCTTTGCTGGCGCGATGTTTCTAATGCACGTGATAAAAGGCCAGGATAAGTGGCAGAGCTTGGTACTCAAAATTAGGCTTCACTGCATGACATCACATTTTTTTCTTCCTCCGTGCCAATTTCCCTCTCTCTCTCTCTCTCTCTCTCTCTCTCTCTCTCTCTCTCTCTTTCTCTCTCTCTCGTTTCAAAAAATTAAGTGAAAGAAACTGTTTTGGTTACATAAGATAAAATAATACTCATTTTATCTTGTTTATATTATACTAAGAAACAGTGCATTTAAACAGAGGTTTGAAAAGATGCTTTTCAGGTTTCTCTTAGAATCTTCAAGAAATTAGAGTCACGCTATAAAATAAACAACTCCATTTGGAGGGAGACCTGTTCACTCAGTGGCATCAAAACACAAATTAATGAAAAAAGAGTGAGTTAAGCTTTGTGTTTTGGCCAATTGCAGTTTCTACTAATCAATTTTAGAGGGTGATTTTATCAGTTGCTTTCACGGTTTGGCACATCTAAATCCATTATTAATCTCTAAACAACATTCTAGAAAAAAATCCTTATTGAGTTAGTTCCTTGCAAACATTCCATTTTCATACATGCACCTCACAGATCCACTCACGTGACTCTATTCTAGTATATGCATATCTCACTCTTCAGTAAATATTCCGTACCCTTGAGACGAAGTCATTGCAAATGTTGTCCCTTTGCCTAGACCATCAATCCTCCTTTTATGCCTGGCAAATTCTGCTCAGGCTTCAAGATCAAGTGTGATTTTATTCATGTGTGAGCTCTCTCCTGAATCCTATGGGTAGGCAGTCTTTGCTTGCTGCGAGTTCCAGGGGATGGAATTATCTCCCTATTACATCATGTGCTACATTGCATTGCAACTTATTTGTTTTTACATCTGACTCTTCCACAGTCTATAAGTTCATCTACTACCAGAACTGTGTAACTCACTGCTAATTCCACAGCACATGGTATAGTGCTTGTAACCAGTAGAAAATCAGTAAACGTTTGCCAAAGTAAATCATGGCTCCAGAAGCGCTATTCCTCACACTGCAAAAATTGTTTGGATTGATTCCTTTTTAAATACAATCACCACTTGTTTTTACAAATATTTTAAGAGTCTTGATTTCATATTCTAGGTAAGATGTAGTAGGTCACAGCAGGCCAGTATTCCCATTGTAGCAATGTGAAAAATGTGGATAAATACAAAAATCACAGTGTTAAAGTTTTCCGAAATCTGTGCATTCAACAAAAACTAGGTGAAATAAAATCTCAAAGAGGGAAACTGTGTACAAATGAGGTTTGGATCATCAGATATTTTTTTTTTTTGCAAAGGAATTGCCAATTCTGGTTTGAGCCGAGGGTCAGGGTTGGCCTGTATACAGAGCCTCTGCTGGGAAGAGAAAATCAGGAAAGTCTTTTGCCATTGTATGAGTCGGGAGCAGCAAGTTGGAATCTTAAGGAACCACAAACATATGGTAGTTCCTCAGAATTTAAGAGAATTTAACAGAATTTAAGTCCACATGAAATATATACCAAAATCAATTATCTGATGGGCTATAGAGAATTTCTGGAAATTTCAGAAGAGTATGTTCTCTGATTACAATGCAATTAATTTCAAAGGCAATAATAAGATAACAAGAAAAGCCTCAATGTCTAGAAATTAAATAACACATCTCTAAGTCCTAATTAAGAAATCAAAATGAGAATTAGTTTAAACTGAATCATAGTAGATATAACATATTAAACTTGTAGGGTGCAGCTAAAGCATAGTGAAATAAGTGTTTTCAGAAACACGTATATCTGTAAATGTGCATACTAAAAAGAGAAATGGTAAAAATTAATAATTTAAAATTACAACCTAAAGAAGGAACAATGTATCAGTCCTATGCTAAAAAGAAAACAGAAATGAAGGTAAGAGCAGAAACTATGAAATAAAATGAGAAAATTGACCAAGTTAAAAGCTTTAAAAAAAGATTAACAAAATGAATAAGCTCTAGCAGAATGTTTAACAAAAACAAAGGAAAACAAAACAAAATTTAAAGGAAAACAGAAAGAAAAGCCAGACATGAGTATATTGAATGGTCCCATTTAGATAGTGTAAAAAAAGAAAAGATAAACTAAAACATACTCTTAGAAGTAAAGATAGTAGTTATGCCCATGATGAGAGAGAGGAATAGAAAGAACTGTAAGTGAAGCTTTTGGGTTATGAGATTCTGCTAATGTGTTGATGCTTGATCTGGATGATGATTGTACAGATATGATCAGTCTGTGAAAGTTTATTGAGTGATACAATTATGGTTGTACTTTTCTGTATATATGTTTTACTTTAACAAAGTTAAAAATAAGTAATAAGCAGATGCAAGAAAATATGGAAATTATTATTAGTGTATTGTTCTGCATATGAGAGGATTAGAAAATTATACCATAAGTATATAATGTCATTTAATCTCACAATATCTATATGAGGTAACATTATTATTTCCCAATCACCCATTACAGATGTGAAAACTGAAGCTCAGAGAGGGCCTTTATGTAGCCTCAAGTCTTAAAATGGGCACGTGACCACTCCTAGGCCTGTTGCCTCATCATATGTGCCTGGACCACTCCGAATCCAGAGCAAGCTCAGCATTGGCTCAGGCTGGGGGCCTGATATCGAAGCCATCACAGAATACTCTCCTCCTCCAGGCTCAGACCAGGACTCTCGTTTGCTATCGGAGGGAGATAAACGCCAATTAGAGGGACAGGAATCAGGGACATATCTCTGAGGAGGCAGCAGTGTGCTTTGTTCCTATAGATACTCTACTGTGAAAGACTAGGGATGAATAGAGCAGGTGGCATGTCAGGCAGAAGGAATGAGAAGAGGAGTAGGAAGCAGTGCCTGCTTTCTGGGATTAGTGTGGCTGAAGCCAAGTGGGTGGGCAATGTTCTGGGCTAGAGTGCTGGGCGGGCAGGGGGGCAGATTAGGGTGAGCCTTGAGTGCCACCTTGAGAGTTGAGCTTGAGGGGAAGGGGAGGGCATGGAAGACAGCCCATCCCCCGAAAGACCTGCTCAGGAGGCCCAGAAAATGTGGCTATTGGATCCCAAACACTTGAGAAATTGCCTGTCTTGAGGTTTGCCTGTTTGAGCCTTCAGGAGAGCAAGTGCTCAATGTGTAAGAATCGTGTGTGAATCTATCACAAACGCAGGACAGACACTGGGAGGTTTTGTCTTCATTTGAAGCCTCTCTCTTTGTGTATCTTAGGAGACTAGAGCAGTGTGTTCATGTGGCAAGTGACAGAAAATCCAGCTCAAACAAGAACAAAAGGGATTACAAACATAAGGAACTGGCTGTGTAGGCACTGAACTGACTTCAGCCCTGCCTCAAACAATCTGGGGTCTCTTTCAGTCTCCTCACTAAAAAAATTATATATATATATATATATATATATATATATATATATATATACACACACCTTAATCATTGAAAGGTATTGATCCTATCTTCCATGAACACCCAATGGGAGTTGAGGCTTTTCAAAACTTTTTCAAAAGATTTTTAGTGTTTCCATTTCCATTTAGCCAGACATTTCTTCCAAGGTCTACCTTTAAAATCTGTGAAATGTTGTGCCCAAGAGAACCAGAATAGACTCGAGTGTCTGATCAGTTCAACTGCCGAGTGAACTTGTCTGGGTGATAAATGAGGAGGAAACGTTCCAAGTCTGGTTCTACAAGGCAAGAGTCTGTAACCCATCGGCCCAGGATGTGATTTTCCCTCCTGCCTTCCAGACAGGCTTTATTGTTTGTCCATGGGGCCCTGGGGAGTGATGCTATCTGTCAGAAAACTCCCAGGGAAGGCTGATGACCTTGGAGACTTTAGTGCAGTCAGTTCTGCTATAACAGTTGTTTTGAAAACAAATTTATTCTAATGCGATGATATAGTTGAGCATAAAGCAAATTTCAAATTTTATGTGGGCTTATGTGCAATTTCACCTGGAAGACAGGCTAGATAAATGCAGAAAACTACATGCAACTGAAGCAAGCTGTGTAGAAATACAGAAAGCTCACTCACGTGTACACATCATGTATCTACGAACTTCCACTGTCCTCTTTGTGCTATGAAACACTCCCATCTACATCTGCTGCTACAACTTTCTTTCCAAATCAGGTAAGTCTCCTTATACTACTTCACAAAACTCACAAGCTGAGACTCCTCCAATGCTTGCAAGCAGACTTTGGGTCATTTTCAAAGTCATGTCATATTTATTATGCTACTTATGAATTTCTTAGCCATTTAACACATATAAAACCATTACTACTTTTACGGTTCCTATTTTTTTATGTATGTCACTGGGGAAATTTTTGAGCTTTGTGCCCCTAACCCATTTTCCCACAAGCCCTGTGTTTTGCTTATTGTGGTGGTTTTCAGGAATATTTGTGTTGTATTATAGCAGAACTGACTGCACATAAAATTAACTGAAAGTTACTCAAGGCTTTTATGTGCAAAACTTATCTCAAGGCAACTGAAACAAAGCGTGGCTTTGGATTCATATTAGAAGTAAAATAAGAAACCAGAAGTTACAGGTGTATGACTCTGTACTCATAATCAGGCGTTTAGGGATTTTATTACTCTCAGATACACTGTTGCCAGTGTGTAACACTGCTCTGCATAAAACATATTATAAAGATTAAAACAATTATTGACTCTTTACATATTTACCCAGTGGACATAGAATTGTGTTAAATGCATGGAACCTAAACCAATCACATCAGGCCACTCCTAACAATAGCTTCCCATCTCTGTTTAGTGATGACAGTGCTACAGCCTGCACTGAAGCGTGTTCACATGGAGAGTAGTAGCCTAGAACTTAGAACTGCTTGGAACTTGGTAACAAATAAAGAATACATCCTCATAGATGCATAATCGCTGTTTTAATGCTGCAGTGTCAAACAAAAATGCTTTGGGATGGGTGGATATATGTTTTTAATGAGGTTTTTAAAAACTACTCACTCATTAAGAATACATTCTCTATGAAATGAGCTGTTTTACGTCATCTGTTGGGAATATGATAAAGACCATATTTTTTAGGACAAGCTTTAGATAGCACTGATTGCTAACAAAAGGCCTGTCTTATAAAATACATAATGTCTGCAAACCAACTTCCTTATCATAACATGAACAACAATAATAACTAGACACAAAGTTGAAAAGTAGAGCTCGGGGAGCCCTAGTGTCTGATAGCTGATGCTTCTAATTACTGAGATGTTGCCAGAAATCCGATTGTGTTAGGGGGAGGGAGGTGGGAGGCAGTGATGAGACGGCAGAGGCCACAACAAAGGGTAACACTGTCTCTTTGTATCTGGATCACTGTGCTTTGGATCATGAGGGAATCTGCAATGCACATTAACCCTTTGCCAGATTGGTGCAAGACACCAAGTGGTGCCGCTAAATTAGTCATCGTCACTTGATGCTTGATAGAAATATAGCAAATGACTTTTAGCTTGTTTTGTTTTCATTCAGATTTCAACGTTCGTAGGAAGCATTTTAAATTTCAAACCATTTGATTCAACTTGGAATCGCTACCTGTTCTTGCAGGATACAAATAGCTATGTTAGGACTAAGTTATGTTTTCTGACTCATCTCCTGGCCAATACTAGAAGAACAGAGCCATCCATCTGAGGAGAGCACAGCCCGCCTCCCTCCCCCTGCAGGGTGGCAGACAGGTTCTAAGACTCCCAGGGATCCTGTAGAGGATCTCAGATGCACTTTTGTGAATCGTTGGCAGGCTGGCTTTCATTCCCAGGGGAAAAAAGAGTCGATTAGATGGACTTAGAAAAATATTACTTTTGTATTAAAGAGACCCAGCAATGCTGATGGGCCGTTCTGGTAAACTTCTATGGGGATGGAAGAATGGGGTTCTGCCGAGTCTCCTCTTGTGCAGTTTTGGGTTGCCTGCTGAGGTGTGCTAGGAAAAAGGCAAGCTTGACTTTCCTCTGTGCCTTGGCAAGCTTGCGTACTTGAAAAGGTCAGAAGTGAGATTAATAAGAGTAGACATAAGTGGAGTTTCCAAATTACCTCTATATTCATATATCATCCGTACATTATTTATTAGCTCTCTGTGTGCTGAAACTGGAAGAAGCATTGGGAGCAAAGATAAGTACTGCAGGAACCCTGTTCTAAAGGGACATCCATCTAGTGGAGGGTGACAGGCCTGAACACAAGTAAGGGCTCTAAAATATTGTGGGGACCCTGAGGAAGTCAGTGATGGAGGGAAAGAGTAGTCATGTCTACTTAGAACATGGATCTTTAGACCTTTTAGTCCCATAGACCCATTTGGCAGTTGGGGAGATTTAAGTCCTCGTGCTTCCAATTTCAAGCAAATGCTCAATAAAATGTATATTACATGTGACAATATTTAGACCATACATTAAATTACAGAGCTGTGGTTACTGCCAATTTGTGAGTATATGAAAAGGAAATTAGCGTAAAGTCAAAATTTGTAGTTACTTTGAAAATTCTAGAGTATAGGATAAAGAACCCAGAATACCAGTTATTGCCTTAGCTTTGCAACGGCCAAGTCACTTAATTTTGGTCTCAGTTTCCTTAAAAGCCAAATGAGAAAGTTCCTCATTCTGGATAGTAATAATAACAGAAAAACTCACAGGTAAAACTAAAAATAGAATATCAAAAGTGTAAATTCTTAATAATGTGTATGTGTGTGTGAATAACAGACTTTACAAGGCAACTGAATGGTTTTGGATCTTCCTTGAAATTTAAAACAAATTGGAAGCCAGATGGCTATTACCCACAATCCCCACATGAGATGACTCTCAGGAAGCCCATCTGCTTGAATCCCCCCAGTTTCCACATGGAAGTTAGGATCTCTAGATATTCGTAATCGGGTGAATCATTTCATGTTCTCTCTTTTCTCATGCATGCCAAAGAAAATTTCTCCTGAGGAGTATAAGGAATCTAAATTCAGACTGGTGTCCCTGGAGTACACAATAAATGGTCCCTATTGTACCTAACAGTAGAAAGCCCATAAAGTACAAGGTGATATCGTGCATTTTATAAATTAAATTGTATTCCCTAATACAGCTACATAGTAGGCTAACCCTCATTGTTACAATCAACTTTCCATTTGTAGTTTCCTCTCTGACCAATCCATTTGAAATACACTACCAGATTAATCTTTTAAGGCATCTTTGTCCAGTGGAATGTTCAGTGATGACAGAAATGTTCCATATCTTTCCTGTCCAATATGGAAGCTATTAGGTATTGAGCAACGTTGAGAATTTGAAATATGGCTCATGCAATTGAGCTGAATTTTTCATTTTATTTGACTTTGATTAATTTAAATTTAAGCTTAAGCAACTACCTGTGTTGGTGGTGGCTTTTGCATTGAACCTGACAGTTCCAAAGCACAGCCTTGACCATATCCCTCCTCTACTTAAAACTTCATAAAGCTTTGCTCTGCCTAAAATGTACCATTAAATTATCTTACTCTCTGGCATTCAAGAAATTCCATGAACTATTCTCAAACTTTGCTTATTATCCAAAGTGAAATATTTGCCATTCTCAAACCTATCTCCTGTTTTCCAGCAATCACATTTTCTTTATAATTTTTTTAAAATGAGAATATTTTGTTCATTTATTTAATTACATCTGATACTGAAATAGCTCGACTCAGTTTTCACCATCTCTAGAAGGTTTTATCTTGTTGATATCTCTCATGTTCAAGAAATCCCATAACCCTTTCTTATGACATTTAGTAAATTTTACTGTATCTTTTAACTATTTATGTATGTTAAGTCTACTACTTGATTGTAATCTTTCTGAGACAGTTGTCCATGTCTTTCTGACTTTGTATCTTTTCTGGCTCTTTGCACGAAGAAAAAATATGAATTCATCATTAAGCAAACATCAGTAACATGGGTTTAAGTCCCGGTTACTTGAATTACTACCTATGTAATTGATTAGCACAATGTCAGGTACATTCCAAGTGCTCAGCAAATGCTAGCTCATTCATAAGTACTAAAGATAAATTCAGGATTTTCATGGGCTGATTGTCACAATTATTTTCGATGCATAAGCAAAAAGCCATATTCTTTTACTGAAAGAAGAACAAGATCAGCAAATGTCTTATTCTCCAAGACCAAATGTTATAGAAAGAAGTTTGTTCTCTCTCACAGCGGGACTTCTTGATCTATAGTCACCTCTCTTCATTGTTGAAAAGTGGAATTGGAGCAGAATGTCAAGAAAGAAGACTTGAAACCTAACTGCACGGCAGGACCAACAGCAGGTCATTCTGAAAGCTATTACTTAGTTAAGCACAGCCCCCTACCCATGGAAAGCACGTGGTTTCCTGCCCTCCTGCTGTCCACCGTGTTCCCATGCCAAAGCCCACTGTTGGCAGAGCTAGGGTTGAATGGCTTATTTTCTTTGGTCCTGGGCTTAAAATGAATTATAATAAAATGTAGGTAAAATGGAGGAGCACGGCTTTAAAAGGAAGCTGCCCTTCTCAGCGTTTGAGCAGATTCTTTGTTCTCCGCTTTTGGACACTAATCTTTGGGTTTATTATTTAGGCTTTTTCACAATGACTGAAATCAAATGCTTTCCAAACTGTACAGTAGAGAATTTTAGATTTTGCTCAAATACATAAAATTCTACTAACATTGTTTATATTCAAATTACCAAATTCCTAATTTAACTATTTCTAAGGAATGCCATTTTTTTTAATCTGCAAAATTCACATGAAATAACTCTGACTTACTTTTAGCTAGTGATAGTAGTTGATCTTCTTTAATGAACTAGTAATATATAAATCATTTGGATTTGAAACCAGGTTGCTATTTAGTTAATATAAGTAATTTTCTTATCTGTTAGAGTCAGCTCCTTATAGATTTGAATCTGAGCTCGGACACTTAAAACTTTATAATCTCCTAAAAGTTATTTAACTTCTCTGGGCCTGTTTCCTCATTTATGAAATAAGCTATAAAATAATGATAATTCTTACTTTTTAAGAATATGGTTAAATTTGAATTGAATGACCTAATAAAGCACTTTACACAGTACCTAGACATAAAAGGCACTGAATATATTTAACTAACTTCCCTATGTGGTTTATACTAAAATAAACACTGTAAATTATAAAACAGTTTCTTCTCTGACTCTGGTATTTATAACCCTTCTGTATAACCTTGATTATACTATTTTTTAATCTTTTATTTGGGAATAATTTCTAACCCAAAAGCTATAATGTCAGTACAAAGAATTCCCACATACCATTTAATTAGAATCACCAATTTTTAAATATTTTGCTTGTTTGCTTATCTCATGTACTCCCTTCCTCCTATATGCATCTATATGTGTATATATATGTACATGTATGTGCATATAGTACTGTTGAACCATTAGAGTGAAAATTGCACACATCATGCCATCATCTCTAGCTATTTCAGTGTATATTTGCAAAGAACAAGGACATTCTCTGACATAACCACAGAACAGTTATTAACTTCAGAAAATTTGACATTGATGTAATACATTTGCTTAATCTTCAGTCCATATTCTGCTTTAGTCAACTGACCCAATTATATCCTTCTTTCCATTAGTACTTTTTTCCATTTGGTACAGAATCTAATCCAAGCTCACATATTGCATTTAATTGTCATGCCTCATTAGTCTTCTTTAATCTGAAAAACTTCCGAAGACCTTTTGTATAACATTTAGGTACATAAACACACACACACACACACACACACACACACACACACACACACACAACCTGCTTATAATTATCTGAACCTCGAATTGCACTCCATGGTAGGCAGATTCTAAGGCGTTCCTAATGACCCTTGCCTTCTAGTTAGTATCTGTGTCCTTGTGTGGCACAAATGTGTTTGCTGGACTTTGTGCCTTGCTGTTGACAAACAGAATATAACAAAAGGATGAGATGTCGATTCCAAGAATAGGTTACAAAAAGATTAAGTTGCCCACCTCACACCTTTGCACATACCTAATTGGCCTCCTTAACAGGTCAATTCTCAATATAAAGAAACATGAGATTCTTGTTCTCTAGAATACAAAAGGCTCAAATATCAGTAGGATATTTTCTGACACTTTTTGAAAGTTTTATACCAACTCATCTGATCTTATTTTCAGAATTATACTAGGACTTTTCTGCTTTTACCATTGTATGTGGTTCATTCTTATTTCAGCTCCTGTCTCTTAAATAGTAAATTTTTAACAAATCTGTTGTTTTGTAACAAACATTTTAAAGTTTATAGATTTAGGTATATAAAGCCTACATCATCTCAGTCTATATTACCAGTCAAAGTAGTTCACTTAATTATAAATGTGTCTACGTAAAAAAATGTATATAAGATATATATAAAGCCTGTATATAGAATATATATAAAGCCTATGTCAGCCCAGTTGATATCACCAGTTCAAGTAGTTCAAGTAGCTCATTTAATTATCTACTCCTACCTTTTGGAATTATTATTCCATTTTCAATTAGAATTTCTTTCAAATTGAAACTCGCAATTATGAAAATCTCTCTTTACAAGGTATTTGTCAATGGTACAAATGATTTTTCCAGATACTGGAATCCATCTCTTTCCCACATCTAGCCAATTTGCAATTCTTATTAACGTAATATAAATGTTTTCTGAAATGTCTCTGTAATGATCCTTTTCTCTTCCTTTTTGCTGGGCTCCTAGCCTGGGTTTTTATAACTACATGTCCAGCTGTCTGCAACAGCAGAGAAAGTTTTTTTCTGTTCTTGTTATTTATTACAAGTGAAGATATGTGGCTTTTTAAAAAATAAACTGGACTTAAAAACTTTTTAAAAAGCTCCATACTTCCAGATATTCCACCATCTGATCAGTTTATCCAGTACATGCCCCTATATTAAAACCCTCAGAACAGTATGCGGAATGCCATTTTCCCCAGAGAGGGGTTAGAGCAGCAGTTCTCAAACATTTTAGTCTCAGGGCCCCTTTACCTTCATACAAAGTACCAAGTACCTCAAAGAACTTTAGGTTAGGTTTGTTATACCTATAAGTATTGACCATATTAGAAATTAAACATAAAAATTGGAAATATTTACTGATTCATTTTAAAATAATAATGTTAAGCCTATTACATATTAACATAAGTAATAAACTTTTAATAAAAATATATTTTTCAATAATAAAATTATTGGTGAGAAGAATTGCATTGTTTTACTTTTTGATCTCTTTAATGCATGGCATATTAGATGCCAATTAGATTCTCATATCTAGTATGCAGCAAACTTATTATAATATGCTATTTAAGTTGAAGTATAGAAAAGATATCCAATCTCATGTAGTCATGGAATTAGAAAAGGAATAGATAAATTACTTTTTCAAATAATTCCTTTTCATAACTATTCTAAAGTTTAATAAATAGTAGTTTCTTAAAGATGACTTGCAATGTGGATTTGAAGCCATTTATTTTAATAAAATTTTAATAGTTTATCAATAAACTTTTCTTATGCTATTACTTTTAAATCCATTGGCTTCTTTTTTATTTTAAATGGATTTTTTATCCTTGCATGCATGATTTTGTAACATCATTAATTGATCATTTGAAACATATTGGCTCACTGGGGTGTGCGATATCGATACATTTCATAAATAGCAAACAAAACAAAACAAAACAAAACAAAAACATATTTGTTAATAACCCCACTAATCTCCTCAGAAAAATCTAACACTGGGAAGCTGTTAAGCACAAGGTGGTGATAAAAAATTTTTTAATTTTAATTCTTGCTCTAAAATTTTAATTATATCCCTGGCAACAAATATTGTCAGTTTTCCTTGAACTGACAGGATTCCTTCATTCATTTTTGAGAAAATATCTACCAAATACCTATTTCTTTAAAAAAAAAACAGTTTTGTTGAGATATAATTCACATACTATAAAATTCATCAATTTAAATTTTAAAAATCAGTGGTTTGCAGTATATTCACAGAAGTGAGCAACCAATACCACAATAAATTTTCAAACATTTTATTATTCCTCCCCAAAAATCTCACATCTATTAACATTCGCTCCCTATTTCAGCACAACCCCATATCTTAGAAAACCACTAATCTACTTTCTATCTCTATGGATTTGTCTATTCTGAACATTTTATATAAATGGAATCATACAATATGTGATCTTTTGTGACTGGCTTCTTTCACTTTGTGTAATGTTTTCAAGATTCATTTTTTTTATGGCTGAATAATATTTTATTATGCAGATATATGTATTTTGTTTATTTATCCATTAGTTGATGGACATTTGGTTGTTTCCACTTTGGGCTATTATGAATAAGGTTGCTTTGAACATTCATGTACATATTTTTTGTGTGGACATGTATTTTTAATTTGGGGGGGCACACAACTAGAAATGAAATGCTGGATCATAGGCTAATCCTACATTTAAAATTTTGAGGAACTGCTTAACTGTTTTCCAGTGTCAGTGCCATTTTGCATGCCATTCCCAAATACAATGTATGAGTTCAGTTTCTCTGTTTCCTTGCCAGGAAGGAACTAGTTGTGATTGCCTGTCCTTTTTATTGTAGCCATTCTAGTACACGTGAAGTGGGATCCCATTGTGGTTTTGGTCTGCAGTTCCCTAACGAGTGTTATCAGTCATTTCAATATCTTCTTTTGAGATAGGTCTAAACTGAAGCTTTGCCTATTTTTTAAATTGAATATTTACCTTTTTATTGTTCAGTTTTCAGAGTATTTTATATATTCTGGATAGTAGACATTTATCAGATGTACGATTTACAAATATTTTCTCCTATTCTGTGAGTCACATTGTTGCTTTTTAAATGGTATCTTCTAATTACACAAATTTATAATTTTAATGACGCTCAGTTTATCTTTGTTTTTTTTTTTTTTGGTCACGTGCTTTTGGTGTCATTTCTAAGAGACCTTTCCTAAACTATGGTCACAAAGATTTATTACTATATTTTATTTTAAATGTATTACAGTTTCAGCTTTTATATTTAAGCATATGAACCAGTTAAAGATAATTTTTGTATATAATATGAGGCAGAGTACCAAAATTTATTATTTTGTATCTGGATACCCAGTTCTTCCAGCACTATCTGTTGAAAAGATTCTTCTTTCACCATGGCATACTTGTCAAAAATCAAATGGCCATAATTGTGTGCATTGTCTCTGGTTTCTTAGTTCTGTTTCATTGATTCATACATCCATCTTTATGCCAGAACCACACTGCCTTGATTACTGTAACTTTGTGGTAAGTTTTGAATTCTAGAATTGTGAGTCTTCCAACTTTGTCCTTTTTCAAAATTGTTTTGTTTCTTCAAATAAGCAAATCTGAATAACTGCAGCTGTTTCATTGGCTGTTCTTTCAAGTAAAATTCATGTTCTGTGGAGAAAAGTGGCTAGTTCTACTCTCAACTCAATCACGCAAATGCTTTTTCTCAAGACAACCATTGTACTATATAGTATGTAGCAGAGTGCTTTATGCTTGCTTCTCATTTTATCACACAGAATATTAAAGTATATACTCAAGAATCAAGATTTAATGAAATTTACAAATTTCACTGCTTTATTCTTTAGAGAAACTGGCTTTTATTTTATGTGTGTGGTTCAGTGAAGAACACAATGACTACTAGTATGTTTGGTGCCACTGCCTTGATTCCTGTAAAGCACCATCAGCTTTGCCCACCATTGATTTTGCATCATTAGTAAAAATATCAATATTATTGACATTTAAAAATTCAAATTTTTTTAAATTTAAAATTTTTCTGTATATATTTAATCTGGCAAAAAGAATCTGTGATGGGTAAAATTCAAAATGCCATTTTGCTGATCTCATAATTTCAGTAAAAATATCAATGAAATTTTAATTCATTTCTTATCACATATTTATTAAACCATATACAGTAAAAATAATTGTCCAAGTAATCTTGTCATGATTATGATAATGTACCTGTGTAGAAATATAGTTGTTATTATTAGTGCTATTATTACTTGAATAAGGATGTTTTTTAAGTCTTTTGAAATATTTCCTTGACTCAGAATAGTCTTTTATTATGTAATTAAACATTTTCTATAAACAATGTAATTTGTTGCTCTGGCATTTGAGACAGCATAAAATATTTTAGAGAAAGTGTTCTTTCAGTGAAATTTACAATTTTTCTACTAGTAATTACCAAATGCCAGAATTAATTTTTGTCAGATAATTATTTCTCTAGCATAGTTGACAATCCCAGGCATTTAACTCATTCATTAAGATGCAATAATGATTTCTCCAATGGTTTTCACTACCAGTAATGACATGAATTGTTATGCATCACTAATTTCAACAAAGAACAATGAGATATTATTTTATTGGTATTTATATTTACAGGACCATATTTTGTTGCATGCTTGTGAAGAAAATGACAAAAGGATGCAGATCAAATTAACCTCAGGGTTTTTTTTTTTCTAAAGATTAAATAATCTACTGTGTAATTTAGTTGTGACTAAATATTTTTATTACTGTCCAATTTTCATTAATAATTAAAATAAGTATATATGACTAATAAGGATAATTATTAAATTATTAAAATAATATATGATGATAATTATGAGTAAACATGAAACAAATGTTAAAATATTATGAACTCTAATTTTAAAGAAAATATTTGGATTGAATGCTCTAAAGTTTTTTCTTTAATGTTTTGCATTCACATTTGTTGTCATCATTACTTTCTCTAGTTACCAAGCATTTGTTATTTTGATAAAAAGTCAATTAACTTACTAAACTGTCTATTTTAAATGCTTTTTGTGTTAAATGTTAAATGTTTTATGAGGCTATATTTCAGTGTTTACATTAGCACTCGTTAAAATAACAATTACTTTTTGATGAACTCAATTTTGATTTGAACCATTAAAATGAAAGAATTCAAGTTTTTCTCAGTTTAATCTCAAAAAATCGTCCTCAGTTTTTTATCAAAGAAAAATGTAGAATTAATACAGTTCATCAGAATTTAGAGCTGTTGGACAATACATCAAAGTATCTGCATATGCTCATTGACTGAAACACTTATTCAGTTGAAAAATTATTAATTGATGTGCAAATATTTTATCAGATAAGGTGAGCTTTACTTAAAATGATATTATTTCTCCTTATGACTACAGCTTCTCATTGAAAGATATGCTATTTTCACCGTTTGTATGAAACAACAGTGATATGCAGGGGTCAATTAGCTTAAATCACAGATGTGTTGGCCTTAGGGAAGTAGCAGTAGCCTAGTTTCCCAATAAAGACAATAGCCAGAATTCAAATGATTTCTAATTTGAAGCCGCAATTGTCCCAATTCTAGTAGTTCAATGATGAAATTGGAATATAGTAAAGAGGAAAGAAGGATTGAGCCTGTAAACATTTAACATATATATGTTTTTTCCTAAGGCTAAAATAATCAATCTGTATATTACTAAGAACTGGCTCTCACTAGGCTAACAGCAGTAGGAAACTGATTTGTATAATACTTGAAAAATTCATTTGCATCAGGCATCAACACATGGATGTATAATGAGGGCGGGTATTTTTCAAGAAGAGAACACACATTTAATTTGACATTTTCTTGTTGAACTTGAGGCAGCCAGCTTCCCTGGCTTTATTCCATCTTTTCATCCCACCAAACCTTCCCTCCTACTCATCAGATAATCACAGCATTCTTCACCATAAAACACAGGCAGAAGGGTTCTTGTGTCATTATTTGTAATCCGATTGAGAAGATATGTTTTTGATTCTCCTGGGCCCCGTTCCATAATTCTCTAAAATCAACATTCATTTCCTCAAATTTACAATCTTTCTTATCCTAGCAAAAAATGAAACTTACCAGTAGCATTTTTTCTAAGTTTCTCATGTACTTTCTAGTCATGCGTAATATGTGGGTGAGAGTAATACATATAAAGTGTTGAAAATTCCTTTTCTCAATTCAATAACAGTAGTATCCTTTTAAAATGTATAGTACCAAGTAAGTGTTATAGAATAACAATTTTATTGAGGTCAATCATCTACCCTTTCCCATAAATGTAAATGCTTCAGTATTTAAGCATGCATTTTAGAACCATTATTTATTCTGAATTGCCTCATAATTAGATTATTTTTCATTGTTTAATAATTATTTGGAACATCTAAAAAGTACTAAGTGTTAAGAGGTCATTCCTTAAGAGTGATTGTTTGAATTCCTTGGAAATGATTGTTTCCAGGTTACATTTTTCTTTCCCTATTAGTATGTCTAAAATTCTTAGTTGAACAAGAATCTATAACATTATATTGAACTGCTCAATTAATACTTATGTGTCCACATCCTTGCTTTTCTTAACTTATGAAGAACTACATAAATCTAATTCATAAAAATAAACAAATAGCAAGTCCCTGGTGACATAAACAATATGAAAAAAGTAAGTAAAATAAGTAAAAGTAAAAATCAATTTAAACACTGAACCCTGAGACAACATTTTACAAACTGGCATGTTTCTATTCTATGAATTCATAAAAAAAAAAAAAACTTACCTGAGTCCTTGGGAAAGTGAGGCTATCTTCAAAGCTAATAATAGTTTTCCAGACCTAAATAAACATAAACCTTTGTATGAGAAGGATGAGTGTCTGGATTTATAGCTTTACTAAGGTGAAATTTATATTCTGTATTTAGCAGACAATCTAGCCTAATTTAATTTCAAATTATAGAAATATCTCAGCAGGAGAAGAGAAGGAAAAAATTATATGAGATAATTGGTTTTACCAACTCTCTCACTTGTCCTCTTCATCCTTAATCCACCATCTTCTTCCATTCTATTTTTCCAACACACCCACAAACATAATTTGAAAAATAGTGTTTAACCACTATGCTGTACCCCTGAAACTAATATAAAATAATATTTTTAAAAAATAGTGCCTCATAAGAAATACAAATCTTCTAGAGACAGGCAACAAAAAAGATTGAAATTTACCAGTGTGTGATATTCACCAAAGGACAAATATTTCTTCATTCTTTTTTAGTGAAACAAACAAAGTGAGAGTTCCCATGTTTTAAGTTGCCTACCACACACTGAAGACATTTTTCAATATCAGGAAAAGACAAATCTGGAAAAGTAAAAATCTCTGTTTCATTCTACCAACAACTCGACACAAAGCTATTTTTGATAGATAGATGATAACAAATGAGACAAAAATGTTATAAAGATTTTTACTCAACTGATAAATTTTTTTAAATGAATTATTATCTAGCATCTTGTAGTTAAAAATTCATCATATGGGGGATTAGGAAATCGCTGCTTTGGGCTCTGGCTTGATTGGGTGTCCCTTGGTTATGCCAATGAAAGTCTCTGGGCTTCAAATTGCCTAAAAAAAAAAAAAAAAAAACTCTTGAACAATCCCTAATTCATAGTCATTATTCTGTATTATTTCTTATAAACAAAAACACTTTTTTTTAAGAACAGGATATTACAGCATTCCCTATTAAAATGTTTAATGACTCCTTTTCTATCATATATTTTGGATTTCTATCTGGTGTTTAAAAAGATCTATCTATCTATCTATCTATCTATCTATCTATCTATCTATCTATCTATCTTAAACACTCCACTGTATTACCTTCCAGCACTGCTGACTCCATACTGCTCATATCTTTTTCAAGGCAGATTGATTTCTTTGTTTTCAAGTAGAGATCTATGTGCTCATTCCTGACTTCATGTCTTTACATCTGGTCCCCAATCCTGAATCTTTTTCTTGAATGTTTCTTCTCTAGGTTCCAAGTGACACAGTGCTCCAGGTGGCTATGGTCTCAGTTGTTCAGAAGGATGTCTGAGAAGAATCCTCAGCTCACCATGTGTAAATAGCAAGGGCTCCCAACTAGATTTCAAGTCTCTGACCGTTCCTCTGAGCACATGGGCTGTGCCATATGCTCCTCATCTAACATCTCATTTCTCCCAAATTTGCAGTATTCCTGTATCCTCTTACAGGCAAATGTACCACCAGGTCTCTCCAAACAAAACCTTTGGAGAAATTCTAGATTACTCCCTCTCCCTCATCTGTACTTAGTCTCTGCAATCTGCCATTTTTGTTTTCTATGTGTCCTTCAGATGTGCTCCGTTCTCATAGTCATTGCCCTAAGTTGTTGTCATTTCTTGCTTGGATTATCACAATGGCCTTCTTATCTTCTCCCTGTAGCTGCCATGCTCCATTCCAATTCATCCAGCATAAATCTGGAAGTTATTTTCAAATGAGATTTATCTTTCACTTTCCCCCTATCATTTTGAGCATTAAGATCTAAACTCTTTGTCATAATTTCTGAGTTTTTCCCTGATCTCCCTCTTTACCTCTCTCACTTTTTTTCCTGATACTAGATTTCACCTCAGGTGAGGTTCTGCATTCCTTCACTAGAACTAACAGGTAAAACCATGTCCCCTCAATGCTTAGAGCCTCAATACTTAGGCAGTTTAATATAATACTTAAGAACTCAGACTTTGAAGTTTCGCAGACACCTAGTTTGAATTGCTATTCCTAGCTTATTTGAGTGACCTTGGACAAGTAATGTGACCTTTTGGAGTCTTAGTTTCCTCATCTGTAAAATGGGCCTAATAAAGAACCTATTTTACAGAGTGGTTAGAAGGATTAAATAAGATAATTATTATAAAGTTCTTACTATGATGCCTAGAACACAGTAATTGCTTAATGAATATTAATACTAAAACTAATGTAAAGGATAGTGTCAGATGAATAAAATAATAATTATATTTTAAGAATATAAAGTTAAATCTATGAAGGAAAAATACTCCAGGTCAATAATGGAGAGGTTCAGGATGAAATCAAATAAATAAGAATATTTCAGATTTGTCAATTTTCTGCCTTAAAATTTGTTTCGTGCTTGATATTATTTTAGTAGAGAAGAAACAATCAAACATTTGTTTTTTTTATCGGGCTTTCATTTGATATTTCTACTACCATGTTCTTTCCACTTGAGAGGTACTTTCTGCTACTTCCAAGATTGTAGTCTTTGTGCATCTTTACTGAATTAGAATGAGCACAATGCACTTTCTATTGATGGAGCCAGTTGAGGTTCCTGGCCTGGAGGGGCACGGATGAAGGAAAGCTGGTGTCAGCACTTTTAAGGCACATCAGAGAACAATTGAGCAGTGTGCAGAGTCTGGGCAATCACTTGCTCTCATTAGATACTTTTTAAATGTTTGCATGTTTGCCAGTGGCAAAGACGGAAAATTTCAAGTAATTAATTGAGAACAAAATTTTTATCGTCCCTTGCAGTTCTATAAAAACTGGCATTTAATATGTTATTTTTTTTTTCTGACTGGCTTTCCAGTTACCACCCTTGGTCAAGAGTCAGTGCCTATACTCAGTATCTGGTGTTCTTGGAGGATGGAATGACAGGGATTCACAGGCATTTCTGTAAGTGGTAAAGTGTAAACGGCAAGATAATAGTAGCTAACATATTGAAATGCTTTACAATTTACTCTGTAATCTCATATATGCTCTCCTTTGGGCTTTCTCACATATGAACTCATATGAAGAGGGAAGGTATTTTTATCGATTTTCTTTTACACTTAAGGAAATCTTAGGATAATAAATTATACTTAATTGCTTAAATTCACTTATTATAAGTGGCATTAATAGGGTCATTTATAGTGAATCACATACCTTTCCTTGCTCACCTCCAAATCATTTGAGAGGCTGATTTTATAATGGATTTATATATTGAAAAGGTAAGAAATATTTACTACCACTGGGAAGACAGAGATGTGGCAGATGTGCTTCACTGCAGGCAAATATAAGATAATACATTTAGGGAAGTGTGTGCTGCTGGGCGATGTGGTTCATCTAAACAGTTGTTACTTGGAGAAGTGGGGGGTGGGCAAGAACGCTAGGTAGATAAAAAAGTAACTACAATAACAACTTTCTCTTGTTTCAAATACCATTTTAACTTACCTGCCACAACTGCAGCATTAACCAATTTGTTGGTGAGACTTCTGAACTTGGTCTGGAATCTGTTTTACATGTGTTGGCATCAGTTCCTATCTGGATGAGAAAAGTATCCCAGGGCAAATGAACTTCACTTCAAAATCATGTCATATCCTTAATTATCAATGCCTCAAAATACTAACCATTATTCCTAGCTTTTTGACCTATGCTTTCTACCATTGTTTTTAAATCTTTATTGGGACTCTCTCAAAGTCTCTCTTATTTTTGAACATCATTATTTTCTGTAATCTTGGAGTGAAGAGTTATGGTTCTCTGAATTCTTTATATCTTATTTGTCTTTCACCTGCAGTGACATACTCAATAAATACTTTTGAGTACCTACCATGTACTAGAAGCACAAAGATGAATGCGAAATGTTCTCTGACCTCACCATTAGTTGAGAGAGATATCAATGGCATTTTCAAAACAGGAAGATAACTATATGAATAGTTGTGTCAATCCAGCTCATTGCTGATTCCTCCCAAGGATATTGTCTTTCTATCTCCTAGAAACATGGATCTCCTCTGGTGAGCAAGAGGGCAGCTGATATTGGAAAGGCCTTGGTACTTCCTGTACTGCCTACACTCCACCCACCAGCAGACTGCAGGGACTAAATCACTTGGAAAACTTGTAGTAAATTTAATCCATTAAGACACATGTTATTGTTATCATCACTGGTCACCACCCAGTGTATAAACCCCTGAAGTCATCTGCTCTTTCTTGTGGTCTCACCCTTAGAATCATTTAGGCTTCTAACTCCTGACCTGTCCTTGGTACTGCCTCCAGGTCTCGACCTCTGGATTCTACTCTTTAAACTCTTTGATTACACTGAAACTTTCCTAATGTCTCCTTTAACGGATGGCCTCAGTTGGAACTGAGACCTTCTTCGTGTCAACCTTTCTCATTTAAGTGGGAAAATCTAATATCAGGAAGGAGGTAGTCACAAGAGTGTGTGTATATTTACGGCTTATATTAATAAGAATTCTCAAAAATAGTTGTTTGTTTTGACTTTGCTTTTAGAAGTGACGGTCCCACAGATGTGTTCCCATGATCTTAAAGTCAGGAGTAAGCATGGTACATTTGGCTGGATCTTCAAGTATCAGAAAACCTGTAAAAACAAGGGCATAAGCACCTACCATGTGGTCAGGTCCAAATTATTCTAGGCAATCAAGTTTTCTTCCTCTGAGCAAGGATGTATCTAGCCTGCCTTATAATCACCTCAGTATTAAAGAGTATATTTCAAATAGCCTCATCTCCCACCATAATATATTTTCTTTCTTTTGTCTGTGAATAGTTCCATATTTTTAATTTGATTGCGCTTTTTTTCTTTATTATCCATTTTTCACTTCTACTGTTTCTTGAAGTCAAGAGTTTGGTATATTTGCTTCCTGCTGGGAAAAATACTATAAGAAATGTTGTGTTGTTTTGCATAATTGAGTAATGAAGTATTCTGGTTACCAGAGAAAAAATGTTAAGCTACACACATTCAAGGAAAAAAGAGCATAATAGAATATACCTAATAATAATCCTGTTCAAGGCTTAATTTTTACTTACTTTGGATGACTCAGAAGACAAATAAAGATCATGCAGAAACCTAAGGGACAACATGGCTTATTATGATAACTAGGAAGAAGTGTCAGATAGCGTTAGTTAACAGTTTTCAGATTATCTGAGAAACATACTTTATGTTTTAATGTAAAAAAAACAAGTATGTCAATGTAAAGTGCCTTATAAGTAGAATTATACATGCTGTTCTTGAGAAAGTGATAGAAGTAAAAGTCTCAAGGTTACTTTCTTGAACTCCAGAAACTTCTTCCAGAGAATAAGTCACTACTGTGTTTTCTAGATTTTATTATTATTTTAAAGAGTGATATTTATGTTTTTTCCAGTGCTAGTAATATATTTTCTGATTCCATGTCCTATGAGCCAACAAGACACAATATTGAAGTAGAAAGAACATGGGAATTGATGTCACAAAGCTGGGAATAAAATATTCTTACTAGCTTAAAGTTTTAAAATTAAAGGATAACTTAAAAATTTTTTTGAATAGGTATATTTGATTTAAAAGTTTGCAATTTTAAAGCTAAAGGATAAATTTTTAAACATTATCTATAAGATACAGATAACTTTTAGCACACTGACATTTTATGAGAAATAAATGAGACAATTAGGTAAAGCATTTAGAATTGTTCCTGGTGTGTACTCTATGCTCACTTTTTATCTTTAAAATTAGCAGTTCATTTGTGATGACCTGGATGGGTCTTGAGATTATCATGCTTAGTGAAGTAAGTCAGGCAGAAAAAAGTTGATAGCCATATGATTTCACTCATATGTGAGATATAAAACTGAAAGCAACAAACAAGATAAATGAACAGAGACTCATGGACACAGACAACAGTTTAATGGTTACTAGAGGGAAAGAGGGGCAGGAAAGAGATATTTGGGGGTAAAGAGGGTCAAATATATGATGATGAAAGGGAATTTAATTGGGTGTTAAACACAATGTAATATACATATGATGTAGTATTGAACTGTACACTTGAAATCTGTATGACTGTATTAACAAATGTCACCCCGATAAATTTAGTAAAAAAAAAAAAATTAGTAGTTCATAGGTGAGGTTCTATTATTTTGAGATTTAGTGAACACACATCTTTGTAAACCTGAAAGAGACTATATCATTTCCCAGTGGTTATTCTTCCAGATGGAAGAGGCCTAATCCCTTGCATCTGTGCTTATCATTGATGTCACTGGGCGTGTAGCATCTGGCAGCCAAGGGCACTGTGAAATACTGTGGAGGTGGGGAGGATTCGAATTGTCCTAGCCCCTCAATCTGAAAGTGCTCTCTCATGTTGAAGCAAAGTCAGCTTTGTATATATTCCTTTCAATTTTCCTACTTCTGCTCTCTGGGGTGCATGAAATGTGTAATCATTGTGATAGGAACAAAGTTACTAATGTTTTAAAAAGCCATTGTTTCACATAAAGCTTCTCTTCCATTTTAACAGCCATGGTTCCTATAAGCTTTCCTTAATGTTTTCCCAAATATTTATCATCCTGGTCACTCCTTTGTTCATAGTGTCTTCAAATGTTCTTGGAGCAGATCATGCTATTCTGGATGTTGCAAAGAATTATGAGATTTCTCCTTTTGTGAACACTGTTTCCATTAATGCAGCATAAGATTGCATTCATTTTGGAAAAGCTTTACTATCTTCTTGGCCATTGGATTTGAACTCGATGACAATATTTGAGTTTTTTTCATCAAGGCAACTTGCCATTAAAACAGATTGTCTCATTATGTGATTGTGTTGTTATATTTTGAATCTAATTCTAAGCCTTCCTATTTTTATCTGTCAAATTTTATATTCTTAGTTTCATCTCATCGCTCCTATATATTGGGAATTGTAAATTACTGTTATATAATGTATTAGTATTTAATCTCAGCATTGAGGCATCTGATAATTTGATAAGTATGCTGTTTTATGCAATATGTAATAATGGAAACGTTATTGATAAAGTGGATCAAGACAAAGCTTAATATATAAGCAGTTGACATGCTGAAAATCTCTATTCATGTTGAAAATGAACAATAATCAATATCCTTTAGTCTCTAGTATTATTTTACCTCTTTCATCATTGATAATTATTCTGAATGAATGAATCTGATGAGTCATCATTCAATGATATAAATAATTAGGACTAAAATGTTGGACTAATTTAAAGCATGTATGTATTATCTTACTATTTCTACATCTCTCCTCATCTTCAAAATTTTGCTCTGAACACACACAAATGGGCACATGTGTGTGTACGCACACACACACATATTCCTTGAAGAATTTTTAGAACTACATTTCAATTTAGAAATCACATGTAATTCTATCATTCTAAGATCAGACACAGTTGCATAACTGTTTCTCTTGGCTCATCTTCAACTAATAGCTGCATGCTTTTTTTCTTTTTTAACACAAACACACACACTTCTTGTTTCTATTCATACATGTATATACATACCTTTTGTTTATGTAAGATTGGGGTTATACAGTATATAATAATTTGTTGTCTCATTCCCATTTTAAGCATTTTCAAAATCATGAAATAGTATAGGAGAATATAAAGTTTAATGGCTGCATAGTATTATATAAAATATATTCAGCATAATTTATGTAACAAATTCTTAGATTAAGTATATATTTAAATGAATATTATGTATAATCTCATGAAAAAAATAATTATATTCAAATAGTTCTCAGCACTTCCATTAATATCTTTTGGATAAATGCCTAGAAGAGCTTAATTAAATATCATAAATTTACACACATATATAGATACATCCATATTTATAATTCTTTTAACAAAAGATATATTTTTATTTTATACAACATATGAAAAACGATTGAAAAGTTAAAGAAATAATTACCCACAACCCAGAAAAAAACAGTTATTAATTTAGTATGTTTGCCTGTATTTCTTGTATTTTTCATACATTGACTATTTAAAATATAATAAGAAGGTTATACCACATATGCTATTTTTAGAATTTTTTAAAATTAAAAATAGGTCATAATCATTATTCCATATCATTTATTAGTTTTCTAATAAATAATAATTTCAGTATCTATACAGTGTTCTTTTATATGGCTTTAGTTTAAAATAACAATTTTTCACTTCTATATTCTTTGTTTTGCAGATTATGATGAATATCCTTGATAATAAATTCACAACAATTTTCTTAGGAAAAAGTCTTAAGGGTGAAATTGCTTGTCAAAGAGTATACACAATCATAAAGATTTTTATGGAGATTATTTAATTGGTCTTTGGAAAATGTTCACAAATTTTCCTCTCCGCAATATAAAATCTCATTTTCTCAGATTCTTACAACATCACTTGTACATTCTGGCCTTATTTTAAATGAAAACTATGTTGTATTGTTCTTCGTATGTACATTTCTTTCTTCAATTGCCAGTGAAGTTTGATGTTTGGGGCTCTGTGTGTGTGTGTGTGTGTGTGTGTGTGTGTGTGTGTGAGAGAGAGAGAGAGAGAGAGAGAAAGAGAGAGAGAGAGGTGATTGCGTAAATTTCTTCTTCAGTATTTATTTTCTATAGTTTTATCTGTTTTTTATTGATTTAGAAAATATATTTGCCATTAATAAAATTAAACATTCATCATTGAATAACTAACAACTATTTTTGCAACTTATCTTTAAAAATGTTATTTGCTGTTCTTCAATATTGTAAAACATTCAACTATGTTATTATTATTATTACTATTATGTTTTCTTAGCACTTCAATAATTTCTTCTGGAATTTATTATTGTGTAAGTTGTGAAGTAAGGATCTGACTTACTTTTTTTTTTCAGAAAATTAAATCAGTCTTCTCAGCACTATTCAAAAAAACAGTGATTCACCTATAGTCATGCCACCCTGAACAAGCCCAATCCCATCTGATCTCAGAAGCTAAGCAGGGTCAGGACTCTTAGTACTTGAATGGGAGACCGCCTAGGAAGAGCAGGTGCTGTAGGCATAAAAATAAGGGATTGTAAGTTGACAAGGTCCTTACAATCTGTGAGGTACACCAAGGGTTGCCTCGCCTAAAACAAACAAACAAACAAAAAGTGATTCATTTTCCTAATGATTTAAAGTGATATAAGAAAAATATAATTAATTCAGGTATATGCAAGGGCTGTTTTATTTAATTATGAACTAGTTTTACTGTTTTCCATTTTAATTTGCAAATTTTTGTTTATATCTATAGAAAAACGTGAGTATAATTTACAGTGAGTCTTTGCATTAGTTAGCTTTTAGACTCTTTAATATCAAATTATATTTTTATCACATCTTTTAAGAAAAATCTTTGATTTTAGTTTTGCAATTACTTTCATAAATTTTTTACATGTATTCCTATACTAAATTCAAAGCTTGCTGCAGGTTTGACATCTTCCCTTCTCAGTTATTCAGGATACAGTTTTATTTATTTATTTTTCCAAAAGGAACATGTAAGTAGTAAATTTTCTGAAGTATTTTACGTTTGTGAATGGCTCTTTAGTTTATTCATTAAAGACAGCATGGATTATTTTAAATTTCTTGAAAGCCAACTTTTACTTCCTTTGAGTCTCTAAGATGCTGTTTGCTTTCTCTGTTTCAGTGGAGTTTTTCCTTAGGCTTCTGTTGTTTTACTTTTCTCTTTTCTCAATCCTGTGCAGATTTTTTTTCTCACAGTCCTTTAGCTCTGTATTCTGTCTTCTTAAGGTGGATGCTTACATCCCTTTTTCAGATCCATGGCTAGAGCCTGGGGAGAAATATATTCCAGTTCAATTCGTTAGATTTGTTGAACTCTCTTCTACTAATTTTAAACTCTTCTACCCCTACAAATTGGTTTTCTGAGATGCTGACCTACGGATTCCATACAAAATAAATAAATCTTAACATATACTTCCTCAAAGCTCTTTTTAATTCTTCCTCTTCTTTGAATGCCTTATTTATGATTGCATTTTAAAAAATTCAATTCCAGCTTTAAATTCTTCTTTAACATATAAGTATTTGGGGAAAAATATTTAAATTTCTATATGCTCCACTTTGATCTAACTTCTGTTTAGTCTTTAGATGTATTTTTATTCTGATAATCAAAAATTACCTAAACAATTTTTCTTTCCTTTTATTATCAGAAGTTCTTTCCATTTTCACTCTCAGCTTTATGTGGTTTTATGAGGCCCAGTTTAATTTGTCCATTTTTGTGGCTCTCATACAACCTGTACTTGCTTTCAAAGGTAGCTGAATATCCTTTGAGGCTTTATTGAAGAGGTAAGAGTGAGGTAACAATGAATTCCTCTTCTTTTGACTCTTTACCTATGGCTATTGCATGAGATAGTTTACCTGGAAAAAAGACACATTCTTTATTTTATTCATTCTTTAATATGTCTGATTTCATCTGCTTTGCCCAAAGTGCATATGAACCATGAGTTAATTACTGTGCTAGACACTGGCTCTAAAGCTGAGATAAGTCTGGAGCTTGCAGTCTAATGGAGAAGACCAATATTAAAGACATTAAGCTAGAGTTGAAAGTTCTTTGAAGAAACAAATAAGCAAGAAGAAATTAAGACCTGACACTGCCATTTACTCATCCAAATGAAACATCCTAATAACCCTGAATTGTTGCCCACCACGTAGAAGTTTCAGTCCATTTTTGGTGCCTTTTTTCGTATGTATCTGACCTTCTAGATTCCCAGGTAAATGTAGAAGCCTATCAAAGCCCTTATTTTGGAAAGTATCTCACTCCACAGCTTTTCTTGCTAGACTTTTAAATATCTATGGCCTGCCTCCGCTAATGAACTTTCAAGTTCATATACCTAACAAACTTATTCAAATAGTTTTGATTGTATTATCTGACATGTTAGATATAATTGATTTTTAGAAGTAAATAGGTTTAATAAGCATTGCTTTCTTAACATGTTCTTTTTCGAGGGGGATACTTTTACATAATGACATAAAATTAAAATGTGACTTCTAGATCAATGTTCTTACATATTTTTTCCATAACTTCAAATTATTTTGACATACCTGCTCAAAAAAAAGAAGTAAATTTTAAAAAATATCATATAATTTTGTTTAACACAAATTTCTATTATATTTAAAGAGATGTAGTAGAAAATGCGGGATTATGAAAACTAACAAAAAGTAATTGGAAAATTTGTGTCTGTAATGTTAAACCATAAAACATATACGAGAAGTGAATTTTTAACCAAAAAAAAGGGAGAAAAAGTAAGGATAAGTATGATTATGAAAGAATAAATTAACTTGAAGAGCCAGAACGAGATTATGGGTTTCAGTATATATTTCTAACCTGTGAGTAGACCTCCAGAGTAAGGCACTTTTTTTCCGTTTATGAATCTTTGGTGACTGGACATGCCTTGGCTGTATTGCCATGTGATTTATAAATCGAGATGATAAAAATTTGGTACCTTATCTTAGAGACAAAAGGAAGTATTGATAAGGGAATGAAAATTAATAAGACTTCTAATAATTTTAGAAACAAGTTCTTATAATCCTTTATATATAGGACATGAATGCAAATTCTGAGAACTATTTTTGTTTTGTACTTTCTAAAGACATGTATTCTAACTTAAATATTGAACATATCATCCATATTTATCTTTAAAAGAGATAAATACCCAAAGATATAAAATAATGAAACTATAAGTGCTATAAGATCAAGTGTTAAAGTTAAATTAATTGTAGGCCAGTGTACACTCAACGTATTTTAACTACAGTATTTAATTTTAAGATTTTTTTTTAAATTCACAAAATTCTTTGGGTAGTTGAGGTACATTCATTAATTACTCTCTCTATTTTTTTTGAGATAGAGAGTTAACTTCATATTATGAATGGTAAAGTCTTCTCCCTTAGATACAGAAATGTTTCAGTAAGTGCCAAACCCTACATAATTGTTTTGACATTTGGCTTACTCTTTGCAGTGTTTTGATAATTACTTGCTGAGATCTCTCAGCTTTAATTTACCCAGCTCTCTCCAAATGTAATCCAGCTTATTTTTAACCCCATTTGAATAGATTTTCTTCTGCCAGGAGAAACACTTTTAAATCGAGCTGAAGATACACAGAAGGAAAAAGGAGGTATGTGTTTGTTCTGCCAAATCGTTTATTGCAGAGTACCTGTGTTAAAACCAGTACCTAAGTAAGCCAGGCTTGCATGCAGGAACCTAGTTTCTAAAGATGAAAATTATCCCAAGAAACTGACTTATATTTCTCATTTAATTCGAATTGAAAAGATTGGGTTTGATGGAAGTTAGCTACTATAAATACTTGCTATCAAAGGACTCTAAAACCCAGTGGCTTAAGACAAAAAACATTTATTTAAGTCACAAATCTGTGAATTAGCTGGGAGGCTCTTCTGGTCTTTACCACATGTCTAGGTTGGGCTGAACTTGAGGTGATCTTGAATGGCCTTGACTAGGACATTTTATCTCTTTTCCACGTGCTTTGTCTTCTAGGAAACTAGTCTTAGCATGTCATTCTCATGGGTAAGAGACAATAAGAAAATAAGCCCAATATTCCAAGTGATTTTCAAGCCTGTGTTTGTCTGAGGAAGTCACATGGATGACCCAAGAGTCAGAATGGGAGGGTCCTTTAAGGCTACATGACAAGTAGGGGTATAAGTTTGGATATAAGAAGAGGTGAAGAATTAGAGCCATTTTACTACCAAAGACACTGTCTTAAGATCATATTCACTACAGCAGAATGTGCGTACTACATGTAGGTGTGCTGTTTCCAGAGAGCAGGGCAACTTCAAAGCTGTTAAAACTTCACAGGGAAGTAGAGTTAAAGCTGTACTACCTTACGACACCATATCCCATAAACATTACTCTCAAATACTCAAAGCTCATATTGTTGTCTAATAATAGGAACGATGTCGTTTGAGAACATTATGCTGATACAAAGGTCTACTAAAACGTAAAAAAAACAACACAATTTGGATTTTCCTAGATTTATCTCTTAGGAGAAATAAAGAAAACACAATTAAATGTTGAATTATTGCTCTCGAGCAACCCATTTGTGAAGGATAATGATCTCACCCACAAGATAAAAGTTTCCATGTGATTAAGTTCTTCAGTCCGTGAAGCATTATCAAACACTGGAGAGTAATATAAACACCTTCCTTCACTTCCTTGGCCTAATAGCAATTGTGTCTCTAAGGCGTCTCCATGCACAGATCTTCCACAAATTCCTCATGCTGGTGTTTTCAGATACAAGTTGTAACTCACAGGGGCTGGGTTTTGTGCAAGAGCATGTAATTTATTTTCAAGATGAAGTATGAATTTTTTCTGTTAAGTTCCATTTCCAAGCAAATATCCTCGCTATTCAGCTTATAAATTGCACAATACATTTGCAAAAACATTTTACCATTTCTACTTTATTCTAGCTCACAAAATTCTAATTGTTAAAAAAAATCCATTTACTATGATTTGCAATTATTTGAATTTTGACATGCTCCTCTCAATTTTACAGTCTTGTGATACTCTGTGTTTCATGAAACCAAAATTTCTTCAATTAAATTTGGTAACTTCACTTTAAATGAAAGCATTGTGATATATCTAATATATAATAATAATAGGTAAATTTATTGGGCAATTATCATGACTTGATGTGTCTCTCTCTCTCTCTCTCTCTCTCTCTCTCTCTCTCTCTCTCTCTCATCTATCTAAATTTATTTTTACAACAATTCTAAGCAAAGGTATTATAATTATCAGAAAATTGAAGCTTAGAGCAAATAGATTTCTAAGAGATAACTTCTTGCAGGTGAAGTAAAAGAAGTGATTGTACTTATCTTGGGAATCCTTTCCTGCACTGTGATCTGGAAATTGCCTTTAGGTAGAAAACCAGAAAGACTATAGACCCATCTCCTTTGTGGCCCTTCTCTCAGATATCACAGTCTTGTACTACTTGTCCAATGTCTGAAAACAGTTGTTTTAAATATTGCTTCCAGTTTTCTATTTGTTTATTGTAAGAAAATAAAGCTAACGCCAGTTACTCGGGCATGATAAAAGCAGAATTCCTCTGGAATGTTGTTTATAGCTGTCCAACTTTCCCAAGTAGGAGGAAGATGAAAAGGAATTTGAAAGGGCCAACCCACAGTATCCACCATATTTTCTCATTCTGATTTTGTCTTGGAAAACTCTCTTTTGGATCACCGTTGTCTAATGCTTCTTTGCTGGCAGTCTCACCATCATGCCAGGCTTATGCAATTTCAGTCCAGATCTTAGATATAGGATGATTTGGGGGCAGTCGTTCTTGGTCTGCCTATTATAATGACTTCATAGCACTGCAATTTAGAATTTTGCTTTCTTTTTTTTTCATTTTGAATCTCAGGTCATCCAACTGTATGACAACTCTTAATCTTTTTCTGAGATGCAGTGAGTCCTGTTAATCTGTCAATTTACATATTCCTTCATCTCAGGGAATTTTGTTAATATGCATTTAAATCCTTTTTCTGCTCAGTTGGTTGGATTCTCTCTGTTAAGAGCTCTGGTTATCTTTATGTTGGTTCATTTTGTCTTGCCTCAATATCTATTATTTTCTCTCAAATTGCTTTGATTGCTAAGCTTTTTTGTCTGCATTCACTGTAATTATTTCAAGTCATTCTATGTTATTATCTCAATTTTAAAGCATGTCTATTCTGTATTTTGCTATTTCTATTTTTTCCTTCTGTAATAGTATTATTTTGACCTTCAATTCATTTTGTTGCCTCTGCAATCTCTTTATCTCATTCTGTTGTTTTAGTATCTTGTGTTTGAGTTTTCATGTATTAAATCCTTCTTCTCATTAATTTCTCCAGTACTTTAAAACTACTGTAGAAACATTTTCTCTGTGTTTTAGCTAACTTTTTTTTTTTTCAAATGGTTCTGTCTTTTGTATATTACATTTCTTCTTTGGAAGAGTTGTTTACTATTTTACATGCTCATGAGACCATTTATTTGAGTCTAATTGGATTTAGAGAATTAATTTCTCCTAATATATTGTGGATGACTTCTTCTTGACTTCCTGCCTACTCTCGACATGGTTGAGTTACATTTGGGAGCTCAGATATGTTGTTCTGTTTACTTTTCTGTTGCCTGTTTAAGAGGCTTCAGCTGGAACTTAGTGAAGTCTTTCTTGGAGAGAAAAGGTTCTTTTGAGAATTTTGTTTTTCCCGTTCAAATGTTACTTTCAGGAGTCTTACTTTCACAGAGGTGGTAGTAGGAGTTTGGAGAAAGTGTGTGTGTGTGTGTGTGTGTGTGTGTGTGTGTGTGTGTGTGTGTGTTTATGGAAGATGACTGGAGTCTGTGTGTTGTTCAGTAAAAGTCATCTTCACTTACTTCATCCCCACTTTACCACATTCCTTTATTCAATTTTTTAAAAATCAAATTGGAAGCATTTGTGAGAATTATCATTATTTAATCAGCTCCCAGTATCATTTATTAAGGTGGGGTTGTGGTTAATATTCACACTGCATAGTGCTCTTTCCTTACTTGCTCATGGATTGAATTTTTTAGTTCTGGTTATTTTTTCTTTGTTTCATTAGATATTGAAGGAGGGAGACATCTGTCATTTTTACCTGGAAGTCTGATGCTGATTTTAAATTAAGGGTTAAGGTTGGATTCTGTAATAACAAAACATCTATTTTTCTTGATGAACTAAAATATTTCCCATAATTATTTAATTAGATTTATCTTGCCTTTATTGCCAAGAAGTTTAATGTAATATAATAGCTGTCTCCTTGGCATGAATTTTTGGTATAAACATCTATAACAGAATTTCATGACTCTTGTTATTTTGCTTCAATGGTTCTATGAACTTTTGCATCTGACAGTAAGCCAATAAAAATTCTGTTTAAAATTAGGTAAAATGTGTAATTTAAAAATAAAATTACTATCTTGGAAACAAGACAATATACCATAAGTCCTTATTATAATGACAGCTTCTGTGTCAACTGTCAAAATAATTCCCCCTAGCATTATAAAGAGCCACAAAATATTTTAATTCTGTAGCTTTTTAAAACCAAATGTGATGAAATTAAAATTTACATATGCACACATATTAGTTTTTATTTCACCACTATTTTATAGAATTTTTCAAATAGAAATTTAGCTCCCAAATGAGAGACTCATTAATGTGTATTTTAATGTTATTTGATCTCACCCTATGCCCTTGTCTACATGGAGAGATGGTACAAAAAACACCTCTGTCAAAATCAATTAAAGGGATGTCATTGGAGATGAAATCTATTTTATCAACCTGATTTAACTTCATGAGACTCCAGGAAGTAAATTCTGCTCAAGTCAAAATACCTAGAAAAAGTGAAGCTACATCTGATAATTGCATTATTTTAATCTTAAGATTTAGAACTCATAGGTATTAGTACTCACAGTACATTTTCCTTTCTGGTTTGGGTATTCAGAAACTCCAAACAACATTGTGACTTACTTCTATTAACTGTGTGGAATCTTATGCCATATATTTCAGATATCTATTTTCCTCTGAAATTTCTTCTCTCAATTCTAAGTTTTCCTGCTTTAATCAATTAATTCACTTTTTCATTTGAAGGCTCTAATAGTCATAAAATATTTGGAGTTAGGTTAGGCATAATCAATAAATTAAATATTTAACCATTCATTTCATCATCAATGTATTATATTTAAAATTTCATTAACTGAATAAATAGAATTACAAAGTCACTTTACTCAATGTAAAACTTAAATATATGTGTGTTAATCTCAGCCTCATTTAGTATTCCAAAAAAGGAAGCATCTTAATACACAACAATAAGGGAATTGTTAAATATATTATTGTGTATGTATATGATTTCTAAATAATATTACATGATAAGAGAAAATGCTTATGACATATTGCTTATTATTAAACATTATTAAATAAAATAAACATTATTAAAATAATAATGGGATACAAAACTATTAAAATATGATATTAGTTTAGTCACTGTAATATAAATAGAAAATGTCTTAAAGTAAATATATCAAATGTTAAATGTTTTCTATGGGTATTGTGATTATAGTGATTTTATTTTGTCTTGTGTCTATAGTTTTCATGGGTTCTATAATCTATATCTATTAGTTTTATTACCAAACATACACTATTTTAAGTCACCTTTTAATTTTAAGTTTAGTGTTATATCTTAAAATACATTTTAGATGAGAGATACTTGTATTATTTTGATAATTTAAGATGCTGACTTAAATCTTACTCCTACACACACCTTATTAAGTTTACTAAGGATACTAAGACCTTACTTCCTGAAGAAATTGTGCATTTTTTTTTCCTAAAATTATCCAGAAATGGTTCTCTTTTTGCCGTAATGATTGGAGTGATTTTTCTATCATAAAGGTAAAAATCTAAAATGTCAAACTCATATATTTAGTTATACAAATGATCACTTGGGCCTAGGAATTTCCTGTAACTTGTGAAATAATAAAAGTTGACAGAAATTTCAATGACATAAACTTTTTCTCTTTTGTAAACTAGTCTTATTCTCTACCATGCCAGTGCTAAAATGATTGAACTTTTCCACACTGTTGAATTTTATATTTTTACTCCACTTCAATGGCTTTTATATTCTGAAAAAGGTAGTGTGGAAAATCTGGTAGTGCAATATCTATCATGATTAGAATGCCACCATTCTCCATGCATGGTTATGCTGATTCCATTTTCATATTATTCTCTATTGATATTAGTCAATATCATTCCTCACATGTTGAGAACATATAAGGTGTATTTTATTTAAAGGAGAAAAGCAAGAAGAGATGGATTGTAATTGCTCATGTTGACTTATGAGTGACTTTTTTCCCTCAGCAAAATGAGACGTATTTTAGTACAGCCTCCAGTTCATTGAATACTTGGCAATTTCTTTTTCTTGGCCTAATCTTTTCTTCACAATAAAAAAATACTCTCTTTAGTATTGGGATAAATGTGCTTTCTTCCCTTTCTTGTATAGTCTACATTCATAGCTACACTATTGCTTTTTACGGACTTTGTTTTAGCAGTGTGTGCGTAAGTGTATATTTGAGTATGTTTGTGTATATGTGCATGTGTTAAAAAAAACAGAACTAAAGAATTCGAACCAAATATCATGTTGTTATATCTAATTATTTTAATATCTCCAATAGTATGAGAAATCAACATTTTAAAAAGATTTGTTCCTCAGTCTGACACATTAAGTTGTTCTACATTTCCTAATAGTGTATGTGTCTTTGAACTTCCAGGTTGGAAAAAGTGAGAAAAATCTTTCTAGTTAACAGTTTTGGCACTAGGACTTAACAACAACTAGAGATGTTATTAGTTAGTTATTAGTTTTCTCTCTTTTGCTTATTATCAAAGCATTATTTAATTTTTGTAACAATACCATAAATGTTCAGATTCTTTCCCCAAAGAAAATTCTTTTCATTAAAAGTATGCCGAAAATAGGTTATGCTTTTAAGTTTGGTAAGCTTCCACAAGTGAAACATTCGCTTAACTGAGATTTGGCTTGCATTTTTCCTGGAGTGACTTACACAAAATCTAAATAAGAGTGAGGGAATTCCAATATCCTTGGATGTTCTCCTGCACTTAAAACACTGCTTCTAGTCTTAACTTTCTTGCCTTTTAAGATTCATTCAAATATTTAGGGTTTGCTTCTAACATTTTGTAAATACAGGGAAGAAGAAGTTTAGTGTGTTTGAAAGAAGGTCATATTGTGTTTATGGACTGTAAACCACTGCTCTTGCAATTACATCAAATGCTACTCCCAAATATTAATGCTTCTCTGGCCTAAAATTAGGTGTTCAGAGATTGTATTATCTTCTCTTTGTGTTAAGAGTGGAAATTTTTCAAGTGAGCCAACTTCTGCTTCTCTAATCTGCTTGCTTGTTTGATGGTAACCAGAGTGGTAACCTGCTCAAAGATATGCTAATGGCCAACTTCTGCTTCTGTAATCTGCTTGCTTGTTCTAGGCTTTATAAATTGCCTCTTTTGGGAGCTCTGGACTGATCTCCTCTAACCCTGCATGGTAGAGAGTCAGTCGCTGGCTGGCTAATAAAGGCTCACAATTCATCTCAATTGGCTCCGTGGGTCTTAGATTCAATCGAACCACAACATTTGTCTTAAGCACACAGATTCTTAAGCAAATTTTCTTTTTCTTTTGTTTTAAAGAACTCTCAAATGCTCACAAATAGAGGAAATTCTTATTTTTTCCCATTAAAAAGAAGAAAATAAAACTTGCTAGTCTTTATTTCTTCTTTTTTTTTTCCATTACATTAAAATTCTTCAAGAACGTTTTCTACTCCTAGTCTCTGAATTCTCTCTTTTTATTCTCTCTTGAACCATTCCAACTTGCCTTTTAACTTCACCACTCCATTGAAACTACTTTCGTCAAGGTCACCAATGACCTCTACATAGTTAAATCCAATGCTATTTCTCAGCCTTCAAAATGGTTGACCTGTCAGAAGATTTTGACAAATCAGGTCCTTCTCTTCTTAAGAAACTTTTTAGATTCCAGGACTTTTATTCCATCCGCATTTCTTTTACTGGCTCCTCATTTCTCCAACTACTAAATAGTGGAGCGATCCACATTTAATCTCTGAGCCTCTTCTCTATACATTTTCCTTTTATGACTTCATCTGGTTTCACTGACTCAAATTCCTTCTACAAGCCAGTGATACCCAAATGTACACATCTTGCCTGAAACTCATTTTTGAATACCAGAAACATATAACCCATTGCCTAGTCTATATCTCTTTTGGGCTTCTAATAGGCAACTCAAAGTTAACGTCTAAACTTGGCCCTCCTTATTGTCTTTCTCAACTCAGTTAATGACCACTTTCTCCTTTCAGGTGATAAAGTCAAAATGCTTGGTGTCCACCTTTATTTCATATTTCACTTTAACAGCAAATTCTGTTGGATCTATCTCTTCTAGACACAACCAGTACTATTGACGTTATCTAATCTACCATCATCTTTCAGCTAGATAATTGTATGGTCACCTTCCAAGTGCTTTTTCTGCTTCTGCCCTTGTTGCCTTGTTTTCCACAATGCATCCAGTGAGCTTGTTAAAATATTAGTAAAATCACGTTGCCCCTTCACTTAGAATTTTCTTATTATAATCTAATAGACACTAAAATGTGGCTACCCTGTGTAAGATAAACACGTAACATGCTGAGAGAAGTTTTAAAAGCAAGCCTTTATTGGGAGGGGGCTTTGGGCGAGGTTCTCCGGTCCAGAGAGGAGAAGGGCCAGAGAAGTTGCGCCTTGGGATGGGAGGGCGCAGTTTTTATGGGGTTATGTGGGGGTAGGGTGTAAGATGGGAATGTTAATCAAATGTTAGTTGAACATTGGGATTAGGGTGGTGACACCCGGGGCTTCAGGGTGGGCCCTTTGGGGCTTTAGGGTGGGCCCTTTGGGTGTTCTGGACTTCAATGTCTGGCTGGAAGGTCTGGATTCAGAAAACTGGGAAGTCTCCAGGCAGGTATCTGACTGGCCCTTCCACCGCCAACCTAACACCTTGACATCTATATCTTGTCTCAGTATAATATCTCTCATTCTCTTCCAGCCACATTGGCCTCCTGGATTTTCCTTGAATAGTCTAAGTATATTCCTGCCTGGGAACCTTCGCACTTGCTTTCCCTTTGTCTGGAATGCTGTTTCCTCAGGTAAACACAAAGCTTGCTTTCTCAATCTCTCAGATCTTAAATATTATAGTTTCAAGGCACCTTCTTGGATCCCTGTTTAGAATTACATCTCCACATGCCCTCCACCCCATCTCCCTGCTTCATTTCACTCATTACATATTATATATATTCTTGAATTTAACTTGTTCATAGTCTGTCTTTCCCAAAACAAGAATATAAGTTTGAGTTTTATCTCTCTTGTTCAGAACTGTATAGATAGATCGTAAAACAGCTCCTGAAAAATATTGAGTTCACAATAAATTTTTGTAAAATGCACCAATGAATGCAACAAAATTGTGACAAATGTATCATACTTTTAAACTTTGGAGTAAATATGCTATTTTGCATAGTAGACTTATTCTTCTAAAATATTTTGCATATGCCAATATCAAATTTAGGTTTATTATATTGTACTACCATTATCTTGCACAAAACAAACATTATAAAATAATCTTGTATTAATAAAATTTTCATATGCACATAAATTGAAATGAAGAGATAGCTAGAAAACATGAACAAAGTAAGAATTATCAGGCTAGGATTTAAAAAAACATTATATAAATGATACTGAGATAACTGAATTGAATGAATAGCTGAGACAGTGGACACAAAATGTGTATGATCCTCTCCTTAATAATAAAATAAAATTGTTGAAAAGCTTTGGAAACATCTTAAAAACTATATATAGTAACAACATGATATGTTAAGAATGATTTTATTTGCAATGTTGTGTTGCCTTGATTGAGGTCATTTTCTAGGCAGAATATTTGACTTATCCGTCAGTCTTAATATATATATTTTAGGTAATATATTTTTAAAAGAAATGTATTTTTTTTCTTTCAAAAGAATGATGAACTAATGCCAAAAATATGATCCTTTTATGTTTCTTCAGCCAAAATTCTGCCTTCTCGAGGCAGTCTGGATGATATCATTCTGGATTCATAGTTAGAAGACCTGGCGAGGAATCTGGAGACAGGAGTTGTAGTTCAGTTCTGTTTATCCCTTCCTTCCTTCACCCATCACCCAGTGCTCAATAACAATCTGTTAATGATACATTTGAATATTGTAGAATAAAATTCATTGCGTATATGAAAGAGGGTTTAGGGTCTTATTAGGAAACTATGATATGATTTTTGGCCAGACGTGTAGTTGAGAGAATTCTTAAAGTATATAAGAGTTTACACTAGATGTTCTTCAAGTTAAATTTTAAGTTTCTAGATTTGAACATCTGTAAAAGTTATCTATTTATGTACTGTATCGTACTGTTTATGCAAAAAAAAAAAAAAATGAAAGAAATTTATCCCTAGCCTTATTTATAATTTTTCTTTATAAAAATCTGTAGTTAAGAAACATTTTTTACTCTATGAATAAATAATAGAGGCTAGAAGCAATTGGCAGATAGTTTCTATAAAAAAAGAAAATGATAACTCTAGAATACTTTTAACCATAAATAACACATAGTAGAAAGTGTATTTCAGACAGAAAACTGGCTCTAGTTGAAGAGCAATATAATATATCAGTTGGCACAAGTTTCTCTCCTAATAGAGAAAGTTATAGAACATGAACTTTTCTCTGAAAATGTAGATTAAAAACTAAGACATATTTTGATGTGCACATACATCAGCAGCCTCATTAATAAAAACAGCCATATACTCTTTGTACTCTTGAAAAGGAAAATTAACATTGCATGCAACATTTTGGCCAGAGTATAATAAATATAAAATAAAAGTTTATAAAAATCAGCCCATGAACATTAAACAAATTTTTTTGTAAGAATTCTTTATCCCAACATAAATCAGGCGTTATTCATGTCAACAGGCTCATGAAATTATTTAGCAAGTTCCTCAACAATAAGGCTTTTGATCTATTTTTTTTTCAGCTTAAATTTTTAAAAATTTTTAAGTTAAATTTATTAGGGGTGACATTGGTTAATAAACTTATATAGGTTTCAAGTGTACAATTCAATAATATATCATTTGTATATTGCATCGTGTATTCACCACCTAAAATCAAGTCTTCTTCTGTCACCATATAGTTAACTCCCTTTCCATTCTTCTATCTCCCCCCATCCGCTTTTCATCTAGTAACTACCAAACTGTTGTCTATGTTGATGAGTTTTTGTTTGTCTTGATCATTTGTTGCTTTCAGTTTTATATCCTTGTAATAATGGCTATCATTAACAAGATAAATAATAACAAGTATTAGAGAGCTTGTGAGGAAAAAGGAACCCTCATACACTGCTGGTGGGAATATAAATTGGGATAGCTACTATGGAAAACAGTATGGAAGTTCCCAAAAAATTAAGAATAGAATTACCATATGACCTAAAATTTTGAAAACATTTATCTGTAAATATATATGCACCCTGATGTTCATTGTGGCATTATTCAGGGTGGCTAAGACATGGGAACAAACAAAGGACCCTTTAATAGACAACTGGTTAAAAAAGAAGTAATACATACATACAATGGAATTTTACTCAGCCATAAGAAAAGATGAAATACTGCCATTTGCAACAACAGTATAAATCTAGAGATTATCATGCTAAGTGAATAAGTCAGACAGAAAAAGTTGAGAATCATATGGTTTTACTTAAATGTGGGCTATAAAACATTAAATGAATTTCGAACCAGAGTTATTGTTAAATTCTTTGTAGATTTCATATACCATTAATAAGGTCTTTGGACATCAAGGCAAAACTAGATCAAGAATTACTATTTTAATCTTAAAAGTATGTTGGGAGCTTTCAGTTTCTGGTCCAGCATGTTAAGAGTTTAGAAGTTTCTACTCTACCCTAATAACAAGTAAAAAGCTGGAAAAAAAAATGAAAAATCAGCAAGTCTTGTTAAATCTGTTAGAGAAGTGAGGTCATAGGGCTAACTGTTGACCCTATAACTGGAGAGGCAGTCAGGCAGATACAGAGACTCAAAACTTAGTAGAGCAAAACCCCACAAGCAGGTGCTTCTGCAGGAATTAGTACTGAGGTAGAAAAACCTGAACTGTAGTTGATGAATTGCTAAAGGCTCAGTGTGGAAAGTCTGAGAGTTAAAAACACGAGGGCGATTCAGTCACTGGGGATCCCTCACACTTTTGTGTGTTTTTCCTCCACAATTATTATAGTGACTATCAGAGAAAAATTCCTTGATTTTAGGAGACACTATTTTGCCAGAGGCCAACAAATCTATGGTTTTATGAGAGCCTAATCTACATGGAGGAAGGGAAATATCCAACTCGAGCCCCTTCTAGCCAATTTGTCTTAAGTAAGGGGAGAAAAAAAAATCTGAGAAGCAGTGATGAAATTCACAGTTCAGAGTACAGATTTACTCATCCTTTCTTCACAAACCTTATGACTGCATTACAAAACGCCTGTTTACTACAGATCTTTTTGCCTAGTCCATAATGTCTATCCATTAATGAAAAATTAGAAGACATACTAAAAAGCAAAAGTCACAGTTTGAAGAGACAGAAAAAGCATTGAAACCAGAGCCTGACAGAACAAACATCAGAATCATGTCAGGAATGTTGAAATTATCAGACCAGAAATTTTTTAAATTATGATTAATATGCTAAGAGCATTAATGAAAACAATGGACAACATGTAAGAACAGATGGATAATGTAAAGAGAGAGATGGAAATCCTAAGAAAAACAATTTTCAATGCTAGAGATCAAAAACACTGTAACAGAAATGTAAATATTTTTGGTAGGCTCATTAGTAAACTAGACATGGCAGAGAAATGAATCCTGAAGCTTCTCAAAACAGAATATTCAAACTTATGTGATGACTACAAAAGGTGTAACATGTATAATGGGAATACCAGAAGGAAAAAAAAGAAAGACATAAAAACCATATTGGGAGCAATGAGAACCAAGAATTTCTCTAAATTAACGACAGACACTAAACAATAGATTCAGAAAGCTCAGAGAACACACACAAAAAAGAATAAATGCCAAAAACAAACAAACCAAAAAACCAACCAACTATACCTAGGAATATTATTTACAAACTAGCACTCTATATTATTTCAAGCCAGATTCACTGATATAAAATTTAAGCAACTACAACCAGAGGAAAATGTCTATTTAACCCATTCACTTAAGAAAAAATGCACAGATGTAATAATCGTCTGAATGGCTGCTTGAAAAGAACAGCCCCACCTTCAATGGATAAAGCATAGATTACATTCGTAACCCCAAACTGGCTCCCTCTCCATGGAAGTAATGCACAAATAATGATCTCTTCTTTTCTCTCTTCTTTCATTTTAGTTTTCTGAGCACTAGCTATTAGAAAATCTGCTGTTAAAAACTTTCCAATGCCCCACCAACCTATTTAATTGTTTACCTTGTTTACTAAAGTACTCTCATATTAACCAGGCCTATTCTGTTCCTTTGCATTCTCTTGGAACACTAATTACATCATAGATCCCGTCAATAGCAACAAGAAAAACACAGAGTGGGACTCAAGGAAGCTGATTATTTTCATCTTGTTCCATTGCCTCTGGGGGAAACTGTTGCCACAAAGTTTTCATTGCTGTCAGGACGATAGAGCTTAGCCCTGGCCTATATTGTGCGCCTGGGTTTATATCTGGCCAAAAATAGATGCTGTTAACGATTCAAACTACTTTCTAAATAGATTCATCTTATAAGCATTTAAACCCAATTTTACTGTTTTTTCTCCCACTCCTTGAGAAAATTCATCTATATGTTTATGTTTCAAATGACAAATGTGCCTAATGGTGGAATTAAAAGCTATTTGATCATTAAACATGTAAAGAGTTTTAAATTTAATTTTTTGTTTCTGTTTTTTGAGTTTTGTTTTAGATTTGCTTTAAATCAGAAAATTATTTCAAACATATGTATTAGTCCATGCCTGATATGGCTAGAAAATTACTTTGATAACAGATGGCCAGACTTACACAACACATCCCTATTTAAAAAAATAAATATAAACTTACTACAGGATCAATTCAGCATAGCATATAGTTCATATGGCATGATGGAATATGGAAAAGAGAAAAAAAATGATTAAAAATTTAGGTCCCTTTAATCTTTGGAGAAGACATTATGGAAATCAAAACCAGTCAACTAACCCACAAAAGCAGAAAGTCAATGTGATAGGAAGAATACTAAGATGGCCCCCAAGTTTCCCAGCCCCTGACATATATACATCCCATATACTCCATTCCACTTGGATGTGGGCAGAGCCTATGAATATAATGGAACAGTCACTCCTTGATTGGATTATGTTACTTTATAAAGGTGAAAAAATTTTGAAGATGAAATTAAATTCTTAAATCAGTTGACTTTGAGATAATAAAAAAAGAGATTGGCCTACCCTAGAAGGAAAGAAATAACAAAGATCGGAGTAGGGTAGAGACTAAAATGACGTTACTAGAAAGGAGATTGAGTCAGTAACCAAAACTCCCCAACAAACAAAATCCAGGACTAGATGGCTTCACTGGTGAATTAATCCTTCTCAAAGTCTTCCGGAAAAAATTGAAGAGGAAGGAGCACTTCGAATTCATTTTACAAGGCCAATATTACCCTGATACCAAAGCCAGACAAGGACATTGCAAGAGAAGAAAATTACAGGCCAATATCCCTGATGAACATAGATGCAAAAATCCCCAACAAAATATTAGCAAGACAAATTTGACAATACATGAAAAGAATCATGCAGCATGATCAAGTGGAATTTATTCCTGAGATGCAAAAGTGCTTAAACATGCAAATCAATAAATATTATAGACTATACGAACAAAATAATGAACAAAAATTATATGATTATCTCAATATATACAGAAAAAACATTTGACAAAATTAAACATTC
>CM053514.1:57390905-57466875 GCA_028627145.1 Eidolon dupreanum | reverse complement strand
AATCATGTCAAACTATTTGGCATTTAACTAATCTATCAAATACTCTTTTTAACAGCAAAATATGTATAGATTAGATCAAACTGTCTGACACTGGGAAAGGAAACAGAAAAAAAAATACAGATTTAAAATAAGTGAAACAATAAAGAATCTCTGTTTTTGAATATTCCAAACAGTATTTTTTACATTTTCATTTAAATAGAAGATAACCTTTACATCCTGCAATTCTAAAAAATTTGAGTTTAGAGTTCTCAAAATGTTATCTAATTTAAATTCAACTAAATCACATCAACTGAAAAAAATATGTTTTTCTGTTTTTCTTTTATATCTTCCATTATTGATTAGAACTATCATATATCTACTCATTACCACTGAGCAAATAGTTCAGATTAGACTGAAGCAGGAAAGCCTAAACGTGAAGCTGTCAATAATCCATAAATGGGTCTGTTAATACCATTTTATAGATCTGTTAAAAGGTAAACCGAGATATATTAAAAATTTTAAGAGTTTATTTGAGCAAATAGCCACTCTAAATGTGCGGGGCCAAACCAGAAGTGGTTAGGAGCACTCTGCTGACAGGAGCCAGAGGAAAGACATACTGAAAAAGTGCAGAAGCAAAGAAGGGAAATTATTTGACTGGTGATTTGTCCTTAGCTTTTGATTTTGTAACCTTGAGCCATTTACAAGCCTAGATTTTGGTTTGCTTATACAGGCTGCCACAGCATTAGAGCTACAGCAGTCTAATGAACTCCTTGTTTAATTAATATGAAAGACTCCTATTTCAATAAAGTGAAAGTGAACCCTAAATTTCTAAAAAGAAGTTTTCTTCCTATTGTTCCACCTTTAAGTTCTAAACTCCAAATATCACTACTACAAAATCACATGGTACAGCTGGGTGTAGATGGTAGTTTCCTTTTCTGGAACATGGGCAGGAAAATTACATATAAATAGAGATTATTTCACAGCCAACATCATAATGCTGTACACATAGCTTATATTTTTATTTAGGAAATTTATTTTTGAAATATATGTATGTAGTTCATATCACAAACTAACTGAATAGCATAACACTATCCTACTATGCATTTTATTAAATATACACTGAGCTCATTTTTCAAATATTGCCAGTATAACCCAAATGTCTGCCAATTGGTTCAACCACTAAATGTAAACCTTTCTGATTGGTCTTTGCAGTTGCTTAATAATTAAAGTTTTGATTACTTTTCATAATTTTACATGTGAAAGATAAACTACAAAATAGATTGCTCTTAATTTTATGAAATTTAAACATTGATTGCTTATGAAAGTCTGTACTCTTCTAATGTATTAGTAATTGTTTCATTAATGACTTAGCTTTATAGTCTTTACAAAGCATTTAACTTAGCTTTCTAGGATTAGGGGTAAGCAAAACTGACCCTTGACATTCATGCAACTCCATTTGTGGTAGAAGTACCCAAACAGTCTGTAGAGTGACAGGGGCTCTAGGGAGCATGCTTTATCAGAAAAACAGAATATTATTAATTTGATTTATGAGTTAAGAAGTGGTGAACGAGGGGCTTCCGTATAAAGTTTCATAGGTGCTGTTATGTGGCTTAAATGCCACCACATGTATGCTTCAATAGTTTTGGTAAGACAATTCATAACTATTATTCTCCTTAACTTTTATCCCTTTGTGTTTGTTCATGAGAGTATCACAACAATCTCGTAAGTTTAATTGATATCATGCCATTTTACAGACAAGGAAACTGAGTCTTAAGCTAAAGGTGAAGCAACTTGCCTCAGTTTTTGGACCACTACATATATCTTAAATAAACTTTAAAAATATTTATTGGGATAACATTGGTTAATAACATTATATAAATTTCAGGCCTACAACTTTGTAATAACATTTGTATTCTCCATTGTGTGCTCACCACCTAAAGTCTAGTCTCCTTACGTCACCATATTTTGACCTCTCTTCATCCTCCTGCCAGCCCCCTTTCCCTTTGATAACATAATTCTGTTGTCTGTATCTATGAGTTTGTTTGTTGCTTTTAGTTTTATATCCCACGCATGAGTGAAATCATATGGTTCTTGACCTTTTCTGTCTGACTTATCTCACTTAGCATAATACTCTCAAGAGCTATCTATGCTGTTGTTATAAATGGCAATATTTTATCTTTTCTTATGGCTGAGTAATATTCCATTGCATATATGGAATACATACATCTTCTTAATCCAATCATCCATTGAAGGACACAGGTTATTTCCACGTCTTGGCTATTGTGGATAGTGTTTGGCAATGAACATAGGGGTACATATATCTTTACAAAAAGTGTTTTCAAATTTGGGGGATAGATACCCAGAGAAGGGATTGCTTGATCGTATGGTAACTCTATTCTTAATTTTTTGAGGAATCTCCATACTGTTTTCCATAGTGGCTGTACCAATTTACATTTCCACCAGTAGTGTATGAAAGTTCTCTTTTACCCACAACTCTCCAGCACTTGCTATTTCTTGCCTTATTAATAATAGCCATTTTAACAGGTGTGAGGTGCTATCTCTTTGTGGTTTTGATTTACACTTCCCTTTTAACTACCTGTTAAATAAATATTTGAAAGTATATATAAATATGGTTCAATTATATGGAAATCACATGTATTGAAATATTGTTAAGTCACACCACAAACAACCAATTTTGGAAGTACATATGAGCTCTAGAAGTATGAAAAAAGTGAATTTTTAATTTTCCATATGTTATCTTGCTATTAGGTAGTCTTATGTCTATGGTTTTCATTTGTCTTTTACTTTTGTCCATTTATATATTTAAGAAATTATTTGCTAAGCTTTTAGTTAGAAGATAATGCTGATAAAAGGGTTTATGTAATCAATGACTTTTATTTTCAGGACCCTGGTATTATTTCCTCTCTTCTTTTCATACACATAGGTACATGCAGAATAGACTGGATTAACCAAAATTCTCAGATAATATATTATTTTTGATATTTTCTCATTATATATAGCATATCTTTTAAAAATTCTGATTATTAAAATGTCTTTCTTAGAAATCCATTAACTTTTTCTTATATGTAGCTAATTATTCTATTTATTTGGAACTACTTATGTACATAGAACAACTATAGGCATACTATTTACTAATTACAAGGTATAACATGATTTTTAAAAAAACTAATAGTTCTTAGTTTTAGAAATTTCCTTTTTCATAAAAAAATTAGTTCAGAAAAATACTATATTTTATGTGCCTATTTTATTGACCTACATTACAACATGCATCCTATGTAATTTAATGCCTGGTTTGTGATAGTCTTTAAGACAATCAGTTAATTGATTTTTAAATGAATTTGGAAGCTCTCTTCGATAGTTATGAAATTCAATAATACTAACATTATTTAAAATAGAAAAACTAGATTTAAATCTCATTTTAAACAGAATGAAAAACCCCAATAGCTTAATGAAAATAAACTTGGATATAAGTTTTAGCATTCTGGTGGAAATCTGCCAAAAAAGCTTTCACTAGATAACAATCACTGTAATTATAATAGCAAATGACAATGGCTTAGACATGACCCCCACACGCATCCTTTTAAAATCATGATGCTCTTAAACAATAACATGGTCAATGACAGGGTTATGGGCATGAGTGAGAAACCAGGGTGACAAGAATGAGGAAAGCAGGTGGCCCATAAAAAGAGAAGACCATCAAACCTGCTGGGATAATGTAGATAATTAACTTTGTCCTTGAATTGACAAGGTTGTTTTAAATTCGACATGTTTGCCACCCTTTTTATTTTACTTACAATTTTAGAAAGGTTTTCCATGAGTTGCTGTAATATATTTAAAATTGGGACATTAATAGTGTTTTGGTATGTGGCCACTTCCTTTATATTTCTTTGGTTTACATTACTCCAAACTAGCAATTAATTGAAATATTTTAAAGGAAAGTTTGCAGTAACAATAACAGATATTTTATTAACCTAATAGATATGTTATTTTTCTTGCTAAATTGAACTTATATTCACTTTATATACATATATACACAGAACACATGTATATATGTGTGTATCATACATACATACACACACATATATATATGTACATATAGTATTAGTATAGCCAAACATTTATTTTATTTGATAATTCGAGTAAGTATAGAAAATGAATAATTAAACGCAAAATATATATATATACATAAATTAGAAGAAATACAGATTTTGGCTATGCAAAGCCCATCGTAAGAATTTTACCACTTAATACCAAAATGGAATCATTGGTGTTTCTGAGAACAGCTTTGCTATGCTCTAGAACTGTATCCTGAATCGTGCTTCGATAGTCAGATAATATCTGCTATTTCTCAAAAAATTCCTAGAGGAATAGATATGTTACAAATGTTGCCATGAAACAGGAAACTAGAGTGCAAAGGTCACGATTGGGATCAATGCCCTCAGGTAAGAGGTCAAATCTTTCGAAAAGTCTAGTTAGTATGATCAAGACTCTGCTTTTTTGATGTCCTGCTAAAATAAATAAAAATTATCAAAGTAAAGGAAAGTCAACCTTTTTCAAAGGAGATATAATTGAATTCCACCTACTCTGTAGACTTTAGTAATTAAAGCATTTTTTCATTCTATGACTGTATTACCTCATTAACTGTTTTTTACCTTTATGTCTTTCCACATCCAATGAGCTCTCTTCAGATATAATGTTATGTTTTCTGATATTCTAGACTTATCAGTTTAGTATTGGAATCTCCTACATAAAAATGTTTCTTCAATTAACTGTACCCCATTATAATCACTCACTTCATTTAGCATTTGCATTCCATATTATTTGACAAATACTAATATTGTCTTTCACTTGTTCTTAACAAAACCTTTTGGATCATCAAAGAATTGTTCTATTATTTTATATAATTTAAAACACATATACTTATTTATAATGTCTTAGTTTTATAAAATAAAGGCATTGCATTTACAAGCAAAATACTTTGTCTTTCCTTTACAAATGTTAGAATAAATTCTATTGTAACATTTACAAAATTTTGATGATAGTCAGCTGTTAGAAAATTTAAGGATAATCGTTTTCAGTGTAGAAGTCCTTCTCCAACTTCAAAACAAAAAAATTATTCTGGAAAATAAGTTTAAACATACTAAAAGTGGTTGTACAAACAAATACTTCAAATGGTTAATTTTTTTTCTGGGAACATCTCAAACTGATTTCTATTAGTATTGATATGTTTATTAAGCTTGCAGAATAAAGCCAAAGTTAGAGCTTACATAGTCTTCTTGATTATAATAAACCTAGGCTAGTTGTAGATTTTAAAAATTCTCAACAAAGGTAGGACCGCCCCCTAGGGGTTATTTTTGAAACTTGTGGGTGTGTTTTTAGTTGTCACGATGATTGAGGTGGAAACATAAAATTAATAGAAGGGTGCTAAAGTTGCTGGCTATCCAGCAATGAATGGTACAGTCAAGAAAAGTTTTTTTTTTATTACACCTCAACACACAAACTTGCAATATCTCACTGAGCATTAATCTAGATGCAAAACCTGCTCATAATTGTGTCCACCTAGAAACTATCTCCATTTTCCATGTAAACATAAACATTTTCTACAAAATTTTAATTAACATTAAATTTTCTAGGAATGGAAACTACCATTTGACTTTCTGAAAGATTGCATTGTATTCCTTTTGGAAATTTACCAGCAGTTATTTAACATTTTAGAAAATCACTTTACCAATCATACTAGTTCTATAGCCGAGTTGCAATAAAACATACCTGCACCAGTCCGTCTTTGCAGCTATCATGTTCTGATGATTCCATATATCCTCGTAAACACCTAACCCTTCATTGTGTCTCTAGCGTTGTCGTGCCTTAGCAGTAACAACACACATATATTATTTTATTACAGATATTTGCTCTTATGGTTTTTTTCCTTTTATATTGCCCTAGTACAGTTGTGTTTAATCATGCATTCGTGAGGTTATGTTGCCTATAACTTTCATTTCAGGACAGTAAAGCAAGCCCTACAAAATATTTGTTATAGTAGCAGGACATTGGATTTAATAAGGTCAAGAGTCACTAGATACAATGGGAATGGCACGTTCAAGCCTCCCTCAGCGCTTGTAAGGTCAATGTTTCGCTGCTTGGGTATGTTTTTTTCTAATAAAGGAATAATCTGGGAAGTTCGGGACTCATGTGATGGCTAAAGTGAATAGGAAAATAAGGCATGATGTAATTAGTGCTGATGGTTTCTGTGGGGGATGTGGATGTAAGTACAAATTAGAGACTTAGGGGGTTAGTCTTTCAGTGAGTTTGCAATGACAGGTCTGCTAGGATTGGGGGAAAATGAGCTGTATTAACAGTAGCATGACAAGCTCACTGGGTTTCCTATGCAGACCTTTTGGGGCAAGAAGACATAGAGTGAAAGGGCCATGAAAATGGCATCTGATGTTTCTTCTGTCATTTTGTGGATGTTTTACATTTTATATAATACAGCCTGCTAATTTATGTGTTATCCATTAGCTGTTCAGATAGTTTTACTATTATCTTTTCCAGCAATATTCTCAATCCAAAATCTTTTTCTAGCTACATATCCACATTTCAAGATTTTCATTTTAGTGTTATGTGACTGGAACAAGTCTTTAAAAACCTTTTTAAAGAACATATGATGTGTACATTTTCATAACCTCTTCATATCAAAGATTATCTGTTTCTTTTGCTCATGAAAGGCAACTTGGTAGGTATGAAATTCTTAAGATACAAACTTTACAAATGTATGTAAATGTATCTCTGTTGACTTCAGACATGTATTTTGGGGAAAGAATAGTATGTGTGTTTTCTAATTTGATGGATGATTCTCATTTTTTTACCTGAGAATTAAACATTTTTAATAAGATGTGCCAGGATGCTACTTGATGAGATGTTTAAACTGCTTAACCTTTTTGATACACAGTGTTTTCACTTCAGAAAAATGTCTTTGAATTATATTTTTCATTGTTCCTTTCCTATTGCTCAAAATTTTTTCTTTATACCTGTCAATAATACTTATACTGCATTTATATTTTCTGTTTTACTCATCTATTATGTTTTCTCTCATTAATTTTATCTTTTGAACTTTTCCTCTGCAATCTACAAAAGCATCTCAGATTTTATTCTGTTACTCTACAGTGTCAATTCTAACCTGTATGCCCCGATATTAGCTTTAAAATTTTACTGCTGTGGTTTTATTTACCTTGTAATTCTTCCTTATGTCCCTAATGTACCTTTATATCTTATTCTCTTTTCCATTTACCTCAGCTTTCCCTTGGGAATTTCTGCTCCTGTTTGGTGAAAGCTTTATTGGTTCTTCACTGATGAGGATCGAGAAATTTTCTAAATTTTATTTTGAATTCTGAGAAAACTATTTCTTGAGAATTTCTCTTTCTCTAGTGTTTGATGATGTCTTCACTTCCTTGTTTGGGGCATTTTCCTTGCCCTTTTCCATTTTCTATTGTGTCTTATTTTTCTTTGTCTCCACTGAATTCAATGTAGTGTTCTTTGGATCCCTGTCTTAGGTATACAAATGCATAGATGTAAGCAGTTTCTATTTCAACTCCCAGTGCCCACAAGGCTTTCATTTAATACTTCAGATCATTCCCTACATACATGTCCTGGTGCTTTGATATCTTAAAAGACACAGTACATGAAAATCTCATCTCCTCAATATGTACTACTTCCAAAGTCACCTCTTGGGCCGCAGTGTGCCATTTCATTTACCACACACTTCCTGCCCAGGCATATTCTGGAAAGAGAAAGAGAGATGTACAAATGATAAACAGCCCTCTAACTGCCCTCAGAAACCTTCATCGTGCAATAGGAGAACAGCTGCCAAGTTTCTTATTTAGAACAATCCTTCTTATTCAAGAGCCAGATGGTGGCAAAAGGATGATACAAAGTTCATTTACATGGCCAAGTTTTCTCTGTTCTGGATATAAAATATGTGTGAACAACTGAGTGAATGTTTCATTCCTATTCAATCAAATGGTCATTAGTAAAAACTCCTACCACATTTTGACAATAACTTTCACATCACTCTTTGTTTTCAGCCTAGTGAATTTTCAAGTTCTGTGTTTTTATAGGAAAAACGTGCTTTTGAAGACAGTGAGGAAAGACATGTAGCAGTATGACATGCCAGAAATCATGGAGGTTTGGGTGTGGGCCACAGCTGCACATACTCCATCATCGAAGGTGAGAGATAATGATTCAGGTGTTCACTCACAAGCTATGAGGTCTTGTGAAATAAGCGTGGGAAGGGTGTTTATTAGGCAGTTTGATCAAGAGACTGCACCAGAAGAAATGCTGTCATTGGAGCTGGAAGTCTTAGTAAATCTACGTGACAGTCCAAGCTCTAGGACTAAGGACAAAAGTCTTTGATATACACATCTTTAATTCTTCAAGAAGCAATTGGAAAGAGAAACGAGAGCAAATTCTGTGATAAAATCTGAGAGAAAACAGAATGTCGGGAAGAACACATTTTCAACAAAGTCAAAAGCTGAAGAGATGTTAAACAGGATGAACTCAAGAGGTTTGATCTTTTAGAAATCTAAGTAATTTTTTTAGAGATGAATGCAAAAAGAATCATGGATGCTAAATCCATAATGCAGTGAACTGATGAGCGAATAAAAAGTGACATTGTGACTTAAAAGTGCAGGCAGCAAATTTGCCTTTGAAGGAGGGGGCAAAGGCAATAAGCGTGCAGAGCGGGCATAGTCAAGAAGGTTTCTGAGAAACATTTAAAAAAAAACCTCACAGCACAGAAAGTCTCATTCTACAATTGATCTCACTCAAAAGGTTAAAGGATTAAATGTATTATTCTTAGAGTCTATTGTTCCTATCAGAGGAAACAAAGCCTTAGGCAGAATTGATTTGTTGTATTGAGTCTGCAACATTTCTGTTATTTAGCAATTAAAGTTAAGAAATGCATAGCTAAAAAGAGGTATACATAGTGAAGTGGTTAAGAGCATGAGTGGATTCAGGCACTAGACTGTCTACATTTAAATACCGTCTCTGCTACATACCAGTTGTATGACCTTGGGGAAAGTTGCTTAAACCTATTTTAACCTCTTTGTGTTATAATTCCTCATCTGTGAAGTGAGAATAATAATTATACTTACTCATCCATTTGTTATTTAGGTCAAATGAGTTAATACTAGAATTCATTTGATAAGTAAAGTAAATGTTATATATGTGCATATTAAATAAATAAAAATCAAATATCAATCACATCTATTACTTAATCTTAAATTAGATTCACTTAAAAAGTTAATTGGCCTTAATAATTTTCACCAAGTTCAAAATTGTAGAAATGATTATTTACTTGGCTTATATACCCCCAGTGAGAAAAAGTGCTGGTTTCCCTACCCTAGTCTGCTAAGTGCTACGGAAGAAAAAGTCATGCAACTCGAGATTGCCGCAATTACCAGTGCATGTTCTCTAACTTCTTTTGGTCTTTCAAAACCTATCTTTCATTCTTTTACATTATTTCTATTACATCATCTCTAGTTCTATAATATTTCAAAATGTTGAGGCTGCCCTTCATCAGCATTAAGACATTTTTTTTTTCTTCACCGAGAAAACAGGTACCAGGTAGAAAATGCTCCCAGCTTCAAATGGACCATCATCGAATATGCCCTATTGTTCCTCTTTCCTCCACTCTCGAGAGATCGAGTGATCGGCTGGAGCTTCCTCCATTCAAACCGCCCCCCACCCCCCCGCCAAGCCCTGGAGGCACGGCTCCTCCTTCCTCCCCGCACAGTGCTCCGTTCACTCCTGCGACAATGGCTACTTGTTGCCTTTTCCCCTCAGACTACAGATACTTACATTTCTATTCTCTCAAACAGAAAAAACTACCATAAACTTCGGTGATTAAATTGTACTGCTTAAACATTGCCTTCTGTTTTTCTTTTTCAGTTGCTAAGTTTCTTGAAAGAAAACTCTAAGCCTTTATTTTAGTCTAATGGCCTCCCTTCATTTATTCTACCAAAAATACCCTGCAAAAATGTCATCAGTGTCCTGCTAATTTCTAAAACCAAGGGACGTCTCAGCCTTCATCTTGCTAGATCTCTTTGGTGCTTTCGAGGATTTGTGATACTGTCTCCTATGTTTTAACTCTCTATTTTGTTACCTAATGTGACACAATCCTCTCTTGTAACTTCTCTTATTACCCACATGACCATTAATATTCATATCCTTTTATTAGAGTCTCTAAATACTCTTTGTATTCTGCTGGGTCTGGTTACCTTAAGTGAGTGGCTTTAACCTATCTTTGGCAGAACACTAGAGGTCAACAGAGTTGCCTCAGGGTGATGTTTACATATGTTGTTTACATCTGAGATTAAAATAACACATTAAGCTGTTTGTTGTAAATTATGCATTTTTTTGACTGTGTTGCCATGAAAATTGTTTTTTTTTTTTTAAGCAAGGAAGAGTATAAAACACAAAATTCAGTGTAATAATTACTTCAGATGGAAAGACAGAGTAATATCATATAAGGAAAATACTGGTAGATGCAAATATAGCCAAAAGCAACATTGTAGAAAAATATGTAATTACTTAGGAAGAAGTTAAAAACATATTTCAAGTAAAAAAATTAAAAAGCAGTATGCACAGATGGATTCCATTTTTGTAATTACATATGTAATTTATATATAATAGAATATTCATCAGAATGTTATTTTCTCTGGTGTAAAGAAATAATGGCATCTTATTTGCTAATTTTAGTTTGCATGTGTTTTTTTCAGTTTTTTTCACAAGAAATATTATTTGATGATAAGAAAAAAATAGTTATTTAAAAAAATCCCACAAAATATATTAGGATAGGAAAAGTCATGAATGTTGATATAAGAGTAGATACGTTGAAAAGCATGTGAAATCAATTTTTAGGATTATCCCACCACCACCACCCAAATTCTCTTAAGTATGTCTGTGAAGATATTATGTAAAATAGTACCCTCTACTGAGAAATTCTACAGGTTAAAAACAAAATCAACTAATTATCATTCATCAATGTGGCAAAGAAAAAGTGTTCTGATTTTTGCTTCAAAATTAAAAGCAGTTGCAAAGTTATCAAGAGAAATATGCTGCTCTAAAGCAAAAATGAATCTTAGCTCTTCCCATAAGTGGCCTGAAGTGACCTCTGAAAATGGTTCACTATTCACTTGACTCAGAAAAATCCCACAAAAATATGCAAATGGAGAGGTTCAAATCTTCCTGTTCACTTTAAGAGCACTCATGAAACTGCCCAGACCATCAAGTGTATGCAAATCTGAAAAGCTACCAAGTATCCGAAGGATGTCACTTTACAGAAGCAGTGTGTGCCATCCTGTCATTAAAATGGCAGAGTTGATAGGCGTGCCCAGGCCAAAATGGGGCCAGACGCAGGGTCGGTGGCCCAAAAAGAGTGCTGAATTTTTGCTGCACATCCTTAAAAATGCAAAGAGTAATGCTAATTTAAGAGTTTGGATGTCCCTTCTCTGGGCATTGAACACAAAATATTGTGGGTGAATAAAGCTCCCGAGATGCAGTGCAGAACTTACAAATCTCGTGGGTGGATGAACCCCTATCTGTGCTCTCCCTGCCACATGAGGATGCTCCTCACTGAAAAAGAGAAGATTGTTCCTAAACCACAAGAGAAGTTTACACAGAAGAAAAAGATATCCCAGAAGAAACCGAAGAAATGAAGTTATGGCCTAGAAGTAAATTTGGCATCAAACAAATGCTAAAAAAAGTAAAAACAAAACAAAATAAAATACATAAATCAGTTGTTTCTTTCCCTGCTCTAAAATTCATATCAAATAAAAGGATGGCTATTTGATGTTAATACAGGGAAAGCTCAGTTAAATCTGTCTAGTCTCTATAGAAAAATACTTCATTACCTGATTTGTTGTACTCCTTTCTAGGTCAAACATAATCAGGCAAATCAAGGACAGGTTCTTATTTTTTTATTCGTAGCCGAGTGGTATAAGAAAAGTGATATATTTAGAGCTGTTCTGCAACAGTAAAGTCTTAGGCAGATAAAATATTTTACTGAGGCTGTTTCCTCATCTATAATATGACTCTAATAATTACTACCTCATAAGATAGCTTACAGACTGAAGTAAAATATTATGGATAGAAAAAAGCCATTTTAAAATTATTAAAAATACTGGAATTTGCTGCATTTATTCAAGTCCTGGAACTCTAGAATTCAATAAAATAATTACTTCTGAATAATAAAAAAAAATGAATTGTATGTATACTGAGAACTCTGAATATAATCATTTGTTTCTCACACTTTCTCAGCTTCTGCTTTGGCCTTTAGTTAAAATAGGAAAGTTGACAGTAGCAGAGAAAGTTAATGAAGAGAAAAGAAAACCTAGATGAAACATTAAAGGTAGACTCCAAGCTCTTTTGAATCTGTCTGACTTGGTGGAATTAGAAAGATCTTTGTCTAAAAAATTTCAACTGTAACAATCCTTAGTGTTTACAGATAAGAAAACTGTAACCTGAGGATATAGAGTGACCAGGCCAAGTTTACACTCCTGGCAAGTGGCTGGTTTCCTGTCCCCTAAATTGAGACTCTTGGAGATCAAAGACCAACCCACATTTACAGAATAGAAAAATAGTAAGTGGAAATGTCAGATGGCATAGCTACTTAACTACAGAGTCAGAATTTTTTGTCTCTAAATCAGAAATAGTAATAATATCTCAAAGGGTTACTGACATAAATAAAATTACTTAAGTAAAATCACTTAATACCTCATTTATAGAAGTTGCTGAATAAATATTCTTTACCTTAATTACATAGATAAGTGGTGCCAGTGCTACAAATATAATGTCTAATTTATCTTAGCAAAAATAAGCTTTATCTACAAATATTCATTAATGTATATTGGTTTCCTGTTTTTTTGCCTACTGAGCACCAAAATCTTTAAAAAATATCTTACAAAGTCTATCCAGATATAGCATCCTTATAACATTCTGAGTTCTTTATCTCAGAATTTGATTAAAAGAAATAAATGATTTACTGAAAATAAATGAAACTACAATCTGGAAATTAAAAAAAAAAAAAAACTCTTAACAAACCCAAAGACATACTCTTCTGAGCCTTTTAATATTATCCTTTAACTACTTTTTATTAAGGAGCAGGTGATATTCTTAGTCAATGTATTTCACTAATCCACTTTATAAATATATATTGTCAACTATTTTATGCCAGATATTTTTCATAGCACTTGGTCTATCAGTAGATAAACTGACAAAGATCGTTGTCCTTGTGAAGCCTGAGTCCTTCACATTAGAGCAGTATATTAGAAGGTGGAAAATGCTCTGGGGAAAAGAAAATATAGAGTGAATTGGAAGTGCTACAAATGAGGTACAGATTACAATTTCAGCTGGAATAGTCATAAAGTGGACAAAGACTTGAAGTTGAGAGAGATAGCTTTGCAAATTAGCTGAGCAAAAGCATTCCAGACAGTGCAAAAGTCTAAGTAGGAGCATGACTGTTATACATAAAACATGTGGCTGGTGAGTAAAAAAAAGAGAGACAGACAGAATGGTAGAGAAATAAAAAAATTTTAGAGCATGAAAGGCTTTGCAGGCCAAATGAGAACTTTAGCTCTTACTCTGAGTGGAGTGGGCAGAGAAGTGACACGATTTTAGGTTTCATGAGAATCATTCTGATTGCTGTGTTGGAAATAGGCTATGGAGGGTATGGGACAAAAGGTAGAAAGAGAGAGTCTGATTGCAAAACTATTATAGTAGTTCAGGTAATGCATGATGTGTCATGGATCAGGACAGTAGTAGTGAAAATAGTGAAAATTAGTTGAATTCTGGATATAGTATGAAGAAAGCACAAAGATTTGCACAGATTGAATATGGAGGGTGAAAGAGAGAGAAGTCAAAGATGACCACAGTGATGTTGGCCTGAGAAATTGGAAGGATAAATTTGCCACCAACTGAGATGAGGAAGGTTGAAAATGAGTAGGTTTTGTAGAAAGACCAAAAATTGAGATTTAGACATGTTGAGCTTTAGATGTTCAGCTGTAGAGCAGACAGTTGTATGCTAAAGTTGATTTGGAAAATAGGGCCAGACTCAGGAGATACAGTTTGGAGTCATTGTGATTGAAATGACACTTAGAAACATAAGACTGAATGAAATAATAAATATAAGTGTAGATTGAGTGAAGAGAACCATAAATAGAACTCTGAAATACTTCAGTGTGGTTAGGAAGAAAGGGAAGAACCAGAATAGGAAACTAAAAGGAGCAAGCATTAAGATAGAAAGAAATGCAATGTCTGTAAGCTCTAGGAAGAGAGCGTCTACTTGCCCCAATTAGCCCACATTTTGTGGCTGTTGTCCCAATCTAATTATAACATCGAGAAATATTCAAGTTTGATAAATCAATAATTTAATCTCTAAGATGAGTAATGAAAGGAAAGTTAAACAATATATAATTAACAAAGTAACTGGCAGCAGGGAAATGTAGATAATAAATAATACAAGTTAACCTAAAAGAAGCCAAGAAAAGGAAGGAATCCAGAAAATAATAAGAATCTATGATGAATCCTGTATGAAGTTGGTTAATAAGTAGAGCGAAGCTAGTGGGCCAGAGAAATATAAGACCAAAAAGTCTCTGGTAGGGTATCAAAAGTATTTTTTACAAGGACTGATGTCAAACTATGAATCAGCTCAATTACTAATTAAATTGAAGTAACCTATCTTTACCTTAACTTTATCCAGAAGCAAAGTAAACTTCATTGAGAACCTCAAATTATCACTACATTGATAAGAGCAATGTAAACATTTTAAAAAGATAAAAAATAAATTTAAAATCTGGTGTATGGGAATAACTTTAAGATACATCACCAAAGGCAAAATCCAAAAAAGAAATAATTGATAAGTTAAGCTTTACTTAAAATTTTTCTAGTCTACAGAAGAAAATGTCGAGAACGAGAATAGAAGCCACAAACTGGGAGAAAATATTTGCAAAAGATACATCTGACAAAGTACTGTTGTCCAAAATATACAAAGAACTCTTAAAACTCAATTATGAGAAAACAAACTGATTAAAAAATGAGTGAGACGTCTTAATAGACACCTCACCAAAGAAGAGAGACAACAAATATAAATATATGAAAAAATGATCCACATCATATATCATCATGGTAATGCTAATGAAAACAGTGGAAACCACTGACCCATCAGAACAGCCAAAATCTGGAACACTGACATCAAATGTTCTCGAGGATGTGAAGCAACAGGAACTCTCACTCATTGCTGGTTGGAAGGCAAAACAGTGCAATTACTTTGGAAGATGTTTTGGCAGTTTCCTATAGAACATACACTTTCCATGTGATCCAGCAATTGTGCTGGATTTTGATATTTACCTGAAAGAGTTGAAAACTGATGTTCATACAAAAATTTGCACATGGATTTTTATACAGCTTTATTTATAATTGTCAAAACTTGAAAGCATCCGAGATGTCCTTCAGTATGTGAATGGATAAATAAACTGTGGTACATCCAGACAATAGAATATTATTAAGCATTAAAAAGAAATGAGCTATCAAGCCATGAAAACACATGGAGAAAGAGAAGACATATGTAATTATAATCATAGAAAAAGAAAGAAAAGGATTGAAACACTATTTAAAGAAATCACATTGATGAATTTAAGATTCAAAAAAAAATAATGTAGGAAAATTGTGCCACAGATTCGAGAAGTATGGTATATCCAAAAAGGTAAAATTACATGAAGGTCAAGGAGGTGGAAGTGTACTTAGGTATCATCAGAGTGACACACTTTATTAAACACCATAAATAAAGAGAGTATCTCAAAGTAGCCCGGGAGGATGGGGAAGATATATTACCTCAGAAGGGAACACAAAAAATCTGACAGCTGATTTTCAGTAAAAGCAATAGGAAATAGAAGGCTAGGGGAAAAAATGCTCAAAGTGCTGTTGAAAATGACTACCAACCTAGATCTCTATACCCTGAAAAAATATTTTCATAAATGAAAATGAATTAGAATTTTCATAAGTGAAAATGAATAGGTAAAATTTTCACCAACAGAATTACACTGAAGTTAAGAAATAGAAGGAAATAGAAGGAAAATGTTTCTAAAATGAAAGATAGCAATGCATAAATAAATAAGAGGTAAAGGAGAGTGTATATATGTGAATAAATCTAAAAGAATAGGACTTTATAAAGCAACAACAATAATACTATCTTATGGAGCTAAAATATATTGAGAAAAAAATTTATGATAGCAATGTCATAAAAAGTGGGAGGTTCTGAGGTTCCAGAATTGTTGAGAAATGATAAAAAGTAGTAATATATGTTAGACTTCAAGTGGAGGAAGTATGTTATAATCATTGGGTGGGGGCAGTAAACAAATAGTAAAATAATATGTAATTGATAATCTATTGGAGAAAACTGAAATAAAAATAATTAATTCAAAAGAAAAAAACAGAGATAAATGTACAGAATAATAGAAAACATATAAGTTGACAAATTTAAACCCAAATAAATTAGTAATTATCTCAAGTCTACACAGTCTAAATAAAAACAAACTAAATAATCCAATTAGAAGACTGTGTTAGCCTGCTAGCAGTAGCATTATAAAGTGTCACAGACTAGGTGGTCTAAACAACAGAAATTATTTTTCCATGGTTCTGGAGGCCAGAGAATGTGGGAAGGGTGATCCAGGAAATCAGGAAAGGATTCACTAAGTGCTACCTGATGTGAATCTTAAAGGACAAATTAGAGCAGTAGAAAGGGTAAACAGAGAACAGAACTTCCAGACAAATGAAATAGTGTGTTCAAAGGCCTGGGGGTGAGAACAAATCTGAAAGTCTGGAAACACCTGTACTTGCAGGTCAATTTTACTTTAAATACATATCTAACAACAGCTTTCCTCCTCTCTGATATGCTTATTAAATATTGAATTTCGTTTTATTTTTGAGCTGTAAATGGGAAGGACTCTGATCCTTATAACTTAATCTGCCCCTTGCAGCCTGTGTTCTCTTTGATATCTGTGATTTGTGTGTGTGTGTGTGTGTGTGTGTGTGTGTGTGTGGCATATGGTGAAGAAGAAGACATTTATATTTTCTTCCTTTGCATAAAAAGTCATTTTCTTTTTTGAGTCTAAACTGAAAATATTATATAATGACATCTCCGACTTACATAAAAATGCCCTTTCTTCATCCTCAATCCTCCCCACCCCCACTTCCAAGCTTCTCAGGTTTAATCATGTAATGAGGATGACTTCTTGGGGTACATCCTCCTCTCTAAAAAAATGTCCTTTTAAATTCACAGCTTTATACATTTATTAATTCACATAGCTTTTCTCATTTATGTGACAAACGTAGGGACCACAACTATGAATAAGACAGTTTTTTTACATAAAAGAATGTCATCCCATGGCCTTGCAAGCCTCACACTGTCTTCTTCTCTGTCTCCAAAATGAGTTGTATTTAAAAAGAGTGTCCAGGAGATTTAGTCAATGCATAAAGTTAATGTAGGTTTAGAGTATTTGCAATGTGCTGTCAAGTTTTATAAAAACTAATAAAGAAGCAAAACTTATCATTCCGATGGTTTTTACTGTCTCTGTTAAAAAGTTTAGAGTGTGAAAAGAGAATTCTGTCATTGCTCTTATTAGAATACGAATGTATGTCTCTACCCATGTTGACAAGTGGGCAAAACACATTTATGTTATGCAAGTCTTTCCTGTAACTTAATTTATCTTTCAAATTTTGCTACACTGGCCTTGGGTTGCCAGTCAGAAAAATTATACTGTAACTTACGTTGCCCTGTCAGATCTAAGACCTTCCAAGTGACCTAATGATATAATAGCGATTGACAGTACAATAGCCCACATATAAAAGGGTATGAATAAAAGGAAAATCTTGCTGGTTTCCTCTGCTCGCCCTTTACTGAGAATACAGAGTCTGCCAGACTTTTCATTACAGGGAACCTATTTGTCATTGCTTGTCATCCTATGACAGAGTAATTCAGTCTGTAATCAAATAAGCCTGGAAGTCATTTCTATTTATGTATGTAATGGTAATATGGCTGTCTTTGGGGATATAAGAATGAAAAACCACGAACTTTATCTGGCGATCTTTAAGAAATCTGTTCTTGAATGTACCCAATCTTTTATCTTATTCTTATGTTCAGATCATTTTCAGGGTCTTGACCACCAGCAGATAATTCTTTGGTCTTTTTTCTAAATCAGCTACTTCTCTTTAAATTAGCCCTGTTTGGTGAGTCTTTATTTTCCTCTGTAAATGTCTCTAGGAAAAAAAAAAAAAAGGAAAAGCTAAAATGAAGAATATAGAGGGAAAAAAATACACAATGTCTCAGAACTGTCCTTTGCTTTTCTGTCAGTTTTGTCACTGACCTTTAGATAAACTCTCACAAAGAAACAGAATCTTCTACTTGATAATTTAAAATGCTGATATGTTTATTTTTAAGCTTCCTTTTGGATAGCACTAGTAGTCCAAGACTACTCGAAAGAGAAAAAAAAGTTTGGCCAAAAAATCGTGCCACCCAAACAAAAAAAGCAAGTTAAAAGTCAATAAAATAAGCCTAAGAACAATATTTCTTTGTAGAAAGAACAGTCTGTTTCATTTCCTATACTCTGTAAATGCAAAAAAGTAAACATTTAACAATATTTACCAAGAAATAAAATATTTCAGGCAAACCCAAAGATTTTTCCATACAATAGATTCTCTAACACTTTCAAACACTGACATTTTTTCCCAGCACAAGTAATAAGTTTTTGCATGTTAATTCAATAAGATTTCTCTTATTCTGTCACTAAGAATGCACATAATCAGAAAATAGCATAGTGCAATGGCTCATTTGGCTCTGCATATGCATTTACTTCTGCTCTGAGAAGAAAGAAATGCCCTTTCTTGGATTCCAGGAACAAGTGTGAAAGGAAATTAAAGGAGGGGCAGGAGTCATCTACAAAGAGTCCTCTTCAGGCAACATACTAGTAAACGCTGGCATCTTCTCGAATCCGATCACTTTCCATTATACATAGCATATGTTTAAGTCAAACACCAGTCAGAAAAGTTGGAAGCTCAGAGATGCCTGCAAAAAAGAAATTATGCACAGAAAATTAAGGTTTACAGGGGTGTAATCAGCCTGATTTCAGAAGAGCAGGCAAACCCTTTACAGGCTTCCTTTTGTCATGGCTGCATACAAAAATGTAGGCGATTAATATGCTAAATAGGAAAACCTGGGCTGTCAGTTGCTTATGTTTGTCTGCCAGAACCTTGAAATTAGGTCACGGCCGCCAGGGAAAATTCATCTCAGATGGCAGGCTGTGTGAACATGTTAACAGACCCAGACAGGATAAAACACCTTCTGAAGTACTCTAAACGATGGGAATGATATACACTATTAAAATTACATCGACTTGTGATTCCAGGATTTTTCACCGTAGAACCAAGAAACATAGCTCTGAGCTTCAAACCTTACTTTTCATCCTGCCCTTGAAAGAAAACAAAGAGGAATGCATTTCTTTTTCAGTTTTTCCAGCTGTTTCATCAACCTACTTAAATATTTAACATTCTAAGTGTAGGGTTTCTTTTAATCAGCACAACTCCTGATAGTTTTAAAATATACTGAATTGTAAGATGCCATCTTTATACAGGGTGATATTTCTGAAAGATAAATTCATATGTAAGTACATACATAAATTTTTTTTTAAGGAATTGCTGGTAGAGTTCCGAACACGCGTAAGGGAACATTTATAATACCTGTGCTTTACAGTCTTCAAAATAATGTAATAACTAGGTATGGTGTCAGGTGGGCACTAGATTTATTGGAGACATCACTTCATAAGTTATATAATGTCTAATCATCATGTTGTACACCTGAAACTAATATATTATTCTATGCCAACTATAACTGAAAATTTTTTTAATTATTGACATAAGTAATGGTTATATTTTTGAGTAAAATGTTGTTACAATGTTTTGCTAAAATTTCATAAACTTTGAAGCTAAAGTAAGCCTTTTGCTCCTAGGTTAATAATGAGGAACTTGAGGCTGGTAAATATCTCCAGTTTTATTTATTTATTTTTATATATTTTAAAGGAATCAGCATGTAGTAGTGGAAAATGTTCAGGAACAAGAATTTAAGAGAAGTTTTATTATAATTTACTTTTTAACCTTAGGCCTCGGTTTACTTATTTGTAAAATGATTAGCTAAACATAGATGATTTCTAAACCTACTTCTACCTTTAAAAGAGCATGATTACTGTATTTGAATTATAAACACTCATGGAGAAAAAAATCTAAATATTCCTAGTGTTGGGATGCACTATTAATTCATAAACAGTTATATAAAAGTCACTTATATTATCTATAAGAAGAGGTAACAACAACAGCAATGGCAAATAAATATGGCTTTGCAAAATATGGAAAGCGGTCAGATTAAATTGGATGTAAGATTTCAACACACTTTCTTTGGCCACAGTAATTGACTACACCTATTTCCTGTGCACAGTAGTAGAGCCATCTGTTACAGAGGGAGACAGACCCCTTTGGCTTAATTAAGGGTCTTTGTATGCATCAGAGGCGAGAAACTGTTAAATACATGCTTATTTACAGTAATTAGGACTTCAGACTGTAAAGCTGAAAATTGTTATAATGAATATGTCAAAGCATAAAATTCTGATCGAGGCTCCTGGGTGATTGTAGTTTTATAATTTGGCATGCTTTAGTTTGAGAAGCCCAAGATATTACAAAACTGTAGCAACGACCTAAACCTAATTATTCCAAATGCTAGCCCATTGAGCAATTTTTCTGGAGGAATAGCACAATGGCTCTCAACATTCCAAAGAATCCTTTGGAGTCTTTGGGGTCAATAATACCTAGTTTGAAAAACACATTTTAAAGTTCACCAGTAAACACACTTTAAAGGACACCAGTAAAGACTCAGGAAAGAGTGAGCGACCTGATCACATGGGAGGTAATTGGTCTGCATACTGAGGTCTGAAGTCTGGTACTGTTTCCCAGCCCTGAGAGAATTCCCAAACTTCCCTAAATGGATTTTTAAAAAAGTATTTATTTAAATTAGTTTCAAGCATACAATACATTGGTTAGACATCTATATAGTTCACAAAATGATCTCCCCAATTGCTCTTTCCCTCCTCTGACCTTCTACCTAGCCATCGTATTAACACTAACTGCGTTTCCCCTCCCCTCCCCATGACCAACTATCAACTACTAATTTGTACTTCTTTAACCCTTCACCCCAACCTAAATGGATTTTTTATTTTATTATTCTTCTGATGTTTCCTCCAAGAAAACTACTAAATGTTAACTATGGTTGACATGGTGCTTTCATATTCTTCCAAACCCTCTTCATATAATTAGAAGGCAAAGAGAAAGCCTATCATCGTTCCACTGGGAAGTCTAAATTTAAAGCTGTTATCTAGATTCTTAATGCTTTCATTTTATGTTTATTGAAAAATAACTACTGCAAAAGAGACATATTGGAGAATTTTCTAATTTGTTACTTTTTTGGTGCTCTGAGACCAATTTCAATGTATGGAGTGGGAGCTTCCCATACCACCAACAAGCAATTCTCTGAGGGTGTCCAAGAATTCAACTCAATGCTGACACAATCTACCCAGAGACAGCATCAGATTCCACAGACTGAGGATTCAGTTGTACAAGACCACCTGCCTTCTTCAGATGCCAGTCGCAAGCCCAGGTTCCTACCTGTGTTTCTAGTGCTCTGACTATTGATTGGAGGTCCTCCAGGCAGGCACCGTACCAGCACCTCCACAAGTTCACCATCCTGGAAGCTCTCAGAACTTCCTTTTTTGGGATCCTTAAGGAGGCTGCATAACATAAGCAGGTTGATAAAATCATTGGCCATTGGCTATCAACTCAAACTCCAACCCCAATTCCCTTCCCAGAAGTTGAGTGGTGGAACTGAAAGTTTCAAGCTTCTAAACACAGGATTTGTTTCCCTGGCAAATAGCTCCAACCCTTAGATGCCAAAAGTCACCTCCTTAACATAACAAAAACCACCTTTATCTCTCTCATCGCTTAGAAAATTCTTAGGCTTTAGAAACTGCTAGAAGTCCAAATATATATTTCTTAACAATAAATCACAATATTACAGTCACCTTCTAGAAACTGCCTATTGGCAGGGTCTTTAGTAGACACATATTTTTTTCCCTATAATTAATATGTTTTCGCATTCTGTAATTTTTCTAGATTCTGATCACAAATGCAAAGATTTATTTGTGACAAGTCTACCTTGCTATCCAAGGCTTAATATTCCTGGGAATATGATGCAGAGTGAATGAATATAGTTAATATTCATTTGTGAACATCTCTCATCATGGGTTTAAGGACAAAATGGAGAAATAAGCAGTAGATCATAGTACAATTATTTGGATTTATAACTGATGGAATGGCCATGAGCTAAGACTGCCATTTAATGGCTTCATGCTAACTATCCAAATATTTTCTGGGTTCTGTACTAGGCTCTGTTGTCATTCTCATCAATTCTCACTTTCATGTCTTATTGAAATCAGTGACCTACCAAAACTGATTTTAAAAACTCACCTGTTAAATGGTAGGATTAAGATATTAAAAAGAAAAGAAAATATTCGTGGGCTGAATTGATTGAACAGGACAAATGCAATAGGGATAAATATAAATTTTATATTTAAGTACAAAAGTTGTCAAAATTACCCGATTAAAAATATATAATATAGAATAACATATATTTTCAAAAATAAGCATTTCAGTTAATTATCAGTCATAATATTTTGTAGCTTGCTCAAAGAAAGTACATTTTGTCTATACTACTTATATGACTTTACTCCTCTGCTCAAAGCTGTGGTAAGCAATGAATTGTTAAGACAAGAAATGTTCCAAGGTGATTATATAAAGAATGAATAATTTATGTCTCAAGAGTTCTCCCTGTACAACTAAAAATATTCTTGGTAACTTCAAAGGGTTCAAGAATCAGAGGAAGAGAATACTTGCATTTTCTGTATAATTTAGGATAGAATAGCATATCTCCGTCAATTAAGACCTTTTATAATTAACTCCACTTGTTCTCTAATAAACCAAATAATATAATATTGATGTACATTCCAAGTGTTCTGTGGTACTGCAGAGCCATGGTAATATGTAAAATGAAGAAATGCAGCTCTTTCTCTTCCTTATCTATTTTATTTTATTTTATTTTTAAAAATAGTTTTCTCCTTGTCACCTCCTCCTTCAAAAACTAACCCCTACACACAATGGAATTATTGTTATTCGGCCATAAAAAAATAAAAAAGAATAAAATCTTGCCATTTGCTCTGATATGGATGGACCTTAAGGGGAATTATGTTAGGTAAAATAAGTCAGACAACAAAAGACAAATATTGTATGATGTCACTTACATGTGGAATCTAAAACACAACGCAACAACAAAAGCTCATAGATACAAAGAACAGATTGGTGGTTACCTGCAAGTGGCCAGGGACAGGGGTGGGTAAAATGGAGGAAGAGAGTCAAAAAGTGCAAACTTTCAGTTATAAAATAAATAAGTGATGGGGATGTAATGTATAGCATGGTGACTATAATTAATAATACTGTATTGCATATCTGAAACTTGCTAAGGAAGTAGATCTTAAAATTTCTCATCATAAGAAAAACATTCTGTAACTATGTATGGTGATGGATGTTGAATATACTTATTGTGGAAATCATTTCACAATATCTACAAATATAAAATAATTATTCTGTACACTTGAAATTAAAATTATCTTGTATGTCAATTATATTTCAATTAAAAAAAGAAATACATGGCAAAGTGGTGCCATAGAACTATGTAACACTGAAAAATGGATTTTATCAATCATAATAGCATCCTTTACTCTTAAAATCTGTACATAAAAACATATATTAATTCGATAGTTAGGCAGCATTTAAGCACAAATGTATTTTTGGAAAACCTACACTAATTCCATAGTTCACTAGATTTCAGTGGTCCCCATGTTGAAACCACTGAAGTAAATGAGCCATAAAATACACAGCAAAACACACACATGCAGACACACGTGTATATATAATCTCTAATTTCACTTTTAATTTTGAAGAATTAAAGCTATCTCAGACATTACAAGGCAATTTAGTAAGATATAAATCTTTTGAAAGAAAGGTATGACCAGATAGTACCAGCAATTCACAACTTGCAAATCCACAAACTAAGTGATCTTTTCAACACTGTCAAACTCACTTTATATTTCAATAGAGAATTTATCATAGTTAAAGAAAGAAACGTATTACTAAGACACACTGTTAACATAAGAAGTTATCAAAACAAGAGAGAGATAAAGATACCATGACTATGGTTCACACCCCAACATAGAAAAATAAATTTCTTGCTTGGAAAAAGTTAAGTTTCTTTTTGTCAACTTGTAAAGTCTAGTGAGTTGTAAGACCTCATCATTCCCACTATTGGATTATGAATCCAAAGCTTTTCTCTGTCATCAGGAAATACTACTTCTAAGCACATTTGTCCCCTGGTTTCAACATTTAATTACTACAAAAGAAGTAATACAAAAGTCACAATAATATCCACAAAATTACAGCCAAATATTGCCCATGTATGAAAAATAAATAAACAAGAAAATGAACTGCAAAATGTTGCATGTGCTCCAGGAAAAGAGAAGGACTCTGTGAGAGACAATAAAATGAGAGACACCTGCCTGATTTTTTTTTAAACTTTTTATTTTAAAATATTCAGCTTCAGCCTTTCAGAAAAGGTGCAAAACCACTTCAATAAACACCCATATGCGCTTCTGCCTATATTCCCTCATTATTGATATCTGCCACAGTGTTCTCTCCTTCCCTCTCCACCTCTCCTTTCTTTTTTCTCTTCCCTTCTTCCCCTTTTTAACATTCTCCTCTCTTTCTCCTTCCCCTTTCCTTTCCCCTTCCCATTCGCCTTCACTTTCTCCTTCTTCTCTTTCAGTCTCCCCCACACATACATCCTGTATATATTTCTAGATATGTTTAAACATTTATAAACTTAAACATTATTATAGTTATTTGTGATAGATTGATTTGTGTCCTCACTCCCAAATTCATATGTTGAAGCTCTAACTCCCAGCATGATGGTACTTGGAGACTGGGCCTTTGGGAGATACTTAGGTTTAGATGAGGTCACAAGGGTGGGACCCTCTGGTGGGATTATAAGCAGAAGAAGAGAGACACCTCTGCCATGGAAGAGGGTCCTCACTGACTGAGAGCACACAGCACCATGACCTTGGACTTCCAGCCTCCAGAACTGTGAGAAAATGATTTTGTTTTTTTAAGACACTCAGTGTAAGGGATGGTAGCCTGAGCGGACTAATATGTTATTCTTACTAGTGTTATTCCAATTTCTTATGAACCATTGAGAGTTGGTTCCAGACATCATAACTTTTCACCACTAAGTACTTGAGCATGTATTTCCTAATGTCATTGGGCTGTCATCCAAAAGACCTGAATATTCCTCAATAACTAAACTATGTCGTGAGTTATGCTTGCTTATAGGAACTGAAAAGGATTCCGACCGCAAAATGAGAAGAGTTGAGTGTAAAGACCAAGGTGGCAATGGCACATCGTGTGCAAAAAGGACCATGTGCAAAAGAGCTGAGTGCAACAGAAGAAGAACTATGGAAGCCTAAAAGAATTTAATCACTCCATGCCACAGCCTGTAAATACAGAAGGCTCCTTCCCAGTCAGGGAGAAGTTGCCATTAGAGTATGGGGTCACTCTTCTCCATTCCTTGAAAAATAAAATAAAATTTCTGCTTTGCTTTACCAAACTCAGTCTTGTTCTATTGGCACAGCCAGCACTGGGCAGAAGGATAGGGTTGGGTCCTGACTAAATGGGTTGGAAACACTAAGAAAATAGGATATTCTTTTAATCACACTACAATTTCAAAATTCAGGAAATTTACCACTGTTACAAAATTTTTATCTAACATTCAGTTCATATGAAAAATTTATCTACTGTCTCAATATCTTTTATAGAAATTTAAAATATTTATTTATTTTCAATGAGAGTTCACATACAGTATTATTTTATGTCAGATGCAGGTTTATAGCATAATAGTTAGACATTTATATAATTTATGAAGTGATCTTACCCAATTAGTCTAGTACCCACCTGGCATTAAACATAGTTATTACAATATTATTGACTATATTCCCTATGCCATACTTTGTAGAAATTTCTTTTTTTAGCCCAGGGTCATGCATTGCATTTAATTACATTGTGTTTTTAGACTTTCTCCTTTAATGTGAAATTCCTTAGCTTTTCTTTGTCTTTTAGGACATTGATATTTTTGAAGAGATACCCTTCAATTTGCATTGTCTGATTGTTTTATTGTGATTAGATTTAGATTATATATTTTTAAGGAGCTACTATGTCTTTCTCAGTGCATCCCATTGGAAAGCATCTAGTAATAGTTTTTTCCATTTTTGATTATACTAACTTAATTAAATGAATTTTGCTCAGATTATTTAAACCTTAGTGATTTTTCCCCCTTTGTAATCATTAAATATCCTGTGGGAGGAACCTTAGAAACTATGTAAATATCTTCTTTTCTAACCAACTCTGATCAACTGTTTTAGAATTCATTGGTGATTGCAGACATACCGCTTTTTATTGTGTTTTACTTTATTGTGCTTAATGGATATTGCAGGTTCTTTGCAAGTTGAAGTATGACTCTCCACCAGCCAAAAGATCATGACTCGCTGAAGGTTCAGATGATGGTTAACATTTTTAGCAATAAAGTATATTTTAATTAAGGTGTGTACATTGTTTCTTTAGATGTAATAGGCTATTGTATACTTAGTAGACTACAGTATAGTATAAACATAACTTTTATATGCATTGGGAAGCCAAAAATTTGTATGACTTGCTTTATTGCAATATTTGCTTTATAGTAGTGGTCTGGAATCAAACACATATTATCTCTAAGGTATGCCCATATTGCTTGTATCAGTTATTTATTACATGATGGTTTCAAAATAGTGTTTTTTCTAAGAATACTATTTCCTCTACATTTGTATGTTTACATTCTACTGAAAAGAGGAGCATTCCTCTTTGTATTTACTTTTAAGCTCAAATTGGGGGGGGCTACTTTAGACTGAGCGAGCAGGAGACACTTATGTAAAAAACGATAATTCCAATGTGAACTAAAAGATGAAAATAATCCAAGAAAGAGCATTCTGGGTGTAGGAAGCTGAAAGTGTGAATACTCTTTTCTGCCCAAAGTTTTGCAACAGAGCTCTAATTAAATAATCTGTAAATTAAACACCTCAGAGAGAGGCTATAGACATCAAAAAGCTTTCTTTAAATAGCTAATTAATTGAAAGCAAACCAATTTTTCTGGGATCACAGTTTGAGTCCAATATGCCCAGGACAATCCCAAATTATATCTATTTCCCTGGCACCATAATTAATAATGACCCCTTTCCACTTCTTAAAGTCCAAATTTGGGTGATAAGTATTATGATTACCTCTGTCCATAAACTTTAAGAAATAAAAAAAATTATAAGTCCTCTCAGGAAGGAGAAGACTTGGTTGTGCCATTGATACACAATCCATACTAACACTGTTTTTCTTTTTCAGGTTCTGAAAAATGAATAGGTCCCCTCCTCATTTAGTTACTCATTGAATTATTTGCTAAGTCTTACAACAAAGAAGTGCATCTTAACCAAACTGGAATTTTTACTGTTACATTTTACATTCCTCCCTTTATTTTGGTAGATATATATGGCCACTGTATAACATACAAGAATTATTTAGGTGTATAACTGCTCTAATAGACACAGAATCTGGTTATGATTACTTTGTAGCTAGAAAAAAAAACCTACCTTGAAAACAGGATGAGAGAAAATCATCTGAAACAATCTAATATAAAAGAATAGGCAGAGACATGTTAAAATACTTTAGAATGGAGTTCTCTGAGCCTTCCCCCAACATAACATCAAAATACTAAACAACTATATACCTGGAATGGGCTGTTTTACTGAGCATGCATCTTTTTTCCTGACTTTGATTAGGATCAATATTAGGAATGAATATATCAACAATGAGTATATGAATGGCCACTGTATCTTCCATAAAATTATGATTAAAGGTACTTTCTTTACATGAAGACCATGACATCAAAATCAGCAAAAAATTTAGCCCTCTGAGTGAATTGTCATACGTTCTTTTATTATCTAATAAGATTATTGTAATTCAATGTTGTTTCTCTTTTAATTTGACTAATACAAATTCAGAGAAAAGTTCTGGTTTCAATTACAGAGGTTTTTCCAGGCCAGCATGTTTAAGTATTACTTCCTTCCTTCCTCTGACTGTTTCACACATTCTTCATTATTTGTCTCTAGATACTGATGTGTCTGTCATTAAAATCCTTCCTGTAAAAACTGGATATGTGATGAACTAATGATTACTGAAATGGGAATATGTTTAGGATATTATTATTAAATGCACAATCAAAACTATTGTTTTATTAGATTAAAAACTATTAAAACCAAATATTAATATACATACAGGTAACTGGCTAAACTTTTAGATGATATCAAATTATCACATTGTAAGTTAATATTTTGTTTTGAAATTGGCATATTACTGAGGCCAGAGACAAATGCCACAGAAATTGTAAAATATTTTATGTATTTATATATAAAGAAATACGTGATGCTTTGCAATCTAAGGAAAACTCTAATGTAGTGACTAATCATTTATGAGCAGGAATTTTTTCAACAAGAAACATCGTTGACAACTTTCTCATTAGTACAGCGCCACCATAAGGAAATAAGCATATAACAGTTGTTTTGTCTATCTGGGACATTATGCAGAGGCTTAATGGCCAGTGCCAGAGGTTAGTACACAAAACAATTCTATGTAAATGAAGCACTGATAAAGTAGCAACTGTAAGTAAATTGCAGGGGCTAGAAGCAGTTGTTGTTGGTAACCTTTTCCTAATTTGATGAGATCAAGTGGGAGAAGACACTTTTGCAGGGATGGCAGGATACAGAACCAAACCAGACAATTAGAGCAGGGGGAAAAATCATGCAAAAAAAAATTCTCATTTAGCACAGCCAGTTCATGTGAATCATTAACGGTTGTGTGAATGAAGAAAGGAGAAGCAAAAGCAGCACTCAGGTTTGGGTTTCTCTACTCTGAGACCTTGAAGCAACCTTGCTTCAATGAGCCTGGTCCTGAACCTCAGTCCCAGGAGAGAATGCAGATGTGAAAACTGTTGTCTTTTTAACCCAGCTAAAGAAAAACAAAGAGTTAGCCCAAGTAGAAACATTTGCAATTTAGTCAAAGAAATTACTGAAATAACAAAATTTCTTTAAATCTTTTTTCAAGGCAATGGTTCCCAAGTCTTCCTGTATTTGAGATAAAATAGTATAGTTTAAAAAGATGTTGATATCTCTTCAAAATCTTGAACTCAATTATTTTGGATTAATATCCACGAGCAAGATTGCTGAGTTATATGGTAATTCTATTTTTTTTTTTATTTTTTGAGGAAACTCCGTACTGTTTCCCATAGCAACTGCACCATTTTGCATTCCCACCAATAGTGTGCAAGGGTTCTGATTTCTCCACATCCTCTCCAACACTTGTCTTTAGTTTTTTAATTACAGCCACCTTGACATGTGTGAGGTGATATCATAATTTTGATTTGAATTTCTCTGATAATGAGTAACATTGTGCATTTGTATGTCTTCTTTGGAGAAATGTCTGTTAAAGCCCTTAACCCACTTTTTAATTGGGTTATTAGTTTCTGTTTCTTTTGCTGTTGTTGTTGTTGTTATTTTTACTATTGAGTTTTAGAAGTTACTTATAATTTTAATATTAACCTCTATCAGATATATGATTTGCAAATATTTTCTCCCATTTCATAGATTGATTGTTTCCTTTGCTATGCAAAGCTTTTTAGTTTGATGTAGTTTCACTTGTCCGATTTTGCCTTTGTTGCCTGTGCTTTTGGTGTCATATCTATAAAATCATTGTCAAGACCAATGTCCCCTTATGTTTTCTTCTCAGAATTTTACAGTTTCAGTTCTTATGTTTAAGTCTTTAACCCATTTTGAGTTGACTTTTGTGTACAGTGTAAGATAAAGGTTTATTTTTATTCTTAATATCCAGTTTTCTCAACACCATCTGTTAATGAGACAATCCTTTTCACACTGTGTATTTCTTGAGACTCTTGTCAAGTTAATTGACCATATATGTAGGAATTTTTTCTGTGTTCTCTATACTGTTCCATTGAATATATATCTGTCTTTATACCAAGACTATACTGTTTTGATTACTGTAGCTTTGTAATATATTTTGAAATCAGGAAGTATGATGCCTTCAGCTTTGTTCTTCTTGCTCAAGATTGATTTGACTATGGTGGTCTTTTTTGGTTTCATATAAATTTTAGAATTATTTTTTTTCTATTTTTGTCAGACCTAAATTCCATGGGCATATGAATGAATAAAGAAAATATAATATATAGATAAGCCATAGCCAAAGCCACTGCCCCTTTCACACCTAAGAAATGAAAGGAAAGCCCCAAGCCCTGTAGCACTGCAGCCTCCAGGCCTGGAGCCCACCTTGCCTATAGATTTGCCTTGTCATGGCTGTTTAAGTCATTCACTCCTTCATTACCACAAATAAAGCATAAATAAGAAAAAAATCTCCCCATCAAAGAAACGTTTCCCTGAGGTAAGAAGCATCACTAGATTCCTACAAATCAGGGTATTCTGCTCCAGCTGCACACTCAATGGTACATGGGGAGGGAGGCACTGTAGGGGAAAAATCAAGGTCTCAAGCAGAGAAGGTGCTCTTGGGCAATCTCTGCACGGCTCTGAGCAAAAAAAAAAAAAAAATTTTTAAATAATAATAATCTTCAGTCATAAAAAGAAACATTTCAAGGTGAGAGAACATGAATGAGCCTTATGCACATTATATTAAAAGAAATAAGACAGTCACTGACAAATACTGCATGATTTCACTTATATGAGATATCAAAATTAGTCAAATTCATAGAATCGAAGTTCGAATAGTGTTTTCCCAGGTCTCGGTGAAGTGAAAAAGGGAGTTACCAATCAACAGGGCATAAAGTTTCAGGAAAGCAAGATGAATAAACTCTATAGATCTGCTATGTAACATTGTACCTCAAGTCGACAATAATGTATTATACCCTTGAATATTTTCTAAGAGGGTAGATCTGATGTTAAATGTTATTACCACAGCAAAATAAAATAAAAATAATCTAACAAAAATGTCAGTTAAATGAATTTACATAATGTCGTTGGGTGTTATCTATATTAAAAATGCCTTATCTTTATGAACCCCCTATACAAATACACTTAAAGAAAAAAATTCCTCAGGTTTGTAATCATATGTAAGCACTCAAGTTCTCTAAACCAAACCACTATATCTCTAACTGTCCAGGTCAAAAAAATCTGAAAACCAAAAAAATCTGGATTGAGCAACATTGCACAAGTTTGTTTATTAGAGTTAATGTTGTTAATTTTCCTTATTCTTCAGCAAATTAATAATTTATAACAAACTCTCCAAGAAGAAGATACAGCAAAAAAACAAAAAAAGTTTGCTGTCATTGCAAACCACCGAGCTATCTAATAATTAAAGCTATCATGTTCTTCAATCAATGTGGATCCACGATTTCCTGCATAATTTGCTTAATGTAAAGTTAATGAAATTCTTCTCTTTGTTAGCCACGTGCATCAAATATTACTGTGATACCATATCAATCTTATCCACTCTCCTTACCACGTAAATTCCCTGTGTCTAGCTTTCTTTCACTCAAACCACCTGGCGCCCTTATGACAGTCCTCAGAGTGGCCACACAGAACCTTTTCGGTGGCCTCAGCTCTTGAATGTCACTGTATACTATGTAGCTTTCTCTTTTCTGTGAAAATCAAGAGCCTGCACAATGAACTTACTCAGCTTCTCTCCTCTCCATCTAACATTTTTGTTTCTTCACTCTTCATCCCCTTTCATCTTGTTTCAGCAGTAACTCTTTCTTTTAAGGGTAATACCTTGACTCCTTTTTTTGATTCACTATACCCTTAGTGAATATACCCTAGGTCATGATATAGCCATTTAACATTTTTTCTTTTTTGACTATTCAGTCTCTCCTTCTCTACTTATTATTGACACAATGATATGTCTACGCTGTCCTAAAATATTTCCTTTTAAACTTTAGTACTGTTATAAAATCATTTAGGTTCTCATTCATTTCACTGAAAATCTTCTCGCTCTCTTGATTTACCACCAGGTCACTCTTTGCCCTTCATAATATAGATTCTGTCCTTAATTATTCTGTTCTTAACCATCATCACCATCATCTTAAAACCACCTTCACATTGGATTTTGTCACACAAACAATTTGAATCTTCTCTCATGTCTGACTCTTTATACAGAGGTGGCTCTCTTTTCTTCTTGAGCTAGCTAAACAAAAACATTTTCTAAAACATTTTTTTGCTCTCTTTTCTCCAGACCTTCTCCTTTTCTTTAGTATTTCATTAACTTCTAACGATTTGACTATTACTTATTGACAAAATATTTCCCAGTCCGAATCTCTAACACCTTCCAACCACTCTATTTGTTCTTCCAACTAACTTGTGTACTTCTGCATTTTAACTTTCTGTTGTCATTGTAAATATAGCATCCTTTCTTCTCTCTTCAAACTAGCCCCTCTCCCTGACTTTGCTGTTTCTGATAATGGCAAATTTTCTTACCTTAATCACATTTGAAAAATAAATTAGTTTTTTCTTTTCTCTTTTACCTCACTATCTATATGCTGTTGGTTATTAAGTCTTAAAGATTCTACCTTCGTTATATATTTTCATATATAACCTTGTTTCTCTTCTCATCACCACCAATTTAGTTTAGGACCTTATTAACTCTTGACACAAACAGTGCAATTTCTAATGGGTTTCTCTTTCTCTTACCTCCACTCTATCTTATATATTTCTATCAGATTAATTTTTCCAAAATACATTTAGTCTTTGTACTCTCCTGCTCAAAAACTTCCCGAGCTCCCAATTTCCTAGTAAGTAATAGGTAAAGAATCTCTACAAAGTGGTCCTCTTATACCTTGCCAGCATAATCACACATAATTTACACTTAACTGGGTTGTTTCCAGAATATGTTATATTATTTCCTCTAATTTGGCTCAAAGTGTACTTATTATTTTGCCTGAGTACCTCTTTTTTTCCTAAGTCATGACACAGCTTAAAATGAACTACCTTATTGAAGAAGTACATTCTAATTCATTCATTCAGCTTCTCCTGGACTTCCCTGATCTGCCCCAGTGATACAACACAATGTCAGTATGTTTCTCTCCCTCAGGAGAGAACAGCCTGTTCACTCCAATGGAATGTTACTGCCTCTTCTGAATTTCAATAATGTATTATATCTTTCCTATGGTACTCATTTTATAAAGAATTTTATTATGGTTATTTGTATATGAATCATAGATTTAGTCATCAAATTGCTTTCACAACTTCTTTTACACAGTATTCAAGAAATATTTGTTAAATGATGAAGTCTCAATAAATGGCATTTAAATTCCATTTATTTTTTTAGCAATTTGGCAAAATAGTTTTCTAAGCTTAATTCTCAAGTGTGTAGATACATTCTTCTTAAAGGACTAAAAAGCATTAAAATTATTTCTGGCCCTCAGAATACATTTCCCTGATGTGTTATGAATCTTGCTAAAACTTACATGGTAACTAATGTAGATGTGTTAAATATAAAATTTTCTGAAAAACAAGTCAATATTAATCTGACATATATTTAACTTTCCAATCTGCAACATTTTTCAAGATCTCACTGGAAATGTTATTTCCCTGATTTCTGATTGTCACAAAATCATTTCCTGATTGAATTGGTAATAGGTCTAAGACTGAAAAGAGAATAGCAATTATTAACAAATTCTTACTTTTTAAAGATGAGAGTTTAAAGTATATAGTATCCCTTTAAATTATCCTATGTAGATTCATTACCTGCTTATAAGAAACAATCTTATAAGACCTACTAAGGTTCTTTGAAAAATAGAATAAAAGAAGAATAAAGGAAAGCTATTTACTTTGGCCTCATCAGGGCCTCATTGCATCTGCTGAGTATAAAAACAGGTTGATTTCCCAAGAGAAAGGTACTTGCCCTCACATCTGAAAGTTGTCTCTCTACTTTGAACTAAAGTTAATAGTTAATCAATAATTTTAGCTTCTCCAGTTTATTTAATCTTATTCACAGATGTGAGCAAAGATCTGGATAACATGAGTATACAGTAACAAAGCTGTATCTATGATTTTTTTCACAATAATAATAATAACTTAATAATTATAGCCAAGAAATCAGTCCATCCTCTTCCACATTGCCACAGTGTATGTAGGTACCCAAGGAGCACTCAGTACTTTTGCCTAGAGAAGGATCATCCTGCTGGTCACAGAAACACTGACTCAACAATGGTACATGGACCAATGCTCTTTGTGAGAAATCCAGAAACCAGTTTAGAGGCTTCTGCATCCCAGGTGAACATGACATTAACCTCATCAAGGACATTAGGAAAATTCATGGCATTCACTCACTCTTGTTAGTCCCTTTCGTCAGCTCAGAACCACAGCATTAGGAGAAAACTCCTACCTCTCAGCTCCCCCCGAGCAGGAATAGTGATGACTTGATCACTCCTCCAATGATCAGATCTTTCATGGGGCTGTTCAAGGGACTTATTTTTGTCTTACTCAACTTAGACCACTGAAGGAACACAGAATACTCTAGATCAGAAGTCCTCGAGCTTTTTGACACCAGTGACAAGAGTTCGTATGAGAACCTAATGTCTGGTGATCTGAGGTGGAGCTGAGGTGGTGATGTTAGCTCTGGGGAGAGGCTGCAAATACAAATAAAGCTTTGCTCGCTCCCTGCGTTCTCACCTTCTATTGTGCGGCCTTGTTCCTAACATGCCATGGACCAGTACTGGTCCACTGCCTGGGGGTTGGGGACCCTTGCTCTAGAGGACCACTGAAAATACAAGAGTGGCTTGTAGCAGCTCCGGAAAACCTGCAGTATTGCAGATAGTCACCAGAGGGAACAAGAGATTACGAACTCCTGGAGGGAAAAAAAATCAGCAAATCTCTCTAAATTGGAATTTGTATGTATAAATCCAGAGAATGCAACATCCATGGAAAAGGTTTGACAGGCCCTTAGAATCTCATGGAAATACCAATTAAAACAACAATGAAATGTCACTACCTACCTATTTGACCAGCCAAAATCTGAACTGACAACACCAAATGCTGGTAAAGATGTGGAGCAACAGGATCTCTCCTTCATGGCTGGCGAGAGCACAAAATGGTACAGCCACTTTGAAGACAGCGTGGCAATTACTTATAAAACTTAACTTAAGTTCTCTTACCATACAAACCAGCGGTCATGCTCCTTCGTATTTACTTGAAGGAGTTGAAAACTGATGTCTGTGCTAAAACCTGCAGTCAGATGTTTGTAGTAGTTTTGATCATAATTGTTATAACTTGGAAGCAACTAAAATGTCCTTTAGTAGGTAAATGGATAAATAAACCATGGTACATCCAAATAATGGAAAATTATTCCCCGCTGAAAAGAAATGGGCTATCAAACCATGCATGAAAAGACATGGAGGAAACTTAAGGGCATATTACTAAGTGAATGGAGCCAATCTGAAAAGGCTGCATACTGCATTATTCCAACTCAGTGATGTTCTGGAAAAGGCACAACCATAGGGACAGTGAAAAGATCATTGGTTTCCAGGGCCTGGAGGAGGGGCCAGGAAGGAGATGGAGATATGACTAGACAGAGCACAGAGAATATTTAAGGCAATGATGATATCTGTATGATACTATGATGATGGAGACATGCCATTATATATTTTTCTAAACTCATAGAATGTACAGCACTTGGAGTGGACTCTAATGTAAACTATGGACTTGGGTGATTATAATGTGTCAGTGTATATGTACACATATGTTTATGAATGTGTGTGTGTGTATAACAATATATTAATGGATACACAATATTTAAAAATGTAATGCATGACATCAGTAACAAACCATGTATGGGGGAGGAGTAAAAGTATAGAGTTTTTTGTATCCAATTGAAGTTGTTATCAGCTTAAAATAGATTATTATAACTTTAAGATGTTTTATGTAGCCCCATGGTCAACTCAAAGAAAACACCTATAGAAGATACAAAAATAAGAAAATAAAAAGAGAATAAAAACATGTGAAAACAAAAAAATTAATGAATCACAAAGGAAGATAGCAAGAGAGGAAAAGAGACAAAAAAGCTGCAATTTTGACAGAAAACAGTTATCAAAATGGCAACAGTAAGTCCTTCTCTATTACTAAGTACTTCAAATGACATAAAAAACTCTAGATCTAGTAAGTATGTTTTCCCCAATTTTCTTCTAGAAGCCTTATCGATTTAGCTTTTACATTTATGTCTATGATCCCTCACAAATTAATTTTTGTAGATGGTGTGAGGTAGTGGTTGAGGTTCATTTTTTTCCATTTGGATAACCATTGTTGAAAAAAACTTTCATTCTTTATTAGCATTTCTGTTAAAAATCAGTTGTCTGTATAAGTTTAGGTCTATTTTTGGACTCTTTAATATTCCATTGGTATTTGTCTACCCTTATGGAATACCATACTAAGTGTTAAGAGTCATTGTACTATAAACTAATTTATTCTTGGATCAATCTAAATATTGAAAATGGTGTTTGGGGGCCAATTTTCTTTTGCCTCTCATGAAATAGGCTTAACTGAATAATGTCTTGGCATTATGCCACTGGTCTTCATTGAAGAACAGTTATTTGAAACATCATTATATTTATCATGAAAATGGTAAGTGCATTATATTGTCTATCTTATAAGAAGCCACAAAAAAAGGTTTTCAATTTTCAATATTAGAAAGAGGACTACGTCTGTCTCCTCAGTAATCTATATTGCATTCATTTTACAGAGCTGTAGGTCCTGACCACTGGGAAGATGAGGTACTTTATTGATCGATTCTAACAATTCCATAGAAAACCTTATTGAGTGGTCCTATCCTTTGCTTGTAGACTGTCCTTACTCTAGCTTACACATTATTTATCAAACTTTATTGTCAATTTTTTCCCAGTTTACCACTCATTACATTTTTATATGGTTGTCTTATATGTATATATGCAATGCAAATCAAACCCCTTTTTAGAATGACTCAGATATTAAATAAAGCACTACATTCAATGTGTCTTGGAAATAGGTTTTACTATAGAGAATAATAGCATTTACGTTAGTTTAAATTTATCAACTATCTAAATGGAACCCTTCGTCTTTTCCCCCAGGCTATCTTATGAACCTATGGGGAAGCTAAGCAATGGCTTATAGTTCTAGTACATGTGTAGATTCATGTCCATTTTCCCCCTTTCTCAATGTCTCCCCAGCAGAGCTGTGGTCTCTCCTTGCCTCCAGTTTATAGTGTACAGATAAGCCTCTTTTTAAAGGAAAAGTGGTATGGGGCTTTGTTCTTACACCATTAACTCTAAGTGGAACCACGGAAGTTAAGGATGCTTGATGAGACTTCCAGGAAATTTAGTTTTTGCTTTCTGCAAGGAGAGGAAGAAGAGCAGGAAGAGCTGCAGGACCATTTACACGTATCGGGAAGTAGTACATAGTGTCCCACTGTTTCCATCTTTTGCCTGGCAGGCGGGATGATGCAGAGTGTAGTAAATGACATCTTTCTCTGTCTCCTGTCTCCCAACCCATATTAAGTATTAACATTCAAGAATAAAATATCTGAACCATATTCCCAGAAATATCAGCTGTAGGCCTCTTTCTAATGTAATGCCTCTTTTTCTATCAGGCACTATTGCCCTTTCTTTCATTTTAAAGTTATTGATTTTCCTCTGTGTTCTTGGCATTGCTCTATGGGCTGGGGATTAAAGAAAAAAAGAAATAAGATATGGATTTGGAGGCAAAAATGCTCGACTCTGAAGCAACAACATTCGTCAGTTGTCATGACTCTTTTCCCCTTTCCTTCACACACCTCAAATCAATCATTTAGCTTTGAGCACTAAATATTACTCTTCTGAGGTACCGGACAGGTGAAAGGTATTCTATAAAATGAAATAAAATGAAATGTATTGAACAGTAGAGTTCTCCCTCAGTCTATGAAGAAAAAATTGTGAAACCACACAGGAAGAATAAAATTAGTTCATTGAATTATAATCTCTCTTATCCCAAAGGAAAAAAGTTTTTAAAAAGCTTAAACACAAAAATGTTAGGGAACACAAACATGACAAAGATAATATTTCAAAGTGCCATAATCCAAGCAGTAATATTTCTCATGTTACTTTTCACTTAATTCCAATCAGCAAAACAATACAGTATGTACAGATATTATTAAAAATCTCAGTGTATTATTCAATAATTGGGTAAACTTGGCTGTTTATTCAAGGTTAATGGCCAAGACAACCACTGAAAATTTTTCTTTAAGAAACAGAGATCTGAAATTTGAATAAGTATGAACTATAATGTAATAGCTATCTTTAGGCACAACCTATACTTCTTGCTGTGGCTCACGCCACCATCACCAATACATAACCATTTCATGGCTGCCAACTCAGTGCAGCAGATTAGACAGGGATAAGTAATATTGGGTTCCAACTGTAAGAGACAAACAACACAGTGAAGTTCTACTGCAGGAGCAAATCTAAAAGAAGAGGACACTTGGAATCGTAGATGTAGCTCTCCAGACATAGAGCCCACCATGTATAAAATTATCCAACAAGCAAAGGAAGTGATTAATCTATCCTTATTATTGCGTATGGATCTGTTTTTAATTGATGCATCAAAATTCTCCAGTAATATCTGCATATTCTACCTTGTTCAGAGATTCACCTATTTGCTTGCAAATAAAAGAAAATTTCAAATTAAAGCTTAATGATAGCAGTTTAAAATTTTCTTCAACTTTATTGAAGTATACTTGACAAATAAAAATGGTACATATTTGATTCTAGGAAACATGGCAGAGTGAGAGATGTCCTCAGATCTCTCCCCTTGAAACAACAATAAGCTGAACATCTAAAACTCAACAAAAAACACCCAAACTGAACACCAGCATGTCTGAGTGTGGGATCTGTGCATAAGAGCTACCACAGATCAGAACTCCGGGTGCCAGGTGGTAGACTGGGAGAAATAAAGAAGCTGCCTCTCAGAGCTTTCGGAGCTCCCTGCAGGAGGAAGGGAGGGGTGAAGGTGTGGTGACTTCCCTGAACAGCCCTGCCTGGGAGTGCTGTGAGTTCCACACAACTGGCGACAGGGCTCAGTCATCAGGGCAGAAAGCAGAGAAGTTGGACAGGACTGCAGAGAAACAACAGTTGATTTTTTACTGGCCCCACTTGCAAAACCAAGGCTGAGCCACAGCCACCAACTCCCAACCCAGAGGGCCCATCCCCCCATACTCTTCAACACCAGTCACCATGGAGTCCCAGGGGGATCTGAGCAAATGCTGTCAAGATTGTCGCTAACTCTGACAGGGACTGAAACTGAGGGTAGCAAGCATGATTACCTATCTAAAAGAAAAATAAAAAAGATATTACTTAGATTCTATATAAAGCAGGAGTCCAAGACGCCATCTACTGGAAACCAAAAGAAAAGCGCCTTCTTTCCAGCACACTAAAGAGAGATCTTTATGTAATAAACTTTCTTTTTGGAAAAACAGCAGAATACACTTCCATTAATGCCCAGGCAAAGAAATAGTTCATTAAACACCCTGAATATCCAAGGTGTCAAGGCATCTCAGAAAGAAAGAGAAAAATCTCCAGAAAATAAGCTTACAGACATAGAAATATGAGACATAAATGACAGAGAATTCAGGATGATACTTCTGAAAAAACTCAGTGAGTTCCAAAATGAGTCATATCAACAAGTTCAGGAATTGAAAAAAACACCTAGATTAGCAGAGCAAGAAGAACCAAATAGAACTTCTGGAGATAAAACACACACTGTAAGAGTTGAAAAATGAAAAAGCAAGCTTGGAAAATAGAGTCAACCAAATAAAGAAAAGGATCAGTGATATCAAAGACAGAAATCAAGAAATAAATTAGAAGACAGAAGAGAGAAACCAAAGAATGAAAAATAATGAAAGAGAAATACCAGAACTAGATGATACCATTGAGAGAGGAAACATAAGAATAATGGGCATTATCAAAGGTGAAGAAAAGAAGCAGGGACAAGAAAGCATTTTCAGACAAATAGTGGACAAGAATTTCCCAAATCTAAGGAATGAGCTGGAGCTTAGAATTCAAGAAGTCAACAGAACACCCAATTATCTCAACCCAAAAAGGCCTTCACCAAGACACATTGTATTAAATTTATCAAAAATCAATGACAAAGACAGAATTCTCAGGGCAGCCAGGGAGTAGAAAACAGTAATTTATCAAGGAAAACCCGTTAGATTATTATCAGACTTATCAATGCAAACCTTACAAGCCAGAAAGGAATGGAATCAAATATATAAACTATTAAGTGAAAGGAACTACCAGCTTAGGATAATGTATCCAGCATTTAGACACTCCTTTAGACATGAAGGATAAATTAAGACCTTTCCAGACATACAAAATCGAGGGAATTCTCTACTATGAGGCTTGCACTACAGGAAATACTGAAAGGGGTCACTTCACCTAAAACAAAATAACAACAACAACAACAAAATATACATAATTAGGAGTAAGGTGACTAGCAGGCAAATAGAAGCAGAGGAGTGCAACCCTTACTAAGAGTAGAGCATTATAAGCTTTAACAATAAGAAGAGAATTGCTATAGCAAGATAGTAATGAACGTTCATCACACATGGGGATGAATTGAGATAACAATGACTGAAAAGGGGTGGATTCAAAGATCCAAATTCACAAAGCAGAATGGAGATAAGGCATGCACAGAAGAAAATGGACTACTGTATGTACACATACACACACACACATACACACACACACTACCTTTTACATATTTGTAATGGTAACCACACACCAAAGAGTCTGAACTGAAGTATATAACATAAAACAAGAAGAACCAGATGCAAAACCCACAAAATTCAACCAAAATAAAGAAAACAGAAACATAAGGATAAGGAAATGATGGAAACACTGAGCTACGAGAAAGCAAAAGATAAAATGGCTATAGGAAAATCTCTTATTTCAATAATCACCCCAGATGTAAATGGACTAAAATCACCTATAAAAGGCACAGAATTGTAGAATGGATCAAAAACAAAACCCAACCATATGCTGCCTCCAGGAAACACTTCTCAGATCCAAAGACAAATATAGACTCAAAGTGAAAGGCTGGAAAATGATATTTCAAGCAAATAGCATTCAGAGAAAAGCAGGAGTAGCAGCACTAATATCAGATGAAATAGACTTTAAAATAAAAAAGGTAAAGAAAGATACTAAGGAACACTCCATAATGATAAAGGGAATCATGGACCAAGAAGACATAACACTTATTAATATCTATGCTCCCAATCATGGAGTCCAAAAATATATAAAGCAATTATTAACAGAACTAAAGGGAGAAACAGACCAAAACACATCATAGTAAGGAACCTAAATACCCCACTGTTGGATATGGACATCATTAAATGGCACATTAGACCAACTCGACATAATTGACATATACAGAGCCTTCCATCCCAAAACAGCTGTTTATACAATCTTCTCTAGTGTACATGGAAAATTCTCAAGGATCGATCGCATACTGGGACACGGAAATAGCCTCAACAAATATAAGAGGGCTGAAATCACACCAACCATATTCTCTGATCATAATGCTTTGAAACTAGAGATTAACTGCAAAAAGAAAGCAGAAAGAACAACAAATACATAGAGATTAAACAACATACTACTGAAGAATAACTGGGTCAGAGAAGAAATAAAAGATCAAGAGACACGAAGAAATGAATGATAGTGATAGCGCAACATATCAAAATTTTGGGGACATGGTAAAAGCAGTCATAAAAGGAAAGTTCAAATCATTACAGGCCTATCTCCAAAAACAAGAATGAGCCCAAATAAACAACTTAACACTTCATCTTAAAAAATTATAAAAGGAAGAACAAATGAGGTCTAAAGTCAGTAGAAAAAAAGAAATCATCCAAATTAAAACATAAATAAATGAAATTGAAAACAAAAAAAGAAAACAATATAAAACATAAATGCAACAAAGAGCTGGTTCTTTGAGAAGGTTAATAAAATTGACAAACCCCTGGTTAGACTCACTAAAGAAAAAAGAGAAAGGACACAAATAAACAAAATCAGGGATAAAAGAGGGGAAATTATGAATGACTGCAGAAATACATAGGATTATGCAAGAATAGTATGCAAAAGTATATAACACCAAATTTAATAACCTAGAAGAAATGAACCAGTACTTAAAAAATACAACCTTCCTAGACTGAATCAAGATCTAGAAAATCTAAACAGCCCTATCAGCAGTATGGAAATTGAAATAATCATCAAAAACCTACCAAAAAGTAAAAGTCCAGGACGAGATGGTTTCTCCAGTGAATTCTACCAAACATTCTAAGATTTAATACCTATTCTCCTCAAACTCTTCCAAAAAATCAAAGAGGAAGCAGTACTTCCCAACTAATTTTATGAAGCCAATATTATTCTGATATCAAAACCTGATAAAGATAACACAAAAAAAGAAAACTACAGATCAATATCTCTCATTAACACAGATGCAAAAATCCTAAATAAGATACTAGCAAACCAAATACAGCAACATATTAAAAAGATTATACACCACAATGAAATGGACTTCATCCCAGGGGCACAGGGATGATTTAACATACATAAATCGATTAATGTGATAAACCATATAAACAAATTAAAAACTAAGAATTATATTATCATATCAATAGATGCAGAAAAAAGCCTTCAACAAGATACAGCATCCATTTATGATCAAAACACTTAACAAAATTGGTATAGAAGGAAAGTACCTTAACATAATAAAGGCCATATATGAGAAGCCCTCAGCCAACATTATATTAATGGTGAAAAACCAAAAACTTTCCCTCTAAGATCAGGAACAAGGCAAGGCTGTCCACTTTCACCACTGTTATTCAATATAATATTGAAGATCAATCAGGCAAGAGAAAGATATAAAAAGCATCCAAATAAAAAACGAAAAAGTCAAACTGTCACTATTTGCAGATGACATGATTCTCTATATAGAAAACCCTAAAGATTCCATAAGAACACTACTAGAAACAATAAGCAAATACAGTAGTTTCTGGATACAAAAATCAACATTCAAAAATCCATAATGTTCCTACACTCTAATAATGAAGTATCAGAAAAAGAAGTGCAAAAATTAATTCCTTTTGTAACTGCAACGAAAAGAATAAAATACCTGGGAATAAATGTAATGAAATGTGAAGAACCTATATAATGAAAACTTCAAGACCCTGTTAAAAGAAATCGAAGAAGATACAAAGAAATGGAAAGATACTCTGTGTTCTTGGATTGAAAGAATTAACATATTTAAAATGACCATATTACCTAAAGCATTATACGGATTTAATGGAATCTCCTTCAAAATCCCATTGCATTTTTTAAAGAAATAAAATATAAAAAATCATCAGATTTGTATGGAAACACAAAAGACCCCAAATTGCCAAAGCCATCCTGAGAAAAAAGAATGAGGCTGGAGATATCACTCTGCCCGACTTCAAATTATACTACAAAGCAACAATAATCAAAAGGCATGGTATTGGCAGTAAAACAGACACAATGACCAGTGGAACAGAATCAAGAGTCCAGAAGTAAACCCATATTTATATAGGCAAGTAATCTTCAACAAAAAAAGCCAAAAACATACAGTGGAGAAAGGAAAGCCTCTTCAATAAATGGAGCTGAAAAAACTGGAAAGCCATCTGCAAAAAATGAAACTAGACTGTTATCTATCACCACACACCAAAATTAACTCAAAATGGATTAAGGACCTGAATATAAGACCTGAAAAATAAAATGTATAGAAGAAAACATAGAAGCTAAACTCAAGGACCTTGGACTTAAATAGGATTTTATAAATTTGGCCTCAAAAGCAAGGGAAGTAAAAGCAAAAATAAGTGAATGGGACTACAACAAACTAAAAAGCTTCTGCTCAGCAAAAGAAACTATTGACAAAGTAAAGAGACAACCATCCGAATGGGAAAATATATTTGCAAATAACGCCTTTGATAAGGGCCTAATATCCAAAATATACAAAGAACTATATGATTCAGTAACAATAGTAAAACAAATGATCCAGTCGAAAAATGGGCAGCAGACCTGAACAGACATTTCTTCCTAAAGGACATATAAATGGTCAACAAATATATAAAAGATGCTCAACATCACTACCTATTAGGGAAATGCAAATCAAAATCACAATAAGATACCATCTCACACCTGTTAGAATAGCTATAATCAACAGGACATGTAATAACAGATGTTAGAAAACATGTGGAGAAAAAGAAACCCTCATACACAGCTGGTGGCACTACAAATTGGTACAGCCACTATGGGAAACAGTATGGAGGTTCCTCAAAAAACTAAGAATTGATCTACCATGTGATCCAGCAATCCTTCTACTGGATGTTTACCCCCAAAGACTTGAAAACCCATATCCAGAAAGATATTTGCACACCGATGTTCCTCGCAGCATTATTCACAGTGGCCAGGACACGGAAGCAACCAAAGTGTCCTACAATAGATGATTGGCTAAAGAAGCTGTGGTACATATATACAATGGAATATTACTCAGTCATAAGAAGAGATGAAATACTGCCATCTGCGACAATCTGGATGGACCTCAAGATAATTATGCTAAGCGAAATAAGCCAGACAGAAAAAGTTGAAAATCACATGATATCATTTATATGTGGGATATAAAACTAAAAGCAACAAATGAACAGGACAAACAGAGACACATGGACATGGACTATAGACTAGTGGTTACTAGAGAGTAGGGGGTGGTGGATAAAGGGAGAGATAGATGGGGTAAAGGGAGTCAAACATACGGGGGTAGGAGAAGGGTGAAATGGGCAAAAGGGAACAAATATATATTACTGAAGGAAACTAGACCTTGGGTGGTCATCACACAGTAGGATATACAGATGTCATTATAACGTACACCTGAAAATTATATAATTGTATTAACTAATGTTATCCCAATAAACAATAAAAAATAAATAAAAAGAAAAAAGATATATATTTAAGGTATATGGCATGATGTTTTGATATACATATACATTGTGAAATGATTACCACACTTGTTAATTACCATATTCATCACCTCAGATGGTTACGATTGTGTGCGTGTTTACTTAAGCAAATTTCAGATATATAATAAAGTATCATTAACTATAACTACTATGCTGTAGATTAGATTTCCAGTAATCCCATTTCTGGGTATATACACAAAGGAAATATAATCAGTATCTTGAAAATATATCTCCTTTCTTATGTTCACTGCAGTATTACGCTCAATAGCCAAGATATGGAAACAACTTAAACATTTGTTGGCAGATGAATAGACAAAGAAAAAATGAGTTATATGTACAATGGAATATTATTCAGCCTTTAAAAATAAGGAAAAGCTGTCATTTGCAACAACATATATGAACCTGGAAGACATTACACAAAGTGAAATAAGCTATACAAAAATACTGTTTGATCTCACTTTTGTAGGGAATGTTAAAAAGTCTAACTCATAAAAGCAGAGAGCAGAATGATGATTTCCAGGGCCTGGGAGGTGAGGGAAATGAGATAATTCAAGAAACTCTGATCACACTTTTTTAGAAGCTGGCTTCATTTGAACCAAAAACATTATCAAATGACAAACAGGATGAGTAACTGGTAACAAAAATGCTAAAAATGTGAAATCTTTTTAATATTTAACTTAACTATTTTAGAACTTGCCAGGTTTAGTGGAAATTAAAATCAAAATAAAAAGTATTCGAAAAGAAACTATCATCCAAAAATAATGTAATACATGGAGCCATCTCATGAATCTTGGAGAAGAGCCTGCTGTCTTATCATTATCAACCCACTCACATGCCTAGGGCTCCAACAATTGATATGTTTAGAACAGCACAAAAGCAAACATTTTTAACTAACTGATAGTAGTAACCGAAAACAAAATATTCAGGCCTCAAATTTTCCTGTGCTTGTTCTTTATTCACAGTCCCTCCTCCCATTTTTAAATTGAAGCTATTATTTGTAAAAGGACTCTGAATAACAGATGAGTCGAGGACTATGTCATGAATATCAATATTAACATTTATTTCACATGAATATTTGCCAAAAGGATAGAAAATGAATTATCTAGTTTCTTCAAAGTCTTAGCAGAAATGTAGTATATAGTATATAGCAATAGCTTATTAACTTTAATAATAATCAGTCCAAAACAGAAAATCTCAGAACATTGCTCTTTGGTGGTGAAATGGGTTTTATTTCAGCAAATTTTTAGCAATAATGTGATTCTAATGGCAAACATTTCAAATGATTTTCATCCATCGCACTGGCAAAGCAACCCATGAGGCCAGGGGAAAGCAGGTTGTCATTCGTTTTTCTGAAGAAAACTCAGATAACTAAAATCAGAGTATATTTTGCAAACAGAAAAAAAAAGAAAAATATGTTGTAGATTTAGCTAACAGTATAATTTCATGAATTCAAAAGGCACTGATTGCTTTCCTACCATGTACCAAAAACTCTTCTAAAAGCTAGAGATCCAATGGTAGGTGAGACACTTTGCCCTCTAGTATTTAGAACCCAGTGAAAGACAGAGACGGGTGTTTTTATTCAATACCCTGAAAAGTAAGGATGCTACAGCAAAGCTAATGAAGCACAGTGGAACACCACAAATTGGTTTTACAAAATCAGGAGAGACTTTTCCTTGACCTCACACTTAAGCAGAAACGTGAAGGAAAGTAGGATTAGTTAGGTTAAACAGCAGAAGAATCAATAAGTTTTGATAATTAAAAAATACCAAACACCGTGATCCTTAGAGGTAATGTGCAAAATGAAAGAGCATACATATGTCTATATATACTACTCGGCATCTCAGTGTTCCTAAATATTTAATAATCGAGTATAGTGGTACCGATTATTGTATATCTACTTCATGAATTATTTTATAGGTATTAAATGAAAATAATTGTGATGAATTTGTATTGTGCTCACTTCAGCAGGATATGTTTTTCTCAGAATTTCCTCTTCTGCACAATCTGATTTAGAAGTCTCAGGAAAGGACATTTTGAGCGAGATTTGGAAGGTGAAATGAACCTGTGGGATCAATATTCTTTTCTCATAGGAAAGAGTGGAGCAGCGTACCGTGGGTGTGCTCCTAGTTGCTGATCTGCTGCTCCCTGGCTGGCTTGTGTCAGCAGTCAGGCCATAGCTCCTACACCTCTCAATGGTTCTCCTTCATCAGCTTCTCCAGCTCTTGGCCCAAGTGTGCATATCACTGCTGAGGATGGATGCCTGCTTCTCTTTGCAGGTCATCCCCATCATCAAAGGTGAAGGTTTGGAGGCAGTGAGAAATCAGTGTTGGTGCCATTCCAGTTTCCTCGGTCTCAGCTCATCCTTGTAGGTTCAAGCTTATTTTGCTCCTCCTGTCCTTTCTTTTAGATTGCCTGCCCAGCTGACTTCAGACTCCTGAACTGGACACAGAACAGCAGCTTCACAAAGGCTATTTAACCTGCCTTCTCAATTGCGTAAGATCAACTCTTATAATAAATAAATGCCTTCTTATTTTACCCTCTGATCAAGGTCTGACTGCCACAATGATGTTTTTACCTTCTGTATGATAATATTAAAAGAGAATTATGGCATAATGTTAAGTTAAAAACATCACTATGCAAAATTTATGTGAATTTTAATCTCAATAGTTTAAATGTAAATGGATCTAAAATTCACCAAAATATCAACTCTGATTTTATTTGGATAAGTGGGACAATGTGTGAATTTTTGTCTTCTTTATATCTTTCACTATTCCCACTTTTAAAAAATGAATATGCATTAATTTTATCATTTAAATCAGCAAGAAAATATAAACTTGTTTTTGTGACAATAAATCTTCAGAGCAAAGAAAAGGCAGTTACCTAACCATGTGATTGTAGGTCCTCTTAATTCAGATAAATGCATCCTTAGGGGCTTTCTAAATGCTAATATTAAAAAAACATAGGAGTAGAAAGGGTTGTAAACAATTAGAGTTACATTTTCAATATGTTCTGCTAAGACTTAGCCACTAAACTTCATGAATGCTAATTTGAAAAACTGGGTCATATTCCCCAGCACAACTTTATGTATCTTTTCCTATTGAAGGAATTAGATTTAAAAGACTTTTAAGCAAATTTATTGAAACTATGTATTCAAAATGTAAATTTAAGCTTCTTGCAAATATATACATATCTATCTTATACCGTACACGCACACACGTTCAAAGAAATGTCTATTTCCAATACTTAATTGCAAGTTGTGGGTAAATTTAGTAACCATCTGTGTATGTTTCACTTAAAAATTATAAATATATACACTCACAAATTTTGACCTTTGAGATAGGTACTTTAATAATCCTTTATAGCTTTCTAGCAAGTCACCATTGACAAGTAACTTGCATAAAATCATGAAAAAGACATTTTTGTTTTTTAATTGCTATAGGTACTAGGAACCAAAGAGATTAAGAAATGAGGTTACAGTTCTCTTTAGATATTATTGCCACTATTATTGACTTTATAAAACGTCATTACCTGATTGTTTTCAAAAGCGAGTCTCCTTGACACCTCAAAAATTAAAGGAGATATTTACCTCCCTTAATGAACATTTGAACATCCTGCGACATATTAGTTTTCTACAATCAGACAAATCTATTCTTCTAATTATTTGATATGTAAGCATAATAGCGTGATTTAGACTAATGAATGAATTACTCAATATTATTGACACAGGAATATAAATTTGTCTTTGTAAATCAAAATAAATTATACTTTAGTATCCTTAGAGAATATAGACCATACATATAGATACTTTCCTATCAGACTACATCTATGTAACTTACAAAATAAATGATTTAGCTATATTTTGTCAATGAATTACTTTTTCAAATGAGCATTGGCATATTGCACTGTTAGTTTTAGTGGAAGAGTTTGAGAATGCTCTTTGCAGTGAATGACCAGTATATCTTTGCCCAAGCCAGTCTGTAAACCAAGAGCACAGTATGTCCATTTCAATCATCTGGTGAGTACGTCACAGCCAACCCGTGAGCTAAATTCAGCCCACCACTGTTTTTGTATGAGAGGTGAGCTTAAAAATTTTTTTTTTCTATATTTCTAAGTGCTTGGAAAAAAATTAAAAAAAAATATTTCGTGACATGGGAAAATTATATGATGTTCAAATTTCAGTGCTCATAAATAAAGTTTTATTGGAACACAAGGCCACTCATATGCAAAGTAGTGTCTTCCATGGGAATGGTGTATATTGTAATAGCTTTCCTAAGTCACAGGATTCTTCCATGGATAAATGATAAATGTAAATTAGACATAAAGTTCCTATGTAAGACATTTCTGATAAAATCCAAAAATACTTTGTTTCACTGTAAAATATATTTCCAGAAGACTTGTATTCATACGGAGAGGGGGAAAACAATAAGCATTCATGTGTAATTTATTTTACTTAACATGTTAATCTTAAAGGCAAATGATAAAATTTTGATGGTGGAACCAAATTGGATCCACAGGCTTCCCATACTTTCCAAAGATTTGGAAATCTTTCTTTTCTACAGACTAAACATAACATATCTCTTTCTGCTCCAGTTTGTGACCTAGGTGAGACTGAGAAGGTGATACATTGCATAGGTTCTTATGCAAAGTAGGCCAAAGAGAAAAAAAAAGAGAAATATATTAAAATTAATGTTAAGAAAGCTATCCTGGCTGTATTACCATGAGTGGGCTGAAACCAGCTCTCAGTGCTTGAAACTGTGGTCATGACAACCTACAAACTCAATCTGAGTCAATGACACCAGTTTGAAATTGTATCCAGCTGAAATAAAATGCTAAATAAACTTGATGAATCTCTTCTTTGCTCCTTATGTGCAGCTGTAATTCATTACAAAACTATTGTGTTGTAAGGTTTCTCCTACATCACTACTTTACAGACGCTCCAGACCAAACAATTACAAGTGGTTTGACATCTTATATATGCACCTGGATTTTATTAGGGACGATTTCACACTTGACATCCATGGTTTGTAATCCTTATTAGATTCACAGGAATAGTAAAGCAAAGATTTAAGGAAATGGACATTTTAAGTCTGGTTTCTTTGTCAGTCCCAAGTCATTAACGACAACCAAATACAATTGTGTTTTTACAGGCACTTTTATGCCCATTTGAAGGATCAATTTCTTTTAATAATGACAAATGTCTTTATTGGTGATTGCCAATCCATTACAGTTATGCCTTTTAGATTCAGCACAGTGGTAAATCATCACTATATATATTTTTTGCTATTAATAGGCAGATCGTTTTAAAGTTTTTATATGTATTAAAGTTCACAATAGATACTAATAATTATAGCTATTTGTGCACTCTTACTATATGCTCTACACTTTTAAATACTTAATTTTTATTATCTCATAACTTAAATGCCCTTATGATCAAGGTGCTGTTATTATTTCCATTTTACACATGAAAAAACAGAGCCTTACAGAGGCTAGTTTAGTTTAATCTTCTAATAGGTATTAGATGTAATTAATAGGTATTAAAGTGAAGATTGGAATCTATGCATGCCTGACAACCAAAATTGTGCTTTTCTCCACCATTATGCCATCCTGTTTCCCATGAATAGAGACAAATTAGAAAAGAATTTCTTTCATAGATTGATTCTGTTATTTGTCTCTGTGTTAACAGACTACAGCATTTGTTCCCAGTCTGGCAAAGCAGATGATTTTGTAAAGAGAGCAGGCTTACCTGAGTTTGACCCTGAACTCCTTATCTCTAGCCATTTGCTATAAAATATGATTCTTGCTCTCTTTACAGCTACTCACTCATCTGTAAAATAGAGGTGATAATAACTACCTTGAGAGTTTTTGTAAGTGTTAAGGTAACAGCTGTATAGCAGCTAGCATGAAATAAGCACAAAATAATTATTCTTCCTGTCTATATTTTTTCATCTGTGCATAACTTCTTTTCCATAGAAAGTTTGAACTAATGTCTCAATTATCTCATTAATATGAAGAATATAGGCCCTACTTTAAATTTGGACATAAAGTATTTTTATACTTATCACAGTTTTATTAAATATCACGGTAAAATTGGGATTACATTTTTTTTTAAATCACAAGAGAAACATTGACCTGAAAATCCTTTGAAGTGGTAAAGCACAGCCCAAGGCTTCTGGATGTTTGTTACAAACGTTACAAATGAGAGTAACAATTCTTGTTACAAAGGTAATCCTGAGGGAAAGAACCTGAGGCAAAGAACCTGAGGCAGCACTGATGTCCCAGGCAGTACACAGGGAACAAGAAGGTAGAAAAAGAAGTCTCTCAAAAGAATCCTCGAAGAAACCGTGCTCAGAGTCAGACCAAGGACTCCCGGGCCTTTTTTGACATCGATGCTGATATGTCTCTTTGTACTGTATTTATGTGTTACTTTCCTGGACCTTGGTCAAGTGTGATTGTCTAAGAATGTCCTGGAGACTTCTAATACCCCATAGACATCTGCACTCAACAAGAAAAAACAAAATCCAAAACATTTCATGTCAAGTTCATAATGGTAGTCAACTATTTCACTGCAAAGTAACATTAAATCTAGACAACACTAAGGTTTTCAACATAGGAAACAAACAGTAATGTTGGAATTGATTTTTTTTTTTTTTTTTTAGCGATTATTTTAACACTAAGAAAATGCTGGTATGTAAAGCTATAATGCTAACATTAAAAATGGAAGAATCAATATTAACTGGCAATTTTAAAGTTTAAAACAATTCAGATTACTCTGGTTAATGCTGACAATTTTCAAATAGTAAATTTTAACAACATCATATTATAAAACTCCTTAGTTTTATATTTAAAAAATCCTTAGTTTTATATTAGAAATCGTCTATCTAACAAGGAATTTAAAATAGGTACTTACAACTTATTAAATTGTCAGCTTATAATTTTTAAAAAAGAGAGAAGAGGGAAGAGAATATATTGTAAATTTTATATGTACATACATAAAATACACACATATACAAATATATATAAGGAAAGGGGAAGAACACATTACAAATTATATCTATATATATTTTAGGTATTAAAAACACACATGTGTGTGTGTGTACAGACACATAGGTTTTCTGATTGGAAGAATTTGTAAAATTATAGTTTAATATTATTAGAGAAAGAAATAGCCATTTGTTAGAATTATAAAATTTATTAGCTTTATGTGTACCTTCCATATTAAAAAGTAAATGTCAGCAGTCTACTTCCAAAAAAGACACTTTGATGCTCAAAAGAGGTATAAACTTTGGAATTAAATACATTTGACTTTCTGTCCTCTCCAGTTTACTTAATACCTCTCCTTTCTCCTCTTCGTCCTCTCCCCACTCTCATGCCCTCCCTCCTCTCTACTCTCTCTCATCTCTGTACCTGGATGTCATCTCTGTCTTTCTCTCTCTTGTATATAATTCTATTCAAAATTTTTTGAACGGAAAATGACACGTTATGTAAAATACCGAGCACTTAAAAGGCACTAACTGTATGAACATATATTTGAATGCTTGTAAAAATTGTACCTGGGGCTGCTTTTCCCCCTGGGCCCCTGATGGAGCTAGATGAGGAGATTGAAAGGCAAGAAAATAGCAGAGCATTTGACAGACTCATGAGCTGGAGGAAGAGCTGGTGGCACACATATTGAGCAAATAGTGAGATTATAGATGTCTATCACAAAATATCAGTAACTATATTAAATGTAAACATATGAAATGCTACAATAAAAGGAAAACATCTGTTAGACAAATAAAAGAATAAAACTCAGTCCTATGTTGCTTATAAGAAGGTTAGCAAAGATGTAGGTAACGGAAACTCTCAAATGCTGCTACAGGAGTGTAAAATAAAACAACCAATTTTGCACAATAATTTGGCGTTATGTTTTAAAGTTAAACATAAGCCTACACTTTGATGTAGCAGTTTCCATTCCTTGGTATATACCAACAGAAATGTGACTATACATTTATTCATAACAACCACACATTTTGGGGGCACGGAGGGAGAAATAAACTTACAGACTTAGAAATTAAATCATGCTTACCTTGGGAGCATTAATTAAGTGCAAATGTTCCTTTAGTAATAAGTTATTGAGATGTATAATCATTACACATTCTCTTTTCTGCATGTCTGTTTTTCTTCAATAAAAACACTTTAAAATAGAATATAATGATTAAATTAATGGTTTTATTTATTTATTTTTTTAAAGCAGAAATAAAGTAAAAATGTTGTAATAAATCAGTGCATGTATTTTGAGTTGCCTGGTGAGAGCAGGGTGGTGGTCCTTGTTTGTTCCATTTAGTTTTGTTTTGTTTCCACAATAGAAACTTTCTTGCCCAATTTCTTGTCCAAACTCTCTTACAACATGATACATTTGAACAAGAGTTAGAAAGGGTAAGAGGTGCAGAGAAGGGCTCTCTGCAAATAGGTTTTCTTTGTGTAGAACAAAGTAGCCTTTGGAAGTTTGAAACTATAGGCTAGGTCTCCATAGTAGCACACTAAAGCCAAGGGAGTAAAACAGACTAGGTTGTAATTATCAATGAGTGGACATTGGACATTCGATTAGTGGTGTTATACATATCGTAAGTGTTTAACATACTGAAAAGCCACATTTATGTTGCAGGAACTCCCCATACAGCCATGCATGGTAAGAAAGAATATTTTAAAATGAGCACTTAAACTGGGATCTTATGTATACTTAATTTTTTGGTATTAATAACTAAATAATATATTTTAAATGGTTAAAACTTTATTTTATTTAATAAATAAGTATTTACTTTTAACTGTCTCTTTTAAACACTTGATCTTTTCTTTAAGGAAATACATTAGTTTCTCTTTTACAGGAATAGGCATGTCACTTGTATTTTAAATGTGAGTCTATTCTGATTACACTCCACAAAAAGCCTCGGGCTATAGATGCTTCCTGACAGAACTTTAATAACTATTCACTACTGAAAACAACCAAAATGTTCATTCTTTAAAATTATTTTTTAAAGATTCTTAATCAGCTATGATTACTAATATGGATCTCTAGAGCTCACCAATAGTCATTGTACAGTTAGCACCAATCTTTGATGTAAGTCATGTGCTAGGTGGTCTGATCTTGAGCAAAGCTCTCCTAGTTTGCTATTCGCCACATCACTAGTCAGGAAACACATTTTTCTTAAAACCCCATAGTATATGAATTCAATTCTCTGGATTTAAATAGTTAATCTAATAATTATTTTTTATGTGGCCTTGGAAAAATTATTTAACCTTATGTCTTTAGATTCTTCTACCCATAAAATAAATACCTCCAATTTTTTTTGTGAGAATTAGGGAATCCATGGAAAGTGTTTAATACAGACTGACATTTAGTAAATGTTAAATAAATGTTAACATTTATTATTATTATTATTATTATTATTATTTATCTTAATTTATCATTCTCTATGCATTCTGTTATTTATGACAGCTTCAACTGATATTTTATTCTGTACTTGTAGATCAAGAAAATCTTTTAAATATGTTTTCCTGGATTGAGTAGGTCATTTAACTCACCAATTAAAATATATTCCAATTGTTTGGTTGATAAACAAATCAATATTTTCCTATATATAAATTCTGATAGGACAAATGATACATTACTTAGTTCATCTTCATTCAATCATTCATTATTAAGAAAGTATTTATTATGAATTATAAGGAAGATATGAATAAAGATAGCATTAATTGTATTCTAAAGGAACTTACACTCCAGTGAGAGAAGAAAAAAAATGTGTGAAACTAATTAATAAAAGACAAAAAATGTGTGATGACTAAAGTTGATTCAAAATAATATTATTTGATTAGTCAGTCACTTTATGGCTGGAGAAAGATGTTCCAAAATAAAACCCACTATTTGCCAAAGTCCTCCTGCTATACCTCTAAACTTCAAAGGCCCTCTGACACTGGTTGACTGAACCTTAACATTTTAAATAGGCATTTTACTGGGTAAATAATAAAACAGTTTTAATACAGGCAGGGATACAGTGTAATTTTTACCTCAAGCATGTAGATATAAAATATATTCATATAATGATACCTAAACAAATATAACAAAAATAGTAACTCTGCTTATTATTTTGTATATATTGCATGCTAATGTTTTAGTCATTTTATGATTCGGTATTAGGTTGATATTGAAGTTGTTATTTTATATATTTGGTTTTATTTTCCATCAAAGGGTCTGGAGTCAGTCTGTAGTTTTGGTATGAAATAGAGTCACAGTTCCTTTCTTATTTCATGGAATACCAGAACAAGAAGGATCTTGAAGTTCTTCTGATTAACAACACCTGATCCAACTTGCACACTTTCCAAACCTGTGGTTTTGAGATACCCAAGACAAGAAAAGGGGGTAGCAAAACCAGGAGGCTCCTTATTCTTACTCTTCTCCTTGGGGCTTTTTTCTCTTTATCATGACTGCCTTCAAACATTCATAGCGCATGACTGAGTAGAGATAGACATACATGAGCTCAGAAAGAAAAAAAAACAGCAAATCTCATTTTTTAACCTGTCATTTAGGAAATATCTTTATTGGCAGTAAGACAAGCCTAATGTGGAGTTAGACCTTCATCTCCATGGAACACACAGGCCTAAACCTGCCATTGGAAGGCCCGTAGATGCATTCTACATGGAGGTTCATGATGATAATACACACTCAATTTGTATGAAAGTTTTCATTAAAATGCTGTCTGGGGGTTATCCATAATGCTTTGCCTGTGGCAGAAGTGAGTGTGAGGTTCTTGAAACCCAGACTATTATAACACATATTTCAGCTCCCAAATCCCAGCTCTTTCTCAATGCACCATCCAAAGGCTGCCCTCCATGTCATCACTAAATTCACTGTAGTGACTCTCAAACACGCCATCCAACTTTTACCTGCCTTGCCACTGATGTGATAAATTTCTATTTCCCTCCTGAGAGTGTGACTCTTGGTGGCACTTCTTCTCCTGCAATGATAATGCTCTCCCAGCCTCTAATGATTAGAATTTCTGATTATACCCAGATCTGTATGGCAAAACCCACATAATGACTTGCTAAGTTCTTTTGATCTCATTATAAGTGGGCTTTGCTTTAAAAGGTGACTTTGATGGGCCTCATTCCAGAAGGACAATCCACACCGTGTCCTTTTAATGTTAACACACTGTTCACTTTTCCCGATCAGGCTTGTTTGTACTGAAAAGTTGTTTTAACCTCGGGAAGGTAGTTTTGCCTTTAGGCTGCCAGTTGCCTTAATGTCTGAGAGTCTTTGTAAAGCTTTCCTAAGAAGATTCCGCATTTATCTTGGTTTTAAATATAGTAAGTCTAGTAGTCCAGGCTCAAAACATATTGATTGAATGGGAGAATATTTTTCTATAGGGAAATAATGTCAACTTAAAGTATGGATTATTTACCTCTTCTGCATTATGAGAAAAACAAAGATTACTTAGGTCTTGAGGCCCTAAGTGCACTTGACGGTAACAAGGCTAATAAAAAGGATAAATGAGAACCTGGTGACCCACAACTCTAGTGGTTTTTCCAAAATACTTTAAGTTTTATGATTAATTTTAATTGATTTCACATAATTTATTTTCATGATTGCTTAATATTCTGTTATACTTTTAAAGAAATATTCCTAAATAATGAGAATATATGAGAGGAGAAAATGGCAATGCTAGTGTGCAAAATGCCAGAATTCTAAAAGCACATTTGTAACTCTGTTTAAACCAGTATTAAAACTGAATATAGGTACTCAAGTTAATTTTAGTGTAATCTAGATCTATATGGATAAGAAGTTTTCAAGTATTATATTTCTAAATCAAAGATAATTTTTTTCAATTTCTTGGACTGATCAAGTTGCTTTACTTTAACAAGGCAATTTTCTCTGCCATAGGAAAAAAAAAAAAACAATTATTTGAAATTTATATATTTTGTAGGAAAGATGATCTCCCTAGCACTAAAGTCTTGGTACAAGTCAACATCCAACTTCCTGGAAAATAAGGATTTTTAATATTTGAGAACACACCCTGTCTAATTTCTTTCATAATTTCTGGAGCAATCCATACCGGACAAAACGATAAATCTCTCACCCTCCCTCAAAATACATTAAGTGTGTCCTCAGACACACAGGACATGCTTAATCTCAGAACAGAACCTGTGGAGTATCATTGCGCATCACAGAAGGACTCTCACAGACCAGTTAAGAGGGAATAGAAAATGTCACTCTAGTTCCAAGTTACCTAACCATGCTGTGAGAAATAAGGGTACCAGAGCCAGTGACAAAGCCCCTGCTCTCATGGAATTTACAGTCTTGTTCTTCACTAAGTTAGCAAAGTCTACTGTATCTGAGGATATCTGTACCCTAACTCCATGATGCTGGATCAGAAATACCATTAAATAAATACCATGCCCCCATGCTGATGTCACTCTAGCTGCACTGAATTTATATCATTGTCTGAAGACACATATACATTTTCATTTTCATATTTTCATACATGTTTTTCCATAGGTTATATTGCATTTATCTCTTTTAATTCACGTAGATATTTCCTAAGGATAGTTCATTCTATGCATAGCATTTGTATGTAACTTCATGATTGCAGTCATCGTATTATATACTAATTACAAGTAATACTTGTCAGTGGTCCTCCATTTTTAAAATTGTCTGTCCAACACTTAACACACATTTAACTCTAAACTCCAAAAGAGAAAGGATCTTAACTGCCTTGCTCTCCTTTATAGTGCCTTTTGCAATGCCTGGCACAAAAGAAGTCATTATTATTGTCTTTCATCAGTTTCTGTGGAAGTAAAGTATGCTATTCACTCAATGAAGCACATCAAGAGCTTTCTATGAGCTAGTTATTCTCAAAAAAAGCAGGCTAGTGGGAAAGACAGAAATATAAGACACTAATTATAACACTAGACAGTTATTCATGACTCCTTATGGTAGAAAGATGCTGCAGAAGACTAAAAGAAGTAGAAATATGTATGCATAAGTTCTCAAACTAGAGAGATCTATCTAACCTCTAGAGTAGGGGAATCAGTCAGCACTGGCAGTGAAAATCAGAAGCCTCCTTTTTGGGTTTCCCTGATGCTCTATCAGCTTTCTGGGTTGAATCTTCTCCGTAAAGACTTCCTTCCACATCCTTTCTCTTCTCATACTCATTGATCATCTCTTTGACCCTGTCTAGACTCACTAGAGTATCCATAAATAGTGAAAGATACATGAACATAAACTGGGTTATCAAAACCAGGATACTGTGGAGCAATGTATTTATCCTTATCCTTTTAGGAGAAATAAAAATTAGGCCAATGGGAAATATCTTTAGTGTTTATTCTGCTGCCAAGAGCACACATGCAGAAAAAGGAAGAAAGTGCTCAAGGTTAAGGAAAGAGTATGTGTGAAGGCCCAAAAGAATAAATGTGCCTGAATCTCTAGGAAGAGATTTATTATGGCTGGAACAGAACACAAGGGAATGTTAGGACGCAAAGCTGGAAATGTAAGAAGATGATAGAAAGGGTGTTTGGGTCGCATTCAGTTGCCAATGGGTGCCATTAAAAGGCTTAGTTAGGGCAGCGATTCAGTCTGACTTGTATTTTGAAAGAATAATTGGGTTAGTAGCAGGGAGTGTGGACCAAAGGGAGTATTTGCTGGAGGCAAGGAAAGAGTCCACAAAATTTTTACAGAAATTCACATAAGAAATAATGATATCACTACCTACTTTGTATATCCTGGTATATGGTAGGCATTCAACAATATTTTTGACCAAATAAATAAACTAGAACATGAAGTTTGCCTACAACGAAGATCTGTTCACTACATTGATACAATTTCAATAGTTTAATATCCTAAAAGATGATAAGGGTTATTCTTTGAAAAAGGAGTCAGAAACTATTTTCTGTTTATTTTTGTTCCTTTTACACAACTCCTGTGCAGGTATTAAATTACCAACTACAACCTTCTTTGTCATCTTTGGCTTCTCTGGTAATAACATTTCACCTGACATTTAGAATTATGTATCAATTCAGAATGGTGCAAGAATTCTTAGGCGATCTTGATATTCAAGGCTTCTACTTATTTTCATGAGGTCTCAATAAAAATTTGTCTGCAAAATATCATAGAGGAAGTGTCATCATCTATATACCATTGTTTTGCAGCTGTAAAATGGGAATGTGGGGATTAGCTAAATTGAAAAGTGATATAAACATAAGTATTATTACCAGAATATGATAAAGCAGGTAGATGAACATATGTGTTTAATTGCAGTTGTTCTAAAGATAGTATCTAATAAGATGCTTTGAGCCAATATTATTTAAAAATATAATTGAATGTGTTTATATTTAATTTTGCTTTGCATGTTTTGTTTGCATTTTACTCTGAATTTGTTGTATATTTAACTTTATATTTAATTTCACTCTGAATTTTCTACTGATATGTTGAGAAATGTGATAAGTTGCAGCAATAGAGAGGTCTTTTATGCCTTCATGAATAATCATAGGCTATTATATTTCAAATTCAACTTCAATTCCAATGAGAAAATCTCTTCTCCTACTTCCCTGACGAAATCATCTGGACTCTGCTTAGAAGGAAGAATAAGGAGATTCACACTTTCCTGAAGCTGCCCTATTTTAAACCCAGTGCTCTCCTGAGCAGTTCGGCTGTTCAGTCTTCTCTTTGCCGTCTGAAGTGACACAGTCTGCAGCTTCTACATCACAGCTCTCTAAATATTTAAAGATGGCAATTATGTTTCCCTTAATCTGGAAGCCGCTATAGTAATTCGAGGATGAGTTAACAAGGCTACTAACTAGAGTGATTCTGGATGAATGGAAATGAACCATTATGAAGAATGAATTATCTTGTTTCCTTCTTAGATGTGAAGGTAAATGATGTTAAAGATACCCCAAAACACTTGGAGTTTCGATCCTGAGTGAGGAAAAAAGAAAAGAATATATCATTGAAAGAGGTAGAAAGTCAGGAGCAAGTTGGCATGATGGGAAATTCTCTCAAGAAAATTCTCTCAGGACATCCCACGAAATTCTTTCTTCTCATGACTGAACTAATTCAGAAGTGTTTATTTCTTGAAGGGGGAAACAGGGAACTCTCCAGGATCCAGCGCTTACTTGGTGTGCATTGTACTCTGCCTGAACTCGAGGGAGAGTTGTGAAATCAACAGTCTCCTGGGAATGTAAACACCAAGCTCCTCAGCAGAACAGCAAAGCAAAACTACCGAGTTTGTACTCTCATTTTAAAAATCAGTCAACGGACTTTTACTCAGAGTCTATATTATCTGAATTCTAAAACATGCTTGATTTGCAATTTCTGAGGCCTTAGAGAACCATCACATTTTCCTGCCTAGATGGTTTCCATATTACACTAATCAGTCTCCTTGGGCCAATATAATTAGGCAAAATTAGTTGGTACCTTTATTTCTTGGCCTCCTCCCCTAGAGCCATTTTGCTTTAAAGTTTATTGTCTTGATACAACATTAATATTTAAATAATAAATACAAAAATCTTAGGAGAATTAATTAAGAAATGTCTACAAAGTACTTCTAAAAACCTATGATAAATGCACTATACAGCACTGAGCAAGGAGCGAGGTATCTAGAGCCAGTTAGATTAGCTGAGCCAGGCCTGGTGATCAATATAGTGGCAGACAAACACATAAGAAAAATAATTAAGCCAGTAAGACTTTTTAAATACATCTAATAATCTTCTCTCCAAATTCCTGCTTAAAACCCCATGAATCCTCCTTATATGGCTTATAAGAGTTTCCAAAATCCTTCTTCCTCTATCTGACCTCTTGCCATTTCGTAAACATTGTGCTGTGGCCAAATTAGCTTATGGTCAAATGCACCTTGTTCTCACAGGCTGGCTCCACTTTAAGATTTGCTTTACTCACTCTGCTCACTACACTTCTAAGTCCCATCTTGGAATTGCCCTTTGACATTCATCCTTTAGGTCTCAGGTTGTATTTATTTATTTTTTCTTTCTTGAACGCCTTTACACTAGACCAGCTTTTGATTCTGCTTTTCGTCTTATAACACTTTCAATATAATAGTAATAGCTGACATTACCACTGGAATTGTCTACTTCCTACCCATCTTAGACTGTAAGCAAAGAATGTCTCTTTTCATGTTTATATCCCGAGAACTTGGCCCAGTGCTGACAAAAAGTAGGGTTCCAATAAGTGTATGTTACACAAATGAATGAATGAATTGCTGGCAGAATGGCACTAAAAATATATCAATCTGTGCCTTAGAAAGAACACCCCCCTCACAAATACTCATACTCGCTTCAACATTTTCTTGAGTTTCAAGACACCTTTCTTCCATTAGAAATTAAACTTCCTTATGCAGGAATTAATTTATGTAGTGTCCTATTCTGACATTGAAATAATTGAATCCTGAAAAACTCGACCAACTAACCAACATTTATGGCGAATCTATTACACGCTTCTCTAGGAATTGAAGTGTTTCTTATCTCTAAGCCAGTGAAAATGCAGACCAGAAGTTGAGCACTTTCAGTGATGTCTGAAAGTAACAAATGTAACAAGTTTAGTAGTAAAATATTAACTGCTTATCACAAAATCAATTTATTCCAAAATCTAGCAATATTTGTGTCACCTGCTATAATTACAGTCTACTCACCTTTTAAGATTTCCTTCTTTTCTATACTACCCTTGTTTCACCCCAATGCTTAAATAAGCAAAAGTCTAATTTTTGCATGAGTTTCTTACAAAAAGTTGTCTCTTTAGGTTCATATAGAATACACAAAATATTTTTTCCTAAATTTTTATATATGGGTAAAGTTCTTACAGGCAATGTAATATCATTATAATCCAGGGATCTGAACTAAAACCTCAACTTTGTAAGTTATCGGGACTGCCAGAGGGACTGGATAAGAGATGTCTAGAGAAATATCAAAAGGAATGATACAAAAGAAGATGTTTCATAAGTCATAAGTCACTATGTAAATTTAAACATGTATCTTTCTTAATTCTTAGAAATATTTCAAAAGAGCATAGCCAGTCTATGGAGATCTTCCCAGCATGGAAGAACCTGAGAGTTTGAAATTATTGAGATTTGGTTATTGACAGAGATAAAGGAATGGCAGTGATAGGATAAAGACCATGATCATTGAGAAAAAGGAGGTCAAATAACTAAAGGTGTCAGAAGGATTCTCTATATCAACATCGAATCTCGTATAGGATTATGATATGAAATTGGAAAGCATGCCAGTGAACCTGGAACTAAATACAAGAGAGGGGTGGCTAGAAATTGGTGACATAACTCAGAGAAGAGTGTAGTATGGGTATTAGGAAGAAGTAATGCTTTTGAAAGTACTTGTATTTAATTAAACATAACACCTATCTACATACATGTCAAAAGTAATTCAGAGGGCCATATCTATGAAGACAGTGTGTGGTACATTCTTTGGGGTTCAAGGGTCTATGCAGTAACTCCATCAGGGTTTATTCCCAACAGGAGTGACTGTACTATATCAAGTTCATTTGATATCACAACTGAATTATTTAAGGAGATTGGAGAAAGTGTACCAAATTATGGGATGTTTTCATTGAATAATGAGACTTTCTAATTCTGTGCCCCTTCTTTCATTATTTTTAGATATTCTAATCTTTGAATATAAAATAAAAACTTCCTAATCTTTGGTTTCTTTAATGCCTTGCCTCTGTGGGTTTTTTTTTTTTTCCTTAATTAGAATTATTTCAGAGTATGGTCATAATTTCACTTTTTAATGATGCTGCAATCTCTTTTACCCTCCAAAAATCACATCTGCATATATCTTTCTACAGTAAAGTCTTTGCATATGCAACTTTTTTGTTGTTTGCTTCGTTAATTTCTCCTTATCTTTCAAAGTGCATCTCAAAATATGCCTTCCCTAACCTCGCAGACCTTGGCTAGGTCAGCTGCCCATTAAATTCACCGCAGCATGTATCTCTCTCTCCTCCTAGCACTTATCAGTACTAGAACTAAATGTTTAAAGGAGTAATTTTTGGTTATTTTCTCTCTTGAACACTACTGTCTTCCCAGCATCAAACACGGTATTTTGCATAAAGTAGTTGCCAATAGATAATTGCTGCCTCCATAACAGATGCAAGAATAAATAAGTAGCTCATCATAGGAAAATACTATTCATCCATTAAGAATTTTATAACTAAGTGACAATATCACAATTCAGTTTTAGAAAATTACACCATTTTTGTCAAAAAAATTAAATGTCAAAATATTTGTAAAATGATAAAAAGATTACTTCCAAGGGCTAAAATTAAGGAAATTTTCTTTTTTAAATTTTTTTGGGAGCACTTTTCCTTATTTGCTTTACATCTATTATTTATTTTAATATGTGAAATATCTTCCCCCCAAATTGGCCTACCACTGCTACCATCCTGTATAACTTAGCAGCTTATTTGAACTTCACAGAGACAGTGGAATATAAGCAGGACAGGGCTTATTCCCATTCTACAGATGAGTTTGTGGGTATACTTATAGAACAATGTTTAGCATTCTCTTCCTTTTCTACTATTATATTCTCTAAGGTTCTTATCACTACAAAATGCCTACTCATTATATCTAAGTCAAAGAAGGCAGATACCTATGTTGTTTCACCTACTTTTTTGAGGAATGAGGTTGTCAGAAAAGTGAGTCAAGATTTTATCCTATGCTCCCCTTTAACCACTTTATAAGAACTATTTAGAGAGTTGAAATTTCCATGTTTATTAACTTTTTTATTCATTCAATAAATACTGAGCTAGGCACTACAGTATAAGAGGGAAACATTTTTCCTGGCTTCATGAAATTTGCAGTTTAGAGAAAGATAAACAGAAATATATGATGAATTTTGGAAAGGAATAAAGTTGGGGAAAAAACAGATGCAATGAAGAATAATAAGAGGGACGTCACTTAGATTGGAAGGGGGAGTAAAGGACTTTCTAAAGTCTAAGTGAGAATTATCCAAGTGGGGAGGAAGCGTGTTTCGATCAGAAGGAATAGAATGTGCAAACGCTGAGACAAGAAAGAGCCTGGACCATATGAGAAACTACAGGAAGGGACTGCTGGAGCAGGGAGTAAGCAGAAGAGTGGCACGACATGAAGCAGGGGAGACAAAACACAGCTCTTTCCTTTCCATCAAATGAGCTTTTGCTCATAGGAATCAGTCTTTGATTTATCAGCCTTGATTATGATAAATCGGCTTTTATCAATTTCTGTCAATTTCCTGTACTAACCGTAAGACATAGTTACCTTCTTACATAAAAAGCCAAATTTACCTTATTATTCTCATCTCGTGCACTGCTCAGGAAAAACTGAGATTGTCGTGATGCAGTAGAATACTTTTTAATTATCAAGATATTGAATTGCCATCATTATTTATCTTTAATTTTTAGAAGTTCCTAGAACCTTATATCTATGATTCTATGTAGAGAGTTTGCTGATAAGTAAGTTTCTAATGAAGGTGTCAGGCCATTTATTTATGAATAAATGAAATAATAGAAATGAAACTTAAATTGCCATGGAAACTCATGTAAGAGATATCTAAAATATAAGAAATACTAACCAATTGTTTGCTATAAGTTTAGATTTTATTTTATTGGAATCTTATCACATATTATCATACACCTTTTTCAGTTATAGCAGAGCATATAAACACAAAGTCATATAGTGAGCAAAATACGTGGCACTTAAGGAGTATAGCTCATCAAGATGGAGTTAGATAAAGAAATCATTTCTATATAACTGAATTCATGTAAGAGATGAAGTTTCCAGGGAAAAGTAGGCAGAGGCCAGCTAACCTAGTGGAAAAGGAAGCTTTATCTGTTCATTACAGGGAGAAGAAACCGGAAAGGACTGAGGTACAAATGTGATCACAAAAATGAGAGTATCATCACATGCCTACATAGAAGCTAAACTTCAAGACAACAGCAATATCTTAAGAGAACAGTTAATAATGCTGTAGTCATTTTATGCACTTCTCTGTTAGTGTAGAAAAAAAATTAAAAAGTGCTCATTTGATTGGTTTTAATGACAAATTTTGGTGATTTTATAGACATAACTTTCCATAGAAACAAATCAAAATTTAGATACACATATATTTGAATATTTATTTAACTAGATCAGTTATATAAATGACATACTTTACATACCGGCTAACAGAATATTCACTTTTCTTATAGACTGTAAAATGCCTATCATCAATATAATATAGTAAGAAAATTTTCAGACTTGAACACAACAGTATTAGGCTAAACAAATTTTGATTACTCAGACACAATTCTTGCTTTGAGTATATTTGATATTGCTGCTCTTATTAAAGAATGTGTTTGCAACACACTATATACGTATATACATATATTTTCAATTTAATTTCATTTTTTATAGAAATGAATATATTTTAAAGACCACAATTGCATTGTGGAAATTTATTCTCTAAGGGCATTAAACACATGTGATGTTCTTAACATATGCATTTATTCTTCAGGAATTTATTTTAGTTAAGCCACTTGAGTCTTGATAAGTCAATTTCAAGTGCACTTTTGTAATGGTCTAATGCTCTGTAACAGATGGCCTCAACATAAGAAAGACTCTTTTCACAAATCTTTCAAAAGTGCCAATATAGACCATTTGGTTAAAGTTATCTAAATTAATTCTATAATGACCGAAACTTGGATTTCCTTATTCATGAAATTAAAACATCTATTTTTAAACTGTTTTCTACTAGACACTGCCTACGTTATACTAATTTTCCTAAGGAAATATTGTGGAAGTTGTCACATCAATCTTCTCTATAAAATCTGGTTTATCTGCTTTAATTCATAACCTGTTTTTAGAAATGGTCTCATTCCAGTTACTTTACATGCATCCCATCTAGGATAATTAAGCTATTTCTGAAGACAGTGAATCTAAAGATGCTTAAATAAGGCTGAGTTTTAGGAAAATCTCCAGAGCCAACTATTTGTGCCTCACTGGCTAATTTTCTAGAGTGTCATTGCCCTCTGGGAAAATGGTTTTACTTTTTTTTTTTTTTTTAATTCTGGTTATAGAAATTTCTGATTAGTGACAGTAGAAACATAGTAGAAACATATTTGCATATACTGGAAAGGTACAACTTCATCAAAAATGGTGAACTTTCAATAAGCCTATACTTCTGACACTCTATTTTTTTGTCCTTAATTCAAGAAAGCCAAACACTTTCAGGAACTTTGCATGCAGTAATCCTGCCTTAAAACAAAAATTTTTAATAGGGTTTGTTTAACACTGTTTTGCCATTTCGGTGTGGTATTTTAACTAGCAGGACATTTTCTCATGAATCTTAGTGTGTTGGCTATGCAGATAAAACCTTAGATCATTAGTTTCCTTAGCTCAGTTGATTGAAAAGACATTTCTAATGCAAATAAGGTCATTAAGACCCCCAGAAGCTAGTTATCTTCATTCTGAAATAATAGCAAGTTTTCTTATCATGTATAGCTTTAGCCTGGAAATGAGGATGACAGAGCTCAAACCCATCAGCACAGGTAAAAAGGCAACTCAGTTCAAACATTCTTTTAACAATATATAGGAATACTATCTTCACATAGAAAAAAAAAATAGCCAATCACTGGTATCATAGCCTCTTATAATTAGATCAATTAATCATCAATTGCTTTTGCTTGTATAAGCTATATATCTATAAAAGTATATTTATAGGAATAAAGGATAGAATAATGAGAAAGGAATATTAAGGAAAGAGATATTGTGAGATTAGAAATCATTTCTCTTCCTTTTACAAAAGTAAAGTCTCAAGGGCTGGAAAGAATGAGTGAGTGACATCCACTGTCACTAGAATAATAAAGGAAAAAAAAAAAACAAGTGTCAGTAATAATTATTTTATGTGTCAACTTGGCAGAGCCCCCATACCCCCAAACATCCTTCTGAAGCAATTGCCTTCCATAATCCTTCATCCAGCCAGTTGAGGCTTGAATAGAACAAAAAATTTGACTTCGCCCAATGAAGAGTGAATTCTGAAGGAGATGGCCTTTGGACTTGAACTGCAACATTGACTCAATCCTGAGTCTGCAGTCTGCCAGCTCTACCCTACAGATTTTGGACTTGCCAGCCTTCATGATCATATAAACCAATTCCTTAAGATAAATCTATGTTTGCGTGTGTGTATATGTATGTATGTATGTATGTGTATATATGTATGTGCGTGTGTATCTATATATATACACACACACACATACATACACAGTGTATGTACATATCCTTTTGGCTCTACTTCTCTGGAGAATCTGGACTAATAGTGTCATAAATTACATGTACCTACAAATTAAAAGAAAGGGTAAAAACATCAACTGTCTTCGCTTCTCAACTTTTTAATTTTTCTTTTTAGCTCTTTGGGTAGGACTTTGAAAAGCCACTGCTATGATAAGCATTATACAGAGATGGGATTTCCCTTTAAATTAGTATCTTGCATCATGAACTATTTTGTTCATCTTCCCTTACTATGACGTGTTTGACTCAATGGTCTGAACAAACTACATAATTAAAAGCCATTAATTTTCTAAGACCAACAAATGATTTTTTTATGAAGAGGAAGGATCAGTGTTTCTAGCCTCTAATGGGGTACCTAAATAATATAGATGTATGTATATAGCTATTAATCCCTCCTGCTTGCACCTATGCACATCTTAAGCTTCACCTTGACCATGACATTTCCCTATTGGCTACAGCTCATGTTGAACTTGCCCCTTTCAAACACCCTTTTCACTTTAGCACTTTATCTCCCATAATTTTCTAACTATCTGAACCACCCAATATAGTGTTTAACCTTTTAGGTTTATTCTTTAAGATAAAATAGAGGCATTGGGGTATAGAGAAATACCTGAATGACTAATCCTCTAGGAATTAATCATACAACTAATATCATTGTAGGACTCAGGATGATAGAAAGCATGATTATAGAAACTTAAACGTCTCTTCTCCTAGAGAATTTAGATAATTATAGTGCAAGATATGGGTTGTAAGAATGCAAATTGGAAAAAATATAATGTAAACTCAGACAAAAGTGGGAGTGAGGGAGTGTTGGTAAAATTTATGGGCTGGTCCCATGCAACATTCAAAGATTCTATAGGGAGGTGAGGTAGCCCAGGGAGTCCTTTGCTATAGATTTTCTGCAGCCCCAATCTGTTCTGTTTTTAAAAACACCGAAAAGCAAAAACCTTTTAAAGCCTAGCATTACCTTCCAGCTCTGTGATTCCAGATGTTTCTAAGGCAGTATTAGATAAAAGGCAGCAAAACCTTCATCTACCAAAGGCTGCATTTTAAGAAAATACAGGTTTCAGTGTTTGCTGCTCTCTGTCTCTCCTTGAGAAAATGAGGCCTGATTACTGAAGTGTTTCTAAAAGAATTTCATCGTCTTGCATTTATATTCCTTTGGGCGGAATTCAGTAAAAGATATGCAGGAGAAAGCTCACTTTTCAAAACGTGACTCGTTTTCATGATGTTCGTGTAGATCACTTAATATCAGTTATCCTGTTACCCGCAGCTGCTCCTTCCAAATTATCTAACACCATACCAACATGCAATTCATAGTAACTTGCTTTCTGTTTTCAGGATAATTTGTTCTGAAGTGATGAGTATCTCTAACAATGGTTCTGGCTCTTCATCAGTCTGTGATGATGGGACTTAATATTGCCGCAAGAGTAAAGGCATCAAGATGTTAAGTTGTCTGGAGACATCATCACATCTACAATGAACTTCCTGTTTATCCTCCTCCAAAACACTTGAGGTTATGAAAAATTCCATAAAACTTAGATATGTAAAATGCAGCATTTAAAAAATAAATGCTGATGTTCGTTAAGTTCCTGGAGAAAAGAAGATTAAGAAAAGTTCTGAAAAGTTGTTAAAGAACATAAAACACCTGATTCAGTATAATTAGCAAAACATTGCTCAGTTTTAAGAACTTAAGTAATATCGATTATACATGTATAGATCTTTTTATATTCTTTGAGGCCGTGGCTTCCATCTTGTTCATACTCTTTTGCCTTATTATTCTCTCTCTCTGAGGAAGCCAATTGCCATGTTCTAAGCTGCCCTACAGGTCCAAGTGGCAAACTACTGAGGGAGGCCTCCAGCCCACAGCCAGGGACAAATTAAAGCTGTTAGTCCAAGAGCCTACAATGAACTGAATTCTATAAAAAAATCACTTTGAGAACTAGTAAGCAGATCTTGCACCAGGACTATGGGCCTTGCCAATACTTCGAAGACTTCTAATAGACCTTCACCTTGACCTTAGCTGGAGAACCCAACTAAGTTATACTCAGATTCCTAACCCACAGAAACTGGAAGATAGTAAATGTTTTAAGCCTCTAAGCTTTGGGGTAATTTGTTGTGTGGCAATAGAAAACTTTTAAACACTCCTAAAAAGTTTTTAGTGGATATTAATCTTTTATATCCCTGAATGATACCATTCATTTTGAAGGTTAATCACAAATTATCTTGCATTGTCTACTTAGTGTTAATTGGTCATTTTCAAATGGTGTTCTGCAGCACCCTAAAGGGTGTGTGTGTGTGTGTGTGTGTGTGTGTGAGAGTGTATGTTCTTTAAATGTATTGTGGTTGTGTATTGGTTGGAACGTTTAAATGAGGACATTAAGTGGGCAAGGCTTTGAGCCCATTTCTCTTGCCTTAACTAGAACAGTTCCTTTTTTACCTTCTAAACGTATTGGGCTGTGAAATAATGTTTAATTAGGGAAGAAATTTGGTGCTGTTTTTTAAAGTTTTTAAATTACCGACTTAAATGTTTTATGCATTATGTCTTGTCCTCCACTGAACTTAATATAATGTAAGCTTATTAAAGACCAGGAACTAGTAGATACTTTTAGATAGTCTGAAATTTTCCTTCAGGTATGCAAATCTAAAGTTTCTAATCTACAGCTCTCTTCAATCCCACTTTATAAAATATATTCAATTAAGTAAAATAAAACCGGATAGTTTATAAATCAGGCAACAGCATCACTACTTTACAGCTTCAAAATGTGATTAACATAAAAAATTGGGGAACAAAATTGATTCTATGACTGAATGACCCATTTAAATCATAAAATAATAGAATCTCAGAATTGAAAGAAATTATAAAAGTTATCACTGCTCAAAATTCCTCTTGATGTTTTAACCTCCCGATAAGCACATTATCAAGTTGCTCGTCTCTTTCTCAAAAACTGCGATACCAAACTGGAGATTTAAGAAGCAAGTTCTTGACTTGGACTGAGCATATTATCCCTGAAAATCCAGAAATCTGACCTGTACATCCTCAATAAGATTTCAACAAGCTCAATATAATGGAAGAAGCCATTGTCTCTGGAAGTAAAACATTCTATGACTATTACAGGGTGCAACACAGTACATAATCCATTCATTTATACTTTTATTTATTCTTCTCCACTGCTCATACAACTTTTCAGAAATGTTTTCTGCATTCACCCACTCTTCTCCACCTTCTTGCCCTACCTTGCATTACTTAACAGTATGTCTTCCATTGACATTATTCACTGAAATTGCTCTTGCTAAGGTTAATTATAATTTTATATGATAGTATTTCTTCCTGAAACTCTGTAATATATACTTCAACATTTAGAAGGCCAAATTATCAAGATGTTGGTTGTACTTTATCAAATATTGAAGTTAAGAGAAAATGAAGCCCAAAGATAATTCCTAAATGCTTAGTTTTAAAACTTGATTGTTGCCCCTTCTTCTACTCTCATCCCAAGGAAATTTTTAAAATACTTGCTCAAATTTTCCCCCTTCTTCATCTCTTAAAACTTATTGTAATAATTTCAGGACTTTGTAGAGTGAGAAACAAAAAAAGAGAGAGAGAGGAGAGAGAGAGAGAGAGAGAGAGAGAGAGAGAGAGAAATTACTAGAAACAAAAGAGCGAGAGTAGAAATAAAATAAGTTTTGATTGGGAAGAGAAAGGTCTGGACACAGTTATGATGTGTAAGGGACTTAATTAGCAGCTGAAACAATGACAGGGATGTTAAGAAGTGTATGTTATGAATTATGGCTTCTTTAATGTTCTAAAAGAAGCACCAAAGAATATCAGATGATAAGAATTACAAATTGTTTTCATCAGGTACACTTTATATTCTTTTCATATCACCTAGGCTGAAACTTGTAAGATCCCAAGACTGATTCAGGTAATATATTATCAGAATATACCAGGGTAAGAAGTGGCCTTTTCCTTGGTCTTATTTTTTGAAATGTCCCTACTCTTGCTTCTTCTGATCACATCTAATCTCCTAGAGCAGGATGGCTATAGGGCTAAGATAATGGGACACACAAAGCCATAACCCCCAAGCTCCAAGTACACTGAACCCTGTAACACTGTCTAGTTCCAGAGCTTGGGTGGTTATCTTCTGTGCTCTTGACTGCTTGTATGGCCCAAGGAGTGGCAAGATGCAACTGTTTGCAGGAGGGAAGTAAATGGAGCTTGATCCTGGGACAATTTTTTCAAAATTTTCACCAGTTTCACTGGGAGGCAGGTCTGCAGATTTCTCACACTGGCATGCAAGAACATCCTGAGGTATTAAGCTTGTTAGGTGATCTCCAAGCTGTCTGGAACTGCTGGAACATTCAGGGCATGGGAGTTATTGTGGTAGACGAGTCCTGAAATATAAGAGGCAAACAAGGAATTTTTTTTAACAATGAATAGCTACTGAGGGGTTTTGAGCAGAAGAGAGAGGAGCAATTTGCATTACAGAGTCCTATTAAAAAAAAACATTAAAGAAGCTGATGTGAATTATCAGTGAGCTTTAGCGTCTTTTGTGTCTGTCTCTGCACAAGTTCCACTGATGTACTAAATCATTTATTATGAAAAAGAAAAAAGAATAGAGGAGACAAAAGTATCCTTGTTACATTATATTAATGCTTTTACTTGAATATTACACATTTGGGGAAAGATGAAAAATAAATAATAAAAAAAGAAAAGAGAGAACTGAGTTAGTCAACCCCATCTAGGAAATGCTGTATAGTATAGTATCTGTCTTGGATATTCACAGTGTACGTGAGCACAGAAAAGATCTTCAGAAGTACTGAAACAAATAAATTTGTTTAACTTTAGTTATCCATAGTTCTCAAAAACTTATGTATAATTGTGGTCCTTTTTCATATATCAGCTACAAACCTCTCTCAATATTAAAAGATTTTTAAAAGTGAATGAAAAGTTTCTACCTCATAAAATATTTCATAAAATGAAATAACTCACAAAAATGGAATGGATAAATATACCTAATGTTAACTCTAAGAGAAACGGTTGTACTCTGCAGGGTGAGGTCAAGCAGTATACCTGTGCAGCTATCTAAGAGAAAAGCAAAGAAGAAAACTACTTGGGACATTTTTTGAAAATCTTTAGTAGTGTTAGATTTTCAGAGCTTGGTGATTAATTTAATTTTCAAATATGGTGCAGAATTAGTCAGTGATTGAAGAGGGAGTTGGGTGCATAAAAGGGATCATTTTACACTTTCAAAAAATCAGTGTGACTATGAAGTAATTGGGTGGATTTTACAGGTTACAAAAGTTAATCCTGAACTTGTTTCCAAAGGAGGCATTATTTTTAAAAGCCTTTGTAAGATATAAACATCATTAGAATTTTCATATTCTCTCTTAAAGTAACTGTTTGAAGGACAACATGTACATTTTGTTCATTTGAAAATTAATACAGAAGCTTTCTGAATCAAAATAAGAGGATAAATGTAGACAAAACTTCTTTTCTCATCCCTATACCCCAGGAAAACAGAGTATTAAAAAGGAAGAAGAAATACTAGAATTAAGGTTTATATGTCATTTGCTACAATCCCAAATCTTATGTGGAAAATCATATCTAGATAAGAAGGTGAAGCCAGAACCTGAAAACCAATACATGCAATTTAGGCTTTTAAAAAGCCCCAAATAAGAAACCCTAGCTATCCATTAAATAAAATGCTGAGGTACAGAGTCATGAACCAGCATAAGTGTAGCAAGACATGTCACTGAAGATTCTATGTGATAGCACAGAGCATCAGGGAAGGGAAGATTGAAGCCAACACATAACCATATGTCATTGTATCATCTATAACTCGGTTTCCTACTAAAGGGACAGTTGAATAAGAAGCACAATGAAATAGAGACAGGAAATGCTATAATTTAAAGAGCTTTTGTGTAAACTATAACTCTTGAATGCCAAAAACTGAAGAAAAAGCTATCCACCCAACAAAAGAAATGACAGAGTTCATATGTGTATTCTGAGAAGATGCCGTGTAATGACCCTAATTGCTCTTCCTTCACCCACCCACAAACCATGTACTACAAAAGCCAGAAGTTACCAAAAATGAAAAATATTTGTCTTATAATAAAAATAAGTAGCTACCTTAAAGTTGATATCATGCATAATGGTTAAATACTTGAAACAAACCTATTAAAAACAGAAAATAAAATCCATGACCATTATCTCCACTGTAATTTGATATCTTCTTTGAAATCATAGCATGATTAAAAAAGGTAAAGAATTTAGAGATATAAATTGAAAAAAAAGAAAGTAATAATGTTTTCTTGGAAAATGCAAAGGAATCAACTGCAAAGCTATTTGAAATAATGAGAATTCAATGAGGTGGCTAGATTAAAAATTAACAGGCAGAAATCAATACCCTTCATATGTACAAACAAGAAATTAGAAAATATATTGACAGAAAAGATGCCATTACCATAGCATCAAAAAAAGATAATTTACCTAGGAATAAACATCACAAGAAATATGAGATCAATATCAATAAAACTTTAAAATGCTATATAAGAACACAAAAAGTAGACTTGAACGAACAGAGAGACATTTCATGTTATTGGAAAACAACAGTCAAGATCACAAATCACATGTAATCTAATTAACAATATCGCTAATGTTTTTAAACTACATTTAAGTTAATTCTAATGTTGTATGGCAATAAAACTGGAAAGATGACCCAAGAAAACTCTGAGACTACAGAATGTTGTAGAGGACCAGCCTCATCAGATATCAAAACATGATAAAGGTAACCAAAAAGTGTGGTGCTAGCACATAAAGCCACAGACAGAAATGAAGTTAAAGAAATAGTTATAAGAATGAAAAGAAAAACTACAGACTAATAGACAGAATATATAAAGAAATCTCAAAAGTCAACAATAATGAATGAACAACCCATCCCAGAAAATGAGCAAAAAATGTGAAAACTTCACCAAAGAAGATAGACAAGTAAAACAACAATGAGATACTGTTACACCTCTACGAGAATGGCAAAAATTTAAGTCTGACCATACCAAGTGTTTACAAGGGTGTGAAGAAGCTAGAGGTTCATACACTGCCCCAAAGAAGAAATAAACCCCAAACGAGAAACCCTAGCTATTCGTTAAGTGGAATGCTGGGATGTAGAGTCATGAGCTAACTTAAGTGTAGCAAGACATGTCACTGAAGATTATATGTGATAGCTCAGAGCATCAGGGAAGGGGAGATTGAGGTCAACTCACGCTGGTAGAAATGTTAACTGATATAACCACTTTGGAATACATGTTAGCAATTTTTTTTTTTTAAAAAAGGTAAATGTACACCTCCCACATCCATTCAACTCCTAGATATATACCCAAGAGAAATGAAAACATGCATCCATACAAGCACTTGTATATGAATGATCATCACAAGTTTATTTGTAATAACCAAAAACTGGAGATGGTACAAAATTCCATCTATAGGTGAATGATAAACAAAGTTTGATGTGCCCATATAATGGAACTCTTTCAAAAATAAAAAGAAATAAACTTTCTACTAAATACCTGAGATGAATATTCTTAAAAAATGTAAAGTTCATAAAATCAAGGAAAAGCTATGAATTGTCAGATTTCAGAGGAGACTCAGAGGACATGAACACTAAATGCAATGTCATTACCCAGATTGAATTCTGGCACTTAAAAAAAAATTAATGGAAAAATGGTGAATTCCAAATAAAGTCTATAGTTTAATAATTAGTGGTGTAGGAATGTTAATTTCTTAGTTTTGACTAATATACCATAGTTATATAAGACGTTAACATTCAGGGAGGCTGAGTAAAGGATATGCAGGAGCTTTCTGTACTATCTTTGTAACTTCTCTATAAACCTAAAATTATTACAAAATAAAAATGTTTTTCTGAAGGAATAAACTATCAATACATGTTACATAATGGATAAATCTCAAAATTATTATTAAGAGTGAAAGAAGCCAAACAGAAACTAGTACATGTTGTATTATTACATTTTCATAAAACAAAAGGAAATACAAACTAATGTATAGTGACAGAAAGGAGATGAATGGTTGCCTGGGGCTGGGGGCGGGGTAAGCAGGAAGTGGCAGAAAGGAGGAGTTGCAAAAGGATAAGAAGAAACTTTGGGGAGTGAGGGATATATTCATTACCTTGATTGTGATAAAGTTTCACGAGCATGTGTATATGTCAAATTTTATAAAATTTCTCATTTTAAGTGTGTATTTTATTATGTCAGTTACATCTTAATAAAGCTGTTTTTAAAAGCTTGTTTAAATATATCTTTGCAAA
>CM053514.1:57343969-57390405 GCA_028627145.1 Eidolon dupreanum | reverse complement strand
AGATGAACCTCTCTTCCCATATTCATAACATTATTTAGTATTCCTCCCAGTTACTCAAACCAGTAACTGAGAGAAGGCTCACCCCTAACGTGTGCGGCCTCGGGATAAAATTACAAATGGAAGTTCCCAGCCAGAGGCTCACTCCCCAATCTTTCCATGCCTCTCCCCCTAAATGCTGTGGATCTTATGTTATGCACATATGCCCGGACAGCCCAGCCTTCGTGTTCCATCTCTCTTCACCCACCCGCGAACAGCAGACCCTCGTTCACCTCTCAGACCTAAGGATACACACGCACAGTGTGTACGGAGCTTGCGAGAGGCCTCCTCAGGCAGTAGCACTGAGTGGTTTGGGCAGGGACACGGTGGTTGCAGGCACTCAGCACGGCTTAGAAGGAAAGTGTGAGCTTGGCCTCCATAAAGGTCTGTCTTTAGCTTTGCAGATTCCACACCCCATGTGGAGGAGCACAAATAAGAGGGTCAGAGCAGAGGTCTCTAAAGCTTGAGGTTAGGGCAGGAATTCCTCCTTGCCTGGATATGAAGGTAATATCATCTTAGATCGTCTTCAGCTCTACCTTTTCTACCTCTCACCATATCAAACTGAATATTAGGCCCCCTAAGTTCTACTCCCTATGCCCTTGTGCAACTTTAGTTCAGGATCTCATCATTCCTCATTATAAAACTATCCATATCCTTTTAGCTAGTCTACTTATAATCATCCTCCAGAATGCCAATGTAAATCTGATTATGTTTGCCTGCTTACCACATGCAGTGAGTCACTATTATCTGTAATATAAAGATCAGTCTCTGGACAATGTTGTTTCATGGTATGGCTTTCCCAAATTACACCCTCTGCTCTCTTACCTATCCCCTAACCTCAACAGTCCACAGTTACACTGAAATATTGACTCTTGACTTTTTGCTTTCTCTCTGGCTGAAGTCTCTGCCTAGAACTGCCTGGATACTTCCTCTATGCCACTCTTATAGGCCAAAGTGCTACTGCTCCTTCTAAGCACAGGAAGGGTCTCCTTCTCTGAGAAGTCTTCCTTGTTTCCCAGAGGTAGCAACTCTTTCTTCACTGTTACTGCAGGAGGCAATATATGATGAGCTCTGAAGTCAGTCAGAACCGGACCCAAATCAGTTTTCCATCAGTTATTGTGTGTCTTTCAGTAAGAAAATGAAATTTTTTGTCTCTTAAATAGAAGTATCTGCTTTAGATTTCTGTGACCATTCAATGAGATGACATATGTGAAACATCTAGCACAGTATGACACATGTCAGATCCTTAAGAAACAGTAGTTATTGTATTAATAGGTTGAATAATTAAAATTGAAAGTACGTACATATACAAACACTTGTCTCTATTGTTGCATTCAATTGGATTCTTTTACTTTCTGCAACCCATAGTACCCGAACAGCAAGTACTCTTCACGTAAGTGTTCCTTAAGTATTTGTGGCATGAGTTGCTTTCCTATAACTGTAGATATGATTCAAATGATTGACATGTGGTCCCACAGTCCCTTTCTTACATTGTTTTTATATTGTTTTTTTTTTTTTTTTTTTCAGTGTCTGCAGCTGCTGCCTTGAGGGCTTTTTTCTATTTATGGTGTTGTCTCTTCGGCACTGATGTATTTGGATAAATATGAAAGCACAAATGTGGATTTTTATTTTATATCCTTTCAAGCACTCTCTTCAGAATTTCTCATGTAAAACTTTTTAAAGAATGTGATAATTTTTAGACTGAGGCTGAAAGCCACCTCTGCTTGTCAAAGCAATGACTTGGTCTTAAAATTACTTTTAAAGAATCACTTTTTATGCAAATTATTTTAGAGCAAGTGAGACTGTGGCTACCAAGAACCTGGATATGATATTTAAGTCCTGAAAAGGAAACATAATCAATCAATTGCCCCCAAGTCAGTTCTTACTATGTGCAAAAATAAGTGCTTACTATTTTGAGTGAGGAAATAAGTCCCAGAACTCAACAACATACATGCAATCAGAGAATGATTAAGTCATAGTATGTGAGTGCCTGTCTTTACTTGCAAACCAATTTCAAAGGAAGAAATCAAGAAAGAACTTGAGTAGCAGGGGAAGCTGCATCAAAGACATCTAACTGGACTGATATTTGAACTGAGTCATGATGTTTATACAACAGAACAGGAAAGGAGGATCTCTCCAGACTGTCAACAATGCGAATCACTGAATGAACAGAAGCTCAGTGTGGCATGTACAAAGGAAGGGAGCAGGATAGTTTGACTTAGGTGTGCATTTGTATGTGTGAGCATGGTGGCCTGGGGCTGGGAGTAAATTGAATTGATAGATAGGGTGGAAACAAGGAATAGATGACCTAGAAAATCAGACAGAGAGGCATTAAACACTTACACAAAGCAGGCTGAAGAGCATGCCTTCAAAAGATCCACCTCATTGCTTAATGGATTGAAGGTAGGGGAAGCTTATAGCTGGTAGAAGGCTGGACTAAATCTGAAAGACACTTCAAAGGACTGTGTAGGAAAACGAAACAGAAAAGAGGATTTTGAGTTTTCTAGCCTGTGGGAAAAAAATATTTCTATTGGTAAAGTGAATAATTAAGATAAAGAGATAAAGAGTTAGGGTTGTTTCTTTATGCTTTTTTTTTTTAATTTTATTTTGTTTGTTTCATCTTATTTTGTTGTTTCTGTTGTTTGGAAAGAAGAACATACAAATTCAGTTTTAGACAAATAAACATTGAATGATGATAGAATAAGAAGTAGAAAAGCCCAGAAGACAGTAGTAAGAAATGCGATCAAGGATAGAAGTAATGTGTCAAATCTGGAGATTTACATCTGGGAGCTTTGAGTGGATGTCTTGACTCTAGAAAAGGACTTGAATTAGCAACATTCAAACAAAAGTCTAATCAATATCCAAAGAAATACCTTAAATATATCCTGCCACTTTAGCCTAAAATTTTCTAAAACTAAATACTCATTTTCAAATTTTTTTAAAATATCAGAAGCTGTAGGCAAACATCAGAAACTCCTGCACAGATGCCTTTGATGCTGTTAATGAAATGCAAAAGAGATGTACTTGTATGTTGCTAACCACCATGAGTCTTCAATGAATGTGGCCTTTGTTCTTTTAATAAAACAGGCTTAAAGTATGGCTTTTGGATTCATTTTAATGTCTATGGACTTCCATGTTTGGGACAGATAAAAAATCTCCATGGCATAAAGGCAATTTATTTTTTTAAACTTTTTAATAATATAATTGAGAAGAGCTGAGTTTCAAAAATATTGTTAGTTATTCACATTGTACCAACTTTTTAGCATAAGAATAAATGCCGACCACTTATTTTATTAAGTGCAAGACCTCCAACTTTAGATCCCGCTGTCATTCTACAATATACCATCTGCTTCTGAATATCTGCTTCATTCTTCTCTTCTGATTTCCATCCTTCAAGGCTTTGCAAGAATCCTCACTAGTCCATGAAGTTTTTTCAGAATATCTATATAATTGTGTGGCATTATCTCTCCCTCTTTTAAACCTATATAACTTGTCATTTAATTTTATTGTATCATCATTTAATATATCATATATGTGTGCATATATTACATACACACATATACACATTTATATATTTGTGTATATACATACACACATTTATATGGTATATATATACTACATACATGCATATGTAGTATATACACATACACAATACATATATATAGTATGCAGACTATATAGTGTATATGTAATGTATATATATAACTTTTACATATATGACCTATACACACATATATGATATTTATACATAGTGTAAATATGTACTTATATATAGACATTATACATATATACGATATAATATATATATACCATACATACAAACTTATATAGAGAAAAAGTTATCATAAGTGGTGACAACATGCCAGACATTAACACATATATAATGTTTTTCAATCCTCTCCATAACTCTATAAATTGGTTATTAATATTATTTTTCTTACATTAGAGACAACTGAGCTTTAAAGAATTTAAACAAGTTCATGCAATTTCAAAACACTGAGTAGTGAAGTTGGAATTAGAATTCAGACACAGGGTGTCTTGGTCAGGCAGGCAGCATAAAATAATATATTTATTCATCCCTTGGACATTTACCTGTACCCAGAATGGAACAAAAGGTGTGGACGATAAAAGATGCTTCATGAGATATGGCAGAAGAGAGAGGCTCATCTAGGAACTGTGTGTTCTATAGTCAATCAAAGGGCCACAGTTTTGTGGAGAAGGGTAGCAGTTTATAGTATCTACTATTTTTTCTCTACAGTGAAAGTGCCCTTGTTGTCAGCCTCAGCAGCCAGCCTCCAGGGCCCTCTTGCTCACTCACTAGCTTCTGTTCTTAACATGTCAAAAGCCACCCAGAGTGTGGAAGTCAAGAATTACCCAACTTTTAGCTCAATGGACCAATTAATTATAGCAGTGTCAGTTTTCAATTTTCTAATAAAGATAATAGAATAAAACAAACCTACCATATAGTAGCATGATTATTTCATAAAACATTAGCTATTTTAATATCAGAAAAAAAAGAGAAGAGCTCATTTCAAAAAAAGGACTATATTTTCAACTGTGAAAACTTAAAATATTTAAAAATTATTTCACTTTTTTCTATTTAATTAAATTTTCATTTAACCTTAGACTAATTTAAAAAAATTAACAGCACTCTTTTGACAGTTTTAGAGACGCACCACCACTCTAAGCCATGTGGGTTCACATAGCGGGACCAGATCAATGCTCCCCCATGTTATCTGTTAATTTTATGTGTCACTTCTTACATGGGAACGCTTGAAAATGTAATGTCTTTAGTCACAATAGAATCTCTCCAGTGGTAGCTATTTCAGGTAGTCGAGCAGGGATTACATTTTGTTTTATTAATTCAATCAACAAACACATGTTCCAGTCATCGTGTTTTAGACGAAGGGCCTACATGTGCACTTCAGTTTGTAAAGAAGACCAGTGCTGCCGAGAGGCCCTGGGAGCCACTTACGGTCACCACCCAGCTCAGTTTATGGTTCTAAAAACACACTCAGAAGTTACAAACATGACTGGAAAATTCTCACTAGATGAGTCTCCTTTTTTTATTTTTTAGATGTAAAATGATAGACTAGAACTAGATTATTTCCAAGATCTGTTGCAACTCCTAAAAATTCTGGTTCTATAAACACACAAGCATCACAAATTGATATTTATGATCCTGATTGGATTTGCCTCCTTACGCACAACAGTATAGCAGCCAAATTTAAGAATACCTTCATTCATTAATTTTCCAACACCAGATTATGTGATGAGGATCACAGGAAAAATAATATAAGGCAGAAAATTTAAAACTAGAAGAAATTTTGCATATCAAAGATAGTCTAAATCCTTCAGTAGTGTTGTGGTTGGAAAGTGCTCACTCACCAGCCAAGTTCCTTTTTCCCTCAGCTTAGAGAAGTCCTATTTTCTCATTTGTCTGCCTTTGTTTGTTCAAGGAGTTGGCCTCTTGCCTTTAATTGTGTTTGTTGTTTGTGGCAAAGCTTTCAACCTTTTACAGTAAAAGAGCACAGATAAATAAATACATATTCATAACAAAGCATGAATACCCGTCATAAACAGAATAAAAAGCCTCATTCCTCATTTGGAAGACAGAGCCTTGTCTTTTTGACAAGCTTCACTCTGGAGCCCCAGAGATACCATTAGAGCACTTTCCTCTTCTTCCCAATAAAAATCACTGAGACTGCAGTGGCAAGCGTTAGTGTCTCGTAATCATGGTGCATTAGAGAAGTACAAGGTGTCCCTCACCCCTGACGTGTGCTTTCACCTTTACTGTGGTTTACAATTAAGCACAGGAATAAAAGCAGCTTCAAGACAAATTCCATTTTCCTCTTCAGCCTTTAGTGCAGCTATATTGTGGGAAAATAAAAACATTTCTTTCGTTTTAATACAAGCCAAAGTCTGATAAGCTAGAAGTAGAAGGAGAACTTACATGAAAGGTCTGATCTGTAGGGTGGGCCATTTGTGTCTGACACATTATATTTTTTCACTTAATTACATGTAGGGTAATAATTATGGTCCACTTCTGCTTTGTTGCCTGGGGAGAAATGAAAGAAAAAAAAAATGCCCCAGTAATGTTTCTGAATGGAGAGAGAGAATGGAAAAGAAGTGGAGCATCATTTAAAATATATCAAATTCCTAAAAGAAAAAAAAAAATCTCTTGAATGTCAATACAGAACTAAATATGGAAAATAGCACTTGTCTGAGATCTGTTCATTTATTTATAGGAAAACCCACAAAGGTACTGTTTATATTAAATATCAAAATTTAGGTTAGCAGAGATGTTTTGTATAGCCCCTAAACCAATTGACTTACCCAAACAGGCAAGAACCAAATCAAAAATATTTTAAGTTGCTGAATTTCAAAAAAAAAATAGTTTCTCTAACAGAACATTCCATTTCTAATGAATCAAAGACACTATATTTTTTAAGGTTCTGTTACTTCAAATTATTGTTATGACTCATCTGTTCTTAAGCCACAGACAGTATAGCAGGCATTTAAATGAAAAATGTAGAGGGATATGTTGATGTGCATTAGAAATTATGACCTGCAAAAGATGATAATGTCACAATATTATGAGTTTCTGGGGAGTTCTCTGTCATTTTTTAAAAGAATGCAAGAGTTCCTGCCCAAACTGACAATACCCAGACAAGAAAGAAATTGAAGTTCTCAAAGCAGTCACATTCAGCAGGAATGTCAGTACTAAGAACTAGAATATTTCCTAAATTCCCTCTATTATGTGCCACGTCAAACCAGGGCTTAAAACTTTAAAATATCATCATCGAAAATAAAAAAGCTAAGTCATACTGATATGTAATCAAATCTGTAAATATTATGTTTAGAATCTAGTGATTTGAGTACATAGGATGAGGATAAGGCATATCTTGCAACTTAGATATTGACTTTATAACTATTAGTTTAGAAGACTGCATAGTAAAATTGCTAGTCATTATGATTTAAGTAAAGTAGCTGCCATTCTGACAGGCATCTTGCAGTGCGTTTTTAAAGAACAATATGACTACAACCACATTGCCAAAGCAGTGATGCATTGGGAAGTCTTGTCGTTTTTCTTACACAGAATAGTCTGAGCCTCTCTTCTTATTTATAATCACCTTGGTTTGCTCAGATGCATCCAAAGCCACCAGTCTTTGCTGCCTTACATGGCTTCATGAACAAAACCATTACGAAGCAATTAATGAGACTTCCTCCCTCTCTTTTATTCATTTTCAGAGCAAACTAAGATCACTGCTCATTTTTTTCTTGGTTTATATGTCTTCAGGCCCTGCTATACCCTGAATACATTTAAGTATTCCTCCTGTGATATCTCTGGTATCTATATCACAAGTAAAGTGAGATTCATGAATTTACAGGTAAATGCATAGCATCTCAAATTTCGAATGACAGCTACTTTTTGAGATATGAGAAATTTGTCTAGGAGAATTTAATATGGTTTAGTCATGCTGAACTCACACAAGTTCTTAGTCCTTTCAATTTGACACCAGAGTAACTACCAGCTTAATAACTTCTAATGTATCACTTATGATATGTTCCTGCCAATGAAAACCTCTGGAATATTAAAATCATCTCGACAGATTTTTAAGTAGTAATGTCACCCCAGACAAATTAATCAGAATCTTTGTGGGTGGAGGGATCCAAGGTATTACTACCCTTAGAAAGCTTTGTAAATGACATAAAAGTGCAGTTAAGAGCCACTCTTCTAGGATAAATAGGCTATTTGGTGCAGTAATAATACTTACTTCCAAGGAGAGAAGTAACAAAGTTATTGTTGTTATTGTTATTATCAGTTAGCTAGAAAATCATATTTAGTGTATTGGAAGAAAGTTTCCTCAGTCTGAGGGCAGGAATCATTTTTCATGAATTCAATGCATCTGCGAAGAACTATGTTTATCCCCTGTTTAGAAGACAGACTTTTAAAGGTGAAGGTCATGAGCCTCTTCCTTTCATTCTTAACCAGGGCATCTTTCACCAAACCACATTTGCTAATGGACATCCTAAATGGACATTGTGGTAGGCAGAATAATTCCCCCTCCCATCAAAAATGTCCATGTCCTAATTTCTAAAACTTGTGGCTATGTTACCTTCCACGGCAAAGGGGAGTTTGAAGATGCGATTAAATTAAAGATCTTGAAATGGAAAGATTATCTTGGATTTTCTAGGTGACCCCGACATGATCACGAAGGTCTTTATAAGTGGTAGAAGGAAGCCAGAATTGGAGAGATTTGAAGATGATACACTGTTGTCTTTGAAGATAGAAGAAGGGACCATCCCAAGGGATGTAGGCAACATCTAGAATCTGGAAGAGGCAAGAAAACTAATTCTCTACTTGAGCTTCTATAAGAAATGCAACCCTGCCAACACTTGAATTTAGGACTCTTAAACTCCAGAACTATAAGGTAATTTATTTGCATTTTTTAAGCCACTAAGTTTGTGGTAGCTTGTTATAACAGCAATAGGAACCCTATGCAGCCATGTTGAATCACCCCTAACACCACCCACCCTGGGGATTGCCCTCCACTTTTCTTTAGGTCTAGCACTTGATCATTTATTTATTCAAATAACTTAATTAGACATTAAGCTTACAAATATAAAAACACAGTCCTTGCTCTCAAGGCATTCACAGTGGGGTATAGAAACCACCATAAAACAATTTAGCAATGAACATGAAAGAGGTTTTCAGATTGCTATGGTGTGGCTCATCCAAGCTAATGAAGTTGTAAAAGTTTGCTTGGAGAGATGACACCTGACCTGTTTCTTAAAGGATGAGCAGTGGAAATGTTAGAGGAAGGTGAATGAGGTGGAATGTTGGAACAGTATAGGTAAAAAATACATATATAGGGTAAAGAATAATGTAAGGAATTAATTATACATAGCAAAGAGTTTAAATACCTAGTGTGCAAGGCTGTAGTATAGGCAAAGGGTATAACTAAATCGATGTGTGGCTGGAGCTCAGATACAAATTAGGCAGTGCTGAAATATGAGACATTCGACCTACACATATGCATCCAGCCATCATTCAGCAACACCTCACAGGTATATAGCACATGCCTTTTGCTTAAAGAATGACTCTTCACAAAATAAAAAGAATTCCAGGAATACCCTAATTTAGTCATCACCTGGTACCTCGATCATCATAGAAATTAGTCTTCTTATAGACCTAATTTTCTAGCTTTCCAGACATGTTTAGGTAGAGCTGGCTCTAAATTAGAACCAACCTGAGAAAGCTGAAAACCTTATTCCATTAAATGAATACACAGTCTGGTCTCATCCGCTGTTTTATGGGTGATATGAAGAGTGAGTGCATTTTGAATCATTTGGGCCAGAGTGAAAAAACTCCCCTACTCCCACTCCACCCTTGATAGATAAATAGTAATGGGAGTAATACTGGGGACAGAATTCCACAGCAATAACTAACCCAGCATTTCAAATAAGAAAAGAAAGAAGATTGAGAGTGAATGTGTGTGTGTGTGTGTGTGTGTGTGTGTGTGTATGAGAGAGATCTTTCTCCCACCTTTTCTAAGCAGGTAAAAGCTTCTCAAGAATGTGTTTCCCACATGGTCTCCCATTTTCTCTTTTCTTTACTTTGCATGTCTCCTGCCTGCACACCCAGGTAGGAATCTACTATCAAATGTGCTGTTGAAATAGGAGTTAGAAGTGGTCCATACTAGAGTGTACTGGTCTCGGTCTGAAACCTTGAAGGGAGTTATTTATATAACCAACCATTATTGGCCTCTCCCGCCTTACTTTCTTTCATTATTACTTATACTTCTTGTACACTTGTCTCCCCTGAGGGATTATAAACAATTTGAAAGGAAAGCATGAGTCTTATGCTTTCACCCAGCTACATTCAGCGATAATGACATCTTCGGTAAGTTCCCATTAAAGAATTGTTTGTGTAACAAATCCAGAGTCCTCAGAGGCTGAGATTTAAATGGTCCTTGGTGATGGGGCATTTGACATAGAAGGGAATTTCAAGTTCCCTCCAGCAAGTTAAAATTTAAGTCAATTGTGGGTTTTGTGCTTTATCCCTTTGAAAGTTGTCTATATAGCATTTGAACTTTTGAAACAAAAATGTATCTGGTACCTGATTTGTTTGTAGCAAAGATTCTCATCACAGCTTCATTCTGGGAAAAAATCTGAAACATAAGTTAACCCATCCTACATGAATTTTCACAAATTTTTCTGATACTAAAGTAGGGAGGAGGCAAGAGGACTAAAATATTAAATCAAGCTATACTCAGAGACTGCAATATGCTGATCAGCCCCATAGCCAGACCATGAAGAAACCTGCAGAACAAAGGAAGATTTCCGCTGGAATTGCTAACAACCCATCTCCCCACACTGTGAAGGGAAAACAGGGAAAAACAGAGTCTTTAAGTGGTGCCCTACACAAAATAAAATCTTTCATTCTCTATGGCTAAAACCATAAGGCACCTCTGGATCAGAGGCTGGGAATTGCCAACAGGTCTTTTTTTGCTACGTACACTTATCTTTCCTCACTATATGTCCATATCGAATGAAAATGGGTAAACAAAGTCTTTAAACTGTAACTCACAGGAATTAAAGAATGACATATAAACTGAATTCCCCAAACACTCATGGTCCCTCTCAGTGCCTTTACTCTGTCTTTCTCACTGTCCTTATCCCTCTTGTCTCTGTCCCTCTGAGTCTCTCTTAGGCTCTCTCACTCTCTGCCTGTGAGACCACGTGCCATCTGTGGAGTGTTATTCCTTCTCTAATAGACTTTCCTTTTGACTCTATTTAAATGCTTTCCAAGAACTCTCTTCTCTCTCAGTGTAGGGCTTGAGTCTCCCACTTTCCCCACTCGGGAGAATTTGTCCTGTCCTGCATCAATCCTAAGGTAGTAATGATTCAGCAAAATATTTTCCCATCATATGGCTGCTGTCCTGACACGCCAAAAATTTCTGAGAGAGAATGTATGAAGCAATCATGTCACTTTCAATGGGGCTCATAATTTCCTTATTTCCTCCTCTCTTGCTCATGATGACACATAAGAGTCTAAGGGAATTAAGAAGTAGAGGCAACCAGGAACTACTGATCCAAGTTTATTAACTCATAGGATTTTAGATTTCCACAATACTTTAGAAATCATTTTCTTCCACTCATTCACTTTATGGATGATGAAACCAAGACCCAGAATGGTTAACTGACTTGTCCACATGCACACAACTTGCAGTATGCAAAGCCAGGGCTAGATGTTGCTCTCCTGATCCCCAGAAATTTTCTATTTCATCAAAAAAATATATTCAAAGGATGTTTGTGTTTCTGCTATGAAATCAATACGTTGACTATGAACTGGTTCTTTTTAATTATAACCCGGGTGTTCTAATTACTTACTACTGTGTAATAAACTACTCCAAAACTTAGTAGCTTTGTTTTTTATCACTCATAGTTCTGTGAGTTGATGGACTCAGTTTGGGGTCCCTCATTAAGTTACAGTCATAGAGCAGCTGAGACTGGAGTCAAGTCATCTGAAGGCTTCTTTCACTTACATCTGGTACCTGGGCTGAGACAGATGAACAGCTGGAAGCTAGTCAGGCATTGCTTCTCTTTATGAGATTAGGCCCCGTCTCCTCACAATATGGAGTCTTAGGGTTGCACTTCTTACAGGAAGGTTGGCTTCCCCCAGAATGAGTGTTTCCCAGGCTGAGGTAAAAACTGCAAGGCTTCTTTTAGCCTCAGAAGTCCCAGAATGCTACTTCTCTCACATTTGCTCTTGCATTCTATTCTATTGGTTAAATAATAGATTCATCCCAGATTCAACCTTTCAATAGATGGAGTATTGAAGAATTTGTGGCCATGTTTAGTCTACTTATTTTTGCATATATTTTTATACATTGTTTTACATAATGAATGCCTAGTTTACCTAGAGTTTCAAATCCCTAGAATGAGAAAATACAGTTATTATTTAGGGAAAATTAGAAGAAATAGTAGTTTGTTTCCATAGAGAAGATTATTCCTACCCCCAAATTATTTAAGGACCACTCTGAATAGTTGTCTCCCACCCCGTTAACTTATTTATTTCTGGAGATAAGTCTCCATCTGCTTAGACAAAGAGTACAGCTTAAGTTTTTTAAATGCATTCCTCTTCTCTCTCATAATTATAGGCCCATTAGCTTACTAGACATTTAATATAAAACGTGCTCTTTTTTGTCCTTGGTAAATTGAAAACTGAGGTTTCTCCAATCAATGATCTGTATTGGAAGCTGACGAGTTACAGGTCCAGGATTTCTTCTATTAAAATATGTTATATTTTTAACAATTCGTGGAAAATCTGGAACAAACGCAAAAAGTTAGTTCACACATTTTGTTTTCTTCAGCTTTTGATTCTGTGCATAGAAATAGGCTGTGAAGTATAAATTATACATACAAGATGCCTAGAAGGAAACAGATGAAAATATAAGTGGTTTTCTCTGGTTGATAGGAATATGACTTTTATTTTTATCTACCAAAATAGAAATGATTTTTCTAATAAAACAATAATAAAATTTTAAATGAAGGGTTATAGACAAATTTCCAGAAACACATTTTTTTCTAGTGGATTCCCTTCCTGCTGCAGTCTTTATTTTTAACTATTTAAACCATGGCTAATAAATGTTAAGATAAATCACATTTAGTAACTGCCACTGACATTTAACATCATAACCTGTTTATCTTGGAGATTAAATGATGAATTACATGGTTCAGCACAAGATATTCTCTGAATTCTTTCCTAAACAGAAACTCAGAGTTAATATATGTGCCCATCAGGTTATATGCATTTTATAATATTCCAAGTGAAAATAATTATAGTCATACTGCAGCATAAACACTTGAGACTGTGGTTACTCCTCTGAAAATACAGACTAGAATACTTCCACAAGGATCTCTTGAGGACTATCTCGGTGTTGGAGATAAATAACTCCCTCAGCTCATGCCCAAACGGAAGTGGTATGGCTTTCTCGTAAGCCTTATGTCATGGGAGGACAGCCTTGGTTCTTAAAGCTTATAGCTTTCTCTTCACTGGCAACACTGAGTTATCGTACTCTAGACATTTGTTAATTAGAGGGTCTGATCAAAAGCTACCCTGGTGAAAGTCTTATCAGAAATTCAGTCAGAAGAAACAGGATTAATGGTCTGGGCCTACCTTACCCAGACCAGCATCTATCCTTGAGAGATCAGAGTGTGAGAGACTCCCTCCCACCCATTTTATACTCTGTCCTCCTAAACAGCAAAAGGCTTTTACTAAACTATGTTTTGAATGATGTCATGTCATAGACCCTGATAAGAGAAGCTCTATGAAGGTCATTATTTTATTTACTCCAAGATGCTACTGAGGTTGTCATTTAGTATGATACACTGTGTGTCCCATAAAAAGACATTTATCTCCTTTCTTAATGCAGTCATGCTTTTCCTGAATATCTGGCTTATTTATGTCATAGTCATTGTGCGTTATGAAATTTTTTTGTTTTCCACCACTTCGTGGATGCTAGAAAACTGAGAATCAAGTTTTTGCACTACCTCAAGAAGAATATGGGATGTCACACTGGAAAGTTGGTGCAATAATCTTGTTTTTGGCTTCATCTTAGTTATTTATCCTCATTTCTCTTTTGACTCAGACTCCTCTAAATTTTGACCTTATGTTTTAATTGTGTTATATATTTGATCTCTATAAGTTGTATTTAATAAATTTTGGAATAAGGAAGGGGAGTGAACACGTTTAACCAAATACTCCTATTTCTTACTGAACATATGATAAAGGTATGCTCTTGACTCCAGAGTGAACCATATTAGACAACCTAAAATAATCAGCCCCAAACCAGTACTGAGGGAGGAGAGGGCTGGATTCAAAGAACATGTTATGTTATGTAAATACACAAAAAAATCTTCAGTTTAGAAAAGGGATTCCTAAAATTTGCATCCTAGGATTGGAGTTGTCATTGAGTGGTAAATACTGTATTATTTGTAGGAGGAGCATAACAGAAGATGAGTTTGGAGAAAGAACCATCAATATTCATGATAAAACAATATAACTTTCATCCATAGTGAATGTAAGGAATGGACTTTAACTTGATTTCTACAATTGCTTTTTTCATAAACAATTTAGTTATACTGTTTTATAAATAACACCAGTAAAATGTAATGCAACATTTTTAGAAGAAAGTCACAGTTAATTTTTTCCACTAATGCAATTTTGACATTTTTATCAGTGTCACACAGTAGAATTAATAGTAGAACCAAATATCTAAGGGAAAAAAACCATCAAAAAGCATACTGCCCACGCTGGAGAACTCTGTTCAGGTAGCTTTATGCTCTGTGGATAATAGCCTTTCCACTATAATAAATAATTTGTAGAGAAGATATATATTTGTTTGTTTTGCCATTATAGTTTATTTATTTAGTGCTGCTGGCTTATAAGTGTTACATTATTCCATTGTATAATTAAATTCATAATGTTATAAAAGCATACAAAGGTTCAGCAAACTAGGCCATTCTCCATCTTTCTATGCATTGATGGTAGAGCAAATGAAGACTGTTTTAGCTGAGTGTCTTAAATCATTCCATTTTGGGCTATCTTAATAAAACTAACACAGTCAACTGTGTTTCACCACATTCCAAATAAAGAAAAGATGCTAATCGGTAAAGTGTAATGCTCTATGTATACTGTCGTCAAGGCGAATTCACTTATCATTTTTGGCCTTTAATTACATTTATCAGTACTTAGGTGGTGAATGACCTGGGATTAGTGGCAACAGTTTAACTTGAACTGCATGCCAGTTTTTGTTTGTTTGTTTGTTTGTGTTTGTTTGTTTGTTTTTGGGAAGACAGAAGAGCTGGAAGAAAGGGGCATGAGAAAATTCTGGAAACTTTGATTCTTAAAAGTAGTTCCTAGAGCTGGTGAGGACTTTGTTTTAATTAACAATGCAACATCAGGTTTTCAAGCATCTATAAGCGATTATATCAAAAGTAGTTGAAAATCATCTGTTCTATTAAGATAAAAGGTCCTGTGGTCTTACTTCCATCATTCACTTGTCACACAGAAATTCTGTACAAAGTGAAACAATTTAGCCAGGGTTTTTCTACCAGTGAGAGATAAAACTATAGAATCTTTCTTTATGGGATTTTAATTCCAAAGAAAAACTGTGTTGAATGTCTTAATGAACTTTTCTTAATAACATCAGGAAGTGTATATGTACCCTGTACCACATTTCATCATCTGAAAATGTATATTTAGCATATCTCATACACAAGAGCCTGTGTCACAAAAAGTCCTAGAATATTAAATACAAATTAGATATCAATAACCTCCCACTTGTCCAATCTTGCTTTGGTCCCAATTTAAAATCAAGGATCATGTATTCAAAGGATGATTATTTTTGATTCAGAAAAGAACCCTGTCACATTCTTAACATACTGTCAGAGAAAAAACAGCTGAACAGAGCTAAAAAAAAAAAAAGTTTTATTTACTAACTAAACAATCTTTGTCTCATTTCTAGAATAAGCCCTAGTTACCTTAAAGGAATAAGACAAATTAAAAGGAAGAAATTTAAAGAGACCCTCATTGCTACCTGGGAGAAATACAGCTCACTTGGGTCCCCAAGGAAGAAAACCTCCTACAGAGAAAATGACATTTTCAAGATAAAAGCTTGACATTTCCAAGATCTTGTTCTGTGTTTGTTTCTTATCCACACAGGATTCTCGGTACACAAGCTGGTCCTAACCACAAGACAGAAACACCTCTGACACCTTCTGCCTCGCTCAGCACCAGATGTGCTAAGGAAAGGAGCAGAGGTGATTTAATTATTCTTCCTCTGTTGCACAGGTGCTTTCTCATTCTTCCTTCTAACCTTAGTGCTTAGGAGAAATGAAGGGTCCCAATATATTACTCTTTTTTTTGTGATTCTTTTTCTTCCTTAGTGATATTTTTCATTCTGGACCATCAAATTCATACTTAAATTAGTCTAATGAATAGACTATCTTGCAAAATTTGGTGACTAGAAGTGAAGTATGAAGTAGTAAAGCCAGATATGTGGTTGATTGTTTATTTCCTGATAATTCTGACAGACACTTGGTCTCTCAGGTGAAATAATTTTCTTTTTTATCACTTATAAAAGTCAGCATAAGAGATTTGGAGACACTATTTGAGTTGTAAAAATTCTAAAAACTAAAAAAATAAAAATTTAAATTCACTAATGGAAAATGAGAATGTTTCATGAAAAGGTTAATCTTCTATTTTGCTCACAAACTGATTTTTTGAGGTGTTTTATGAATTGCTGAAAGTCGAACGTTTGCAACAAATGAATTTTGGTAGTTAAATTTAAGAGAGAATATAAAACACTACAAATTTCCTCCTGGAAAAACAATAGAAAACTAGTTTTACTTATAGCAACTGAACACCTAACACAAGACTGCATTCAACAAAAAAATGAGTGGATCAGTGAGAATGAATGAATCAAAATTCCACATGTTAAATAAAATGTACTCAAATATTTGAATATTGCTTAATATATATAGTGACAGCTATCAAATCTATATTTTCACTTTTAATATCTTATCTAAGCTCCAGATCATAGACCCAGCAACCTGTGAAGATTCTTCACCTGTTGTCTCAGAACACAGCATATCCAAAACTTAACTAACTAAATCCCCCTAAAATCTCTTCCTCCTCTTGCATTTGTTTTCTCTTCCTGTCCTGCATCCCAAAGCCAGTGAATTACACCACTAGCCACCCATTTTCCTAAGGAAGATACTGAGTTCCTCTGTGAACCCACCCCATCCTCTTGTCTTTCACTTCTAATCTCCAAACAGTGGATTCCATCTGCCAAATAACTTTTAAATCTATTCATTTTCTTTCCATTTTCAATGTCTGCAGGCCAGTTTAAAACAGAATTATCTTTCATATATGTTTCTGTAATTGTTTCCCTACAACCTTTAAACTTGCCCTATTCCAGCATATTCTCCAAACTGCCGTCAAATTGATTTTTGTAAGATGGAAATCAAGGCATATCATATTCCTACTTAAAATCCTTTAATGATGCCTTGTGGACTTTAGGGTAAAATCCAAATCTGCAAGGTGGTTGGCAAGGCCCTATACAATCTGGATTCTTCCTGATCTTCCTGTTTATCTGTGGTGCCACTTTCCTCTACTCTAGATCTATTAATGTGAAAGAATTTTCAACGTTTGTTCTTGCTTCTGGGCCTTTGTATATGAAATCTCTTCTTGTCCTTTTTCCTTTTCGGAAAGATATTGTTATTTATCCTTCACGCAGTATTTTAGTATTAGTTATAGTAAGAGTAATAGTGATAGTTATCATTTATTAAACACTTCTATGTGCATAGCACTATACATAAAATTTTTTGTTTGCAAAGCAGATCCATGAGGAAGTATACTAGTTGACAATTTGAAAATGAGAAGACTGAAGAAAGTGAAGTAAGTTATTTAATACAAATCCCTTGCCTCTTGGCCCTTATCTTTCCGGCCCACTGGGACCTGGGTTGGTTCTCCACCCTTGTGCTCCTTGTCATCAGTATGTACTTCAGTTGTGACATTTCTCACTACTATCTATTGTTTCCTATTTGCTGTTTGTTCTGTTTTCTTTGCTAGAATTTCCTTACATTCAAGAAGCAAATCTTATTCCATGTTGTACTCTCTATACCAGTACTTACTGTAATGTCTGACACAGAAGGCATTCAGAAAATGTATATCTACTGAGTAGATAAAATAATAAATGTGTTTTTCTCTAAAGTTTGTCAGATTCTCAGAGGAAGAAACTATTAGATTTTATTATTATTGTTAACTTTCACCTCTGCCCCCTACCCCAAGTTCTCAAGGCTTTGTGGAGTGAAAAAAAAAAAAAAAAAAAGACTTTTCACAAAACTATTGGGGATGCCCTGCTCTTATTTTCACTCTTGAATTGAAAAAGATCATAAATTGAATTTGATTTAGGAAGAACACAAGTGCACAGAAAGAGGAGCACATTAGAATCAAAGCTGTTATTTTGAAATTCCTTTAAATTACAAATAACCAAATTCTGCATAAGCTATACTGGTAAAACAAAAGCTTCTTGTTCTTTTCTGTGTCACAAGCAACACTTGCATTATTTAGGGGAAAAGAATCTGCTCACTGACTTGAGCCAAGTAACTTGTGCTCATTGAGCAAAACCAAAAAATGTGGAGAGTAATATTTCATCCATAATTTCAGCGTATATTATAGTAAAAAGAGGCCTACACAATCTGGTCATATAACAGAAGACTAGAGGTCTGTTCAGAGTATTACAGATTCCTCGCTGTTGATGGGAACACAAGCCATTTAACGCCTTGACTTTTTCTTAAGATATAGAATGTGATATATTATCTCTATTTGCTTCCAATTGTGTTAAGATTATATATGAAACAATAAATTGGAAGTACTTTTAAAATTGTATAAATGATGATAAGGAATTGTAAACTTTATTTCAGTGCCTATCTTTTAATTCAAATGTGATTCATTTATTTAAGTAGAATCATAAAGAACATACCATATTGTATACTGTTATCATTTTATCAATTGTTTATTGCTTATTTTTATGTGCCCCTATGATAGTCAAAAGATTTCACTGAGTTGTCTTTCAAATAGAGAAAAAAACTTTGAATGACTAGGACAAATTTAAAAACCCAAAATGTAAAATGTAAAAACCCACAAAATAAATCCTTTAAGTTATGGCAAATTTTATATTCAGTACATGAAAGCAAACATTTCTGAAATATCCCTTTATTTTTTATTTATTTAAATAGAATAGAATAGAATAATCTCTATCTCCCCAAAATGCAGATATTACTTAGAATATTTGTTTTTTAAGTATAATTTTAAAATAAGTCATGACTCATACAATATAAAATGAGCATGTGTCAAATATTTTCTTTAATTCATTAATTAGTGAGGAAATCAGTAAGATGTTAGAATTTATGGGGAAAAAGAAAAAACTCTCTGAGCAATGTCAAACTTTTGCTCATGAAACTTGGTTCTCTCCTCTCTGGGATGGATGAAAAGTCCAGGGTATTCCTGAAGTTCATATATTTCCCCCAAATAACAGGTCTTTTGTGAGACGTCTTTAGCCCTGATTGCTTCGTCTGCATCTCCTTACCAGCTATTTCTGCTTTCATTTGAAATGGGGAAACAATGACAAAATCGCCATAGTCACTGATCTGTAAACATAGACTTTTTGTGAGAATTTTCAGGATGCTGTCAACTCACCCACAGTGTTTCTAGCAGGGAGAGCAGAAGTGAAGCAGAAACCTCTAGTCCTTGGACTCTGACCTCATTACCACCACTTGACGTTTAAGGCATGTAGGTAATACTCTTCTTTAACCTTGTTTTGTCATTGCTGGTAAATTTTCTATTTATTTTCACTATTTCCAGGTGTTTCTCATTTCATTAAATATAGCCAACATTGTATATATGTGTGTATATATATATATGTAAATATATATATTTGCATGCATCTATATAGTTTTATAAATATTTGAAGAATGTACATATATATAATTTAAAGAAAAAGGATGAAATGACAAGATTTCAATAAAGGAAAAAAAAATTCATTGTCTATTTCCCATCCCACCCAAAGCAACAGTCAGAATATACATATATATGTATACACACACACATAGACACACACATATGTGTGTGTGTGTATGCTCTCTTTTATTCAAATAATTATACATTTTGAGAATGATTTGGAGAAAATAAAAGGAAAATAGATATATTAATATAATTAACATTTTTCTATATCTAACAATGCTAGTTCTTTTGTTTTTATCAAATAGAATGATGAAATGATAATCATAGCTATAGTATGGGAGAGTTCATAGACGAGAGGAGAGCATCCCTGAGCTGAGCTTAGTTTTAGGCACAGAGAGCAAGGGAGGGCACGCTTTTGAATGTGTTGCTTGAGGCATTTCACAAGTAGGAAGAACTTGGCAAATATTCACTGATCAATTAAAGCTCAAAATGTAAATTCCTGCCACTTTATGAAGCCTAAAACTCAAAATATCCTAATTATATTTTTCAAGTCACAGAAAAATATTTTAGTTGTGAATAGCCTTGTTTGCATGTGGCACAGAAACTATTCTACCCAATTATTATTGAAGTTTTCCTTTGGCCCTGGGCATGCTTGCCACTTCTATTCATCACCATGACCAAATAATAAACCTGTTCCCTGCAGTTTATCGGAGAAGTGTTGGCTATGTTCAGGGGTGAGAGACAAAGAGAAGATGGCGATGGTGATCATTAATAATAATAAATTATTTATAGAGAGCTGACAGAGGGCTCAATGATGGAGAAGCCACAAAATAAAAGATAGACCCTTCTCTGACTTGAGGACTGAATTCTGAGAGAGAAAAGTAATTCAGACATAAAATAAAGCCTTGTCAAGCTGAAGTTGCAGCTTATAATTTCAGAACTTCTTAGGCATAAGTTAATTCCAAAAAGTTGAGAGTATATTCTCTGCTGGTGACAAATGGCCTTCCAATATTACATGAAGTTAAGTAAGATACAGTATATCCTTTTCTTTGCCTTTACCTCAATTTTGTCAAAGCAACCACTTGACATGTGAATAACTATACTAAATTATACAGCGTTTTGACTAGAATGTTAGAGATGTAATTTGATTAAAATATTTTTTCTTACTCACTTGTTTTTATTTTTATCTGAAATGAGGGTTGGTTTCATTAAACATGGTTTATAAAACCAAGGTAAATGCAAGACCTAAAGAAGCTGGAAATAATATTCCAGCTTGTTTTTATTAGCAATATCTGCCCCAATGATATAAAACAGGAGATTTAGAAGCTATGGCCCCCTCGCAGCCTTGAGAGGCAACAGGGCTTTCCAGAGCAAACTCAGAAACCAGGGCCTTTAGATTTCAAAGGAAATCTTCTTTAGATCTGAACTTTGCTCAGTTCAGTTACTGCTGAATAAACAAACAGCTCTCATAGACATTTAGGATTTGTGGATGTCCAGTGGGATAGAGGCAACAGAAAAGCAGGCAACTGTCACTGGCAAGCCTGATTCATTGTCCTAGAGCGGATTGGAACAGCGCAGAGGCCTTTAAATGCTGCCACCCAGTCAGAGACTCTTTCGTCTCCCAAACTGAAGCCAAACCCTATTCTGTGGTTGGTCTTTTCAGGCTTCTTGGTCCAAATATATTTTACTTTTTCCTAAATTTTATTATTGTGGTAAAAATAACATAAAATTTACCATCTTAACCACTTTAAATGTTCAGTTCAGTGGTATTAAGTACATTGCTAACATGGTGCAAATGCCCCCCCTCATCCATCTCCAGAATTCTTCGTCTCGTGAAACTGAAACTCTGAACTGTTAAACAGTGACTCTTCATTCCTCCCTCCCCTCACCCCCTGGCAACCACTCTTCTACCTTCCATCCCTATGGTTTTGACTATTCTAAACAGCCCATGTAAGTGGATCATATATCTGTCCTTTCGTGACCAGCTTATTTAAGTTAGCATACTTTGGTCATTTCTATGTTTTAGTTACTGTGAATACCGTTGCTATGAACATGGGTGTACAAATACCTCCTCAAAACCCTGCTTTCAGTTCTCTTAGGTATATACTCAGAAGTGAAAATATTGGATAATATGATAATTCTATTTTTATTTTTTGAGGACCTGCCATATCGCTTTCCACAGCAGCTGTACTCTTTTACATTTTCAACAACAGAGCACAAGAGGATCCTTTTTCTACATCCTTCTCAATGCTTCTTATTTCTTTTTTTTCTTTTTTTTTCTTTTTGGTGGCTAGAGATTTTTTTGCCTTATTTAAAAAAGCAATCCTCTGTAACCTGGGTTATAAAGACAGTCAATTTTTGCTTCCAAAAGCTTTCAAAGTCTTCCTTTTGAAATTTACCTTTTCATTGTCTTGTGTCTAGATTTCAAATAATCTGAAACCAAGAATCCAAATTCATTTTTCCACATGGATAACCAAGTTTTTCAGCTCTATTTATTGAACTGTTTCTTCTTTTCCTAATAATTTGCCATATTACTTCTGTTGTATATCATTGTGTGTGTATATGTATATATATACTCTTGTTTCTTAAAAACTGGTCATTTTCTAGACCCATTCACTAATTTCATACTATCTTTATTACTCTAGTGTTATAATATAGGTAGATAATAGATAGATAGATAATAGATAGATAGATGATAGATGATAGATAGATAGATGATAGATGATAGATAGATAGATAGATAGATAGATAGATAGATAGATAATAACACACACACACACACACACACACACACACACACAGAAAAATTCTTTCTCTCTCTCACCTCCTCCTCCTTCTTCTTGGAGTTAGACACTGAAATGATGATGTCAAATGATCATTTCTCTAAGGGATGAACACAGTGCTAACGAAACCCACAATGTGTTATCAAAATTGTAAAGAGACAAACTGTTTCAAGATCACAATGTCTACATCCAGAATCCTGCCTTTTTAATGGCTGTCAGCTGCCATACAAGGTAAGAGAGAGAGAGGGATGGCTTAACTAAAACCTATTTTCATTATTAAAAATATTACATGGCAGTGTCAGCAGTGATGTCTGTATGCTAGATGTTAACACATTATCATAGCACAATCTGATGTTTTGGGGGATTATCCATTACTGAATATGGGACTGGGCCTGGCAGAAGATAGTCTAGATGTTCTCTTAGGCACAATTTCTTAGCAGATGCTAAAGTCTCCAAGGAAATTTAATTGGCTGTCAGTATGTGAAGAAATAAGTGCAAGGTGAATAGTTTTTAAGAAAGAAAATATAACTTTTCTCCCTTACAGTTTATAAATGTATTTATAACCCTAAAATGAAAAAGAAGAGTAAAATGTTCATTTTCTCAGAGTATGATTTCTTTTGGGCATTGAGCCTATAAACCTGCAACAATTTATAACTGAACTAACGTCTTTAATGTGTGAACTTGAAGCATCTAAAGACATAACACATGCTCCAGATAAATGCCCTCAGAGACAGGCATGTCATTTGGAAGATTTTCCCCATGAATAACATTACTGACACATGCCCTGACAAAGTCTGTCAGTTGTTTTTATTTTCAAGTGGAAGAGAAAGCCATCTGGTACCCAGAGCAAATAATCTCAGCTCAGTAAAAGAGAAATCCTATATTTTCTTCCAAATGAAACCCTGGTAAATTTAAAGAAAAATGGTAAATCTTTGATCATTAGTCTTCTATCCAAGTTATTAGACATAATTTTGGTGGAGAGAATTGTCCTCTTGGATATGAAATGCTCTATTTATCTGGGATTACCTAAAGACAGACAAGCATTTCTAGTAGTCTATTGAGTAGATAGCACAGAAACCTGCCTTCATCTGGAGACAGGTCAGTAGAGTGAATGTGGAGACATATGCATCATTGATTCATTCGAGAACTATGGGCCAGGTATAAGGTCGAATGTTGGGGACAAAAGGATCATGCTCCTTCCCTCAAAGCTCCTACAATACAGTAGGGGAAATACACAGAGGTCATTGAAAGTAATGATGAAGAGATAGAAAAGGGTTACACAGAGGAGAGTAAAGAGAGGGAAGACTTCACCTAGTTGGTCATCCAAAGATGACCTCTGGGACCGGAAATAGAGATTCATATCACACAATTACTTCTCAGTTAGTAAGTCTTCATAATAACAACTCCTAAAAAGTTATACCACTTTTCAGATGATTCCTTTTTATTTTCATAATAATTTTCATCCAAAAATACACTAAATACATGCTCTAGGAAGTAATAGTTTAAATTATAGTTTCAAAGACATACACGTTTACCCAACATAAACTCTGTAGTCAAATATTATATGAAACAAATTCGAATTGTGTGCCATGTTTAGAAGAATTCAAAACATTTGGGGGTGTATGCAAGTCTAGTGAGTGGGATGAGAAGTTCAAATTTTCTTTGACTTTTCATTAAAAAAATGTGCACATGCCATGGGTTTCAAAGTGCTCTTGTGTTTAGCCTTTATTTTGCTCTAAAAGTGATTTTTCTATGCTACAACTTTGCTTGTAAATGCAGTTTGAGTGCAAGATAACCATGAGCCTCATTAAGTTTGAAAAACTGATAAGGAAAACAGTGTAGAAAGAAATCTACAAAGAATGATTGTTTCATACCCTTTTATCCCCGACACTCACCATTAGTCTTTTCCTCATTTAGTACATACCATCAATTCTCAGTACATTTTATTGTATATACAAAGTACAATTCTTTACTTGCAAACTTAGGTTTTGCTTATATAAGCTTGCTTTTATTGTTTTATTGCTAAATGTTTCTATGAAAATTGTTTTGGATATCTTATGTTGAAATGGAATACATCGTGATCTTTCTCATTCAAAGTAAAGTTTGTTTAATTTAACAACTTTTCACTTAGTAGTAAGATTTTCAAAAAAATGTAAAGTTGCTAAGTGAAGGATAAGTGTACAAGTTGAATTAAATCTTAGAACATTCTTTGGAGTAAGCCAGGAAAATAGAGAATTCAGATGTGAGTGGAGAAGTAAAGGAATGGGGAGAAAATTTAAGGAAATCAGGTCATTTCAGGTAAATATATGGAGTAAAGAATAAATGTTTTTACAATAAAGAAAATCAGATCACTGTTTTTGAGAGTATAATTCACAGTTTCAAGTATTAAATATCACTGAAAATCAACCATTCTAAAGATCATTTTAAAAATAATTTCACAATTATTGCATTATGAAAACTTTAAAAATATGCACGTGGAGGATGAAAGACAGAGGACCGAAGACTGTCCTCTTATCCTAATTATGGAATCCTTACATTCAGGATAACATTTCTCAGAACAAAATCATGCAAATTCTACTTGTAGACTAATAGCACAAGCAGCTTTGTTGGAAGTAAAAATGATTTGTTCTAGGTGGACGTTAGTTGACTCAAAAAGTAGTTTTACAAATTATGAAGTCACTGCTGCTGAACTTGTATCTGAATGGTTTGAAAAAAATTATTTCTAGAAAATATGAGTATAAACTCCTGCTCCAGAGGTTTAGCCTATATTGCTCTGTACTATTTCTAGTTTATTTTGCTTTGATCTAATTTGATTCACTGTTTCATGAGTTTCTCCTCCTTCCATTCAAGACTATAAGCTACTCCAGAATATGTTGTATCATACTATCAGGCCAAACTCTCCTATCTAGCATACAGTTATAAACATATTAAAACAATTAAGTTGTGTTAAATTAAATTGGGTTGGCAAAAGAGGAAGTCATAAACTCAAAGCAGAAAGAATAGAGTGAATTTGGTGACATTTTGCTCTTCATTATGTGCAAAGTCATAATTGACATGCCATCAAATGGGTCTGACTTCCAGTTAGGTTTCTATTTATAAGACGGTTAGCAAGGCAGAACAGAACTGACTCAACCATGTTGGACTTCAGTCCATAACCTTAACCTCTTTAACATGACAATCAAACCCGTTGAGCTCACCCTGCCATACAACCGTCTTTGCACTTGGCAGGAGAAACAGCACCAGAGGTGTCTTTGTTTTTGTGCAATCACAATTAATAGGCCATTTCTTCCAACAGTGAAGAATTTTTCTATCTGATTTTTCACACTTCTAGCAAACAATAAAAACTAATTACCAGTTGCAAATAATAAGGATGACAACTAAAGTCTCAGTACTGAAACTGTGTTTCTTTAGTTTGGTGAGAATATCACTACTTTTATGCCCAAGTGAAAGAATCCTTATAAAAACTCATTCTTTGTCATCTTTGGAAGAGATTAAGATACTATGAACCTACTCAAAAGTTTAAAAATTGCTGCCTTTTCATTTAGGCTTTGCTTCAAGTGAAGAAAGGGGCCAGAAAGCTATTAATAGCAAAAGAAACTAAGAAGCTTATTTAACATACCCACGTACTCAAATTGCTCATCTTTCTTTCTTTCCACTTAAATAATTTTTCTGGCTATGCTTTTGGAGGGAAAAGGAAGTTGGAAATAGCATTATTACTCAGCTCCATGAACAGGGTTTATTAGAATCCAATGCTGAAAGGGATCCTAAAGATAATCAAGTCCAACCCTCTCACTTCACAGTAAGAATATGGAGGTTCAGGGTCACAAAAATAGTAAGTGGTAGAGTCACTCCTAAAAATATCTACTATTAGTCATATCGTATACAGATAATGAATTAAAATAAATTTAAACACAGTTCTATCATTGGAGTTGCAATAGCTAATTTAAAATAAGGCTTTCCTATCTAGTTCTATTTTTTTAATGTCAATTACTTTATTTCACATGTTCTTCCAGGCTCTCAGTATTTACTGATTAACTACTATGTGCTAGGCTTCTGGCAAAACACCTGGATGGTTGCAATAAGGAAGATGTTTAGAGACAGCTATTTTGGCTTCATTTAGGCATATTAAAAGAGAAAACTCCAAGTATAAAAGCATTCTATACATGATAGGAGTCCCTGATACCCATCCTCTCCTGCAGCCAGCCATATTTCCTCTCTAGTGGGTGAGACTTAGGACAAAAGTGAGGGATGAATTAAGGTAGTGGACGGGGTTGGGTCACAGTTTCTATTGCCCATATTGCCTTTGTAATAAAGCAACAGTATTTTCTGCATGTTATAAAATCGATCATATGTAAATGGTCAGTACCTGGGTACAAAAATAAATAAAACAAAATTCTATTTCTACCTTAAAATAAGCTTTTACAAGCTATTAAGTTTACTAAAATAGCTTCTTAACGGTACCCCCTCCATCAAAAATTGTGAAGAATTTGAGATTTTTACACGACTTGAAGATGACAAGTTAGCCTGCCATGGTTTGATGAATTGTGGCAGAAGACATAATGTTGGGTCAGAGACAAAGTACTTTATTTCTCACAGTACAACATGCAATATAGGCAACACATCTATGTCAGTTCCTCTTATTTCTAAGTTCCACAAGGACACTGAGGATGGACCCAACAAATTCCTGCACATACAGTGAATTGCATTATAAGAGAGAAACCCCCGAGTTTAGGGAAACTGAATCTGTTGTAACAGATAGTAGAGTAGGCCTGCTTTTTTTTGCTCTGGGAGGGGACACTATCTCTACCTCCCAAAGCTATTCACTATAAAAGACATCCTTGAAGAGGTAGTTCAGAATAAAGGCAGTACCTCTGCTTGTAAAATATGCATAAATGCAAGAGACACAGGGGAGATTACCATACAATGTTCCTTATCTCCAGTCTCTGCTTTCTCTAATGCATCGTGCATAATACCTTGTGCACAGTTGTTGTCTCATCAGTTTCTTCTTTAATAGTTGTCAATATGTCCCTATCCCGTACATCATCAAATCAGCCTTCTTAGCCTGACATTAATAGGATCTGTACAATCTGCGCCTCCCATGCAGGCTTACTACTCACTGTTCACCCTTAGATGCAATGTCATGAGAGAGTTCACCTTTTTGCAAACACGAGCAGCCTTACCCAGCTCCATGTCTATTCTGTGTAAGCTTTCTCCTCAGGTTGAAGGTTGTTCCTCTCCTCTAGGTATTCTCTGTGTCCTGGCTGTTCTTTACTGTCCCATGAAGCTTTCTCTAAAGAAGCGTTTATTATTCCGTTCCCAGGCTGCTACCTGCTTGCATCTTTATTTTAGATATACTCCAGTGAGGTGCGAATGCTTGTTTCTTGTGAATGTGTCATCTCTCTCGCCATATTGCAATATTCCCAAGAGGGAAAGACTGTTCTTTCATTTTCTTATCTCTCTCCCCGCATGAAACGTGGTGTCTGGCATATATCAAACCCCTTTTTATCCTGTTAATTGGATTGAATTTTATGCCATTGCTTCCCAAAACTCCAAAAAAAGGTAGATGGCAGAGCCAAGTGGCTTTCTTCCTATTCTGTATCTTTATATGGGGAGAAGATTCTCTAGATCATCTTCTATGCCTCTTCCTTATGTTATTCCATTTATTCTTTGCTCTTTGCTGCTCTGCCTCTCCTTCCTTCTTATTCCCTTACACTTTTTTTTCTCAAATCCAAGAAATGTTGATTAGGATAAGTGGCAGGATAGTAACCATCTACATTCTTTCCCCCTCATTTAAGCCCCTTTTTTAGTTACTACATAATTATAAACCTGGTCCCTTCCTCAATCTTCTGTGCCCAACAACTGAGTTATATGTATTTCTACATGCCTATCAGCAAGGACAGGACAGGACAGGAAAGGACAGGACAGGACAGTAGAGATGCTGGTCCTGCCTCAGGCCCAGCATCTCAGTCATAGGTTCATAGAGCTCAGTGTGGCTCTGGGACAGTTTCCACAAGTCCTTGCTTAAGTTGCACACATTCTCAAAGATGGGAAAGACCTTAAAACTTCCCACCTGGTCTCTCTTCCAGGTGTCCTGACCACTACCAGGTTTCAGGTGTCCTCACTTGGTCTCCCTTCTAGACGTCCCTTCCAGGGAACCCTATAGGGAAGTCTGACCTTTAGAGGTCATGGGCACTTATGCCCACTATACTATCTATCCAGTGTCCTTTATCTGACCCTGATGAGTACGACAGCCCAAGGGCTATGTACTCATCCGTTGTTTTACCATTTTATTCTTACTTAGCATCATTAGGCACATTTTTATCATTATTCTTTTTTTCAGTTCTCCTGGTTTATTCGCAGATTCTGTGTGTGAATCCAAAACATCTGCCTCCATCGTACATCCATTACAGCCATAGACACGCAGAGGGAGAGAGGAGTATCCTGGGACAATAACTAGAGTAATGTCAGTGGCCAAGGTTTGGAAATATTCTGTGTAAATAGTGGGATGTTGGTGTGAAGCAAAAAGAGGAAACCAAGCCACAAGCCCGAAGGTTTGGAAAGAAGTTTTACTAAGTCAGGTCCCCAACACAATATCTGCTTCCTGGCAAAAGAGGAAAAAAATAATATATTAGTCACTTTTTTCTTATTTATATTAACATAACATAACTTTTGTATTTTCAAATGGGAACAGGAGGTGGCAAATGGAAAAGAGTCTGTGGCCCAGGCCAAAGAACTAGAAGCCTTTAGCATCACATTAACCCTGCATGAGCTTCGCCTGTAGCCTGAAGCAGGAGCCCTGCTAACCCCTCATGAACCCTTTCTACCAACTAGAGTCAGGTCAATGATCGGTAGCTTATTTTTATCCATTGAAATAATTCAGGAGAGCCCCAGAGCAAATTACCCCATCAGAAATTTAATAAGGTCATTTTCAAAGGCAGCTTAGCAGAGTCGCCAGCACAAAACTCCTCTCTGGCTTCCAGGACGATTCGGCGCCTCTGTGAGGTTATTTGTGCACCAGCGTCTGAGGTCCCTGCTATACACTATGCCCCAGTTGTGGACACTTCTGAGCAGGGAGTGTTGTTACCTGAGGATGTGCATCGGGCCCTCGCGATTCTTAGCCAGGTCATATTAAATCTTTTAAAAAGATGTTTTGGAAAAAGAGACCACAGAGGAACAACATACAAATAACTGAAGTCTTTTTATGTTAACCTTCTTTCAGAATAAATTTTAATAAACTGATTCATGTGCCTTCAAGGCCAGAACCTAAAAGAATAGTAACTCATGTGTAGGTCTTCCCAGATTTCCACCCTCATGAGAATTAAGGCAAAGATTATTAGAATTGGTGTTTAAAAAAACAACAACAACAACAACAAAGTTTTGTTTTATTTTTCAGATTACACTTCCATTCTTTTAAAAAACTTAGGTTTATAAATCCTCAAATAATCAGAATGTTACAGAATAGAGAGCCCCTAATATCAGAGAACCCACTTTACCTCCTGACCTCCCTTAAAGGTGCCTGTAATTAGCAGAATAGGTGTTTGGAAATTTTTAATTCATTTGCTAATGGAGGAAACAGAATGTTATAATGGGCAAACCTGAAGTTGTACAGAGCAAAAAGATTTATATTTAAAGTTACTTTTTATATCTACACTCAAATCTCACAAAATCACAAACACATATTTAGAGATGTCCTTACAACTCAATGCCAAAGAAATATAAACACAGGGGGAAATATTTCAAAAAAGGAGTTTTTGCTCCATGCAAAGGCTATTTACGCTCTTCTTTTTACCACTGAAGTCCATATAGCATGACCGGGTTTGTGTCCTTAGAGAGAACTCAACTACATCAGCCCTTTCCCCTCTTATAGAGCTGCAACGTGGTGACTAAAAAAAATCTAGGCACTATCCCTCAGAAAACATACATTCTTCATCTTGGCTTAGATAACATCCAAGTCTCTCCTTCTCAAGTTTAGAATCTGCATCATTTTACATGCTATCATCCTTGTCCTAAAGCGATCTTATTTCAAACCCCAATTCCCCATTCCTCTAGGTAGATCCCTATCTACATTCAATTTCACTTTTACCAACACAGAACGTCAGCACTATTTGTCTGTCTGACTCCTCCCCTTCCCAGAGAAGCTAAGATAGAAAGCCAAGCAGGTGCGAGAGAACGAAAACTTTGTACACTCATGGTTCTAAAGTAAATGAGAATTAACTTTCAGGGCAACTATTGGCAAAATGAATCAAAAGTTTTATCATGAGCCAGCAATTCCCTTTATAGTTATCGATTCTTAGGAAATAAAGAAAGATATGAACAAAGATCAATAAACATAGCAGTAGTAAATAGTAGTTGAGTTGACATGCATGTGATTTTGTTTTTCTAAAGAAATAGCTCTCTTTAGACGTGTGTGTGTGTGTGTGTGTGTGTGTGTGTGTGTGTTGGTGTGTGTTCATTCGTAAACAGGAGTACCCCAGACAGAAAGGAGAGAAATCAGACTAATGTTTGAAATAGCATGGTACATGTCTGCTTGTGTCCCAGTCCCACTGACGGCTCATGGGTCTCTAGAAATACAGCCGGGTGCACTGTTTTAGATCAGATTTCCTAAAAGCAGAGCCTATGATGGGGATTCAGGGTGCACTCCAATAAGTCTTCTAGAAAGTTGGTATACCTCCCCAGCAAGAGGGCAAATGCAACCTTCTGGGAAAATTCCAGGTGTAAGCTGTTAACCACAGCATTTACAGAAGCCGAGACAGGGCTACGCTCCAGGAGGGGGGATCCACACGGTGCACCAGTGGGATCCACCACGTACGGCAGTACCACCGGATGAACTTAGAAATGCACATCCCTGGGTTCCACCTGGTAAAGTATTTCAACAGATCCCAAGTGTGACCTGGGCATCTATACCTTCTAAAAGCCTCACACGGGGTTCTAATGTGCAGCAGGATGGAGAACCTCTGGTCTGGAGAGAGAAGAGCCAGGAGCTGAAGGACTGTTTCCATGAAATGCCCGGTGGAAATCTGGGCATAAGCATTGCTACCTTAGGACCTAAAAAACAGACTCCAGCTCAGAATGGGGAAAGGCACATTCTGCCCATTTCTTTGGTAGAACCCTGTCATAAGATAATCTGAGAACACTGCAGGGAAACTACAAAGTGCCGGGTGGGCCACCTGAGAAACAGTATCCCCCAGAAGGTGCCGGCATTAACAGCAGAGTAGAGACCCCTTCTCAAACGTCTGTGATCGGGATCCCTTGAAGATGCGTGAGAGGAAGGACATACAGCGGCCCCCCTTATCTGTGAGGGACACATTTTAAGATCCCCAGCAAATGTTTGAAACCTCAGAATGTATTGAACCCTAAATATATAGTAAATCCCCACTTAATGTCTTAGATAGTTGGAAATGTCCACTTTAAGCAAAGGACGCATAACGAAACAAATTTTACCACAGGATTAATTGACATAAACAAGAGTGAAATTCCTATGGCATATCTCTGATCACAAAAACATCGCCAAATTTCTAAATATAGACCCCAAACACTTCTAATATTAAACAGTGAAATAAATGTGAGATATGCATACATTTAACAAAGATTAATAAAAATAAGTAAGAGAATTCTTTCCAACCCACTTTTTTTCTGTTCAGGGTCATGGTGGCCAGAGCCTCCTCCAACAGCTCAGGCACAAGGTAGAATCCACCCTGGAAAGGATGCCCTTTCATCACAGGACACCTTCACACACACCCACACTCACTCACCCTGGGACAATGCAGACATGCCAGTTCACCTCATATGTACATCTTTGGGATGTGGAAGGAAACTGGAGTCCCCGGGAAAAAAAAAACACAGATATGGGGAGAATGTTCGAACTCCACACAGACAGTGACCCGGGCTGGAAATCAATTTTTTCTTTCCTCATCAATGTTATAACGAAATAATGTTGAACAAAAGAACATTATTTGAGGACCTGCTGTATACTATGCTTTGTTTTATACATACATATCTCTGATAAAGTTGAACATAAATTAGACACAGTAAAAGACTAACAACTAATAATAAAATAGAACAATTATAACAATATGCTGTAACAAGTTATGTAAATGTGGTCTCTCTCTCTCAAAGTTATCTTATGTGCTGTACTCACCGTTCTTTTTGTGATGATGTGAGATGATAAAACACCTTATTAAGCTGAGAACTTTTACCTTTTCACTTAAAGAAAGCACCTCAGGTTTCTCAGGCATATCCAAATTGCCAGCATCACTACTCTTGCGCCGTAAAACATTATTAAGTAAAATAAGGTTACTTGGACATAATCGCTGCTACACCTGAGAGCTGGCTACTGCATGACTAAAGCATGGGAGCGTAAACAGCATGGAGACACCAGACAAAGGGACGGTTCACATCCCAGGCTGGACCAGGCGGGATACCTGAGATTTCATCACACTACTCGGAACAGAGCACAGTTTAAAATGTATCAATTGTTTATTTCTGGAATTTTCCATATTAGATTTTCAGCTGATGGTTGGCTGTTTCAGTGGGCTACTGTACATTGACTCATTCCTATAAACAAGTAAATCTCTCCAGAGCCTTCCAGAAATAACTAAAGGATATTTGAAGAACACAGAAAGGATCTATGAGACTTTATAATTTGAAAATTAATGTTAGTGTGACCCTATTTTCATTTGTAGACTTATGAAACTTGAACCATTTTGGGTTCCACAATATTTAGGATAGCAAAAACAAAAACTAAAAATTGAAGTCTCAAATTATAAGAAAATGGTTAAGTACATTATGGCAAGTTTATATATTGGAACACTAAAGGACCATCAAAAATCATGTTGTACATTATGTGCAACAATATTTGTTGGCGTGGGGAGATGCTCCTGATACATTGTGAAAGTGAAAAATGACACATGCAGTTCTCTGTAACAAGTGTTAAAATGTGAATATTTATAATGCTTAGACTGATAAATAAATTTTCTTTCCTGGGCTTTCTAAATTTAATATGTATTATTTTTAACAATTTAAAAATTTAACAAAAAATAAACAGAATGAAGTAAAACAAAGTATATAAAATTTTCCACTGTAAAACATCGGTCCTCTATGCTGAATCTCATCCAGTATTAGTACCGCCTATCTTGATAATGGGATGAAAATTCAGCTGTTGCAGATGCTTGCAACCCTGCATCACAAAAGAGAAGTAGCTACCTGGTCCCTAATCAGCCTCAGTACCACTCAAGGTCACAGCTCATCTTCTCCAGGATTATTTCACAGCAAAGGCAGATGAAGGAACTTTCCTGAATACAGCTCAGAAGGATAGATAATGCTAACTACCTAGAATAGACTTAGAGTTTGGAAAGTGAATTAATTCGGCCTAACAGCCTCCTTACATAACCCTTCCCCTCTCTTTTACAAAGCTCTTTGACAAGGTAGCTTTGATAGAAACAAATAAAAATTAGCTTGTATGATTTTAGTTTGTTGCATAAAACAGATAATATTGACATGTTATTTCCCAAAATATAATAGAGTTTCCAGAAAAGACAAGCAGGGCAACTAACAAAGATTAAAAGTAAGAGCAACATTGGACTTCCCATCACAGACACTGGCAGGTAGAAGACAATAAAACAATGCTTTTCTTTTAAAGTACAGAGAGAAAATGAGTTTTAATGTAGAATTATAGAACCAGAGGACTAACAATTAGGAAAAAATATATTTTGCATATTTAAAAATAGCTTTATTCTACTCTCACAAATTCCTATTTCTCATGAACCATTTCTCAGGAAGCTGTTGGAGGATGTGTTTCACCAAATGCAGGGTAAATCGGAAAAGAGGAAGACATGTCATTCAAGAAGATGAGAATTCAATACAGGGAAGAGTCCAAGGAAAGTCTCCGAGTAGCAGGAGAGCCAAATCGGCTCTCTGTCAAGCCTGGCAAGCACAGAATTGCGAGGTCGCAAGATGGCAGAGACCTCAAGGAGTGGTTCTCCAGAATGAAAATGCAACTGATAAATTATCTAAGAGGTAGGACTTCATCAAAAACAATTTCAAAGTTCCTTGAGTGTGAATACAGCTTCAATATTTTAGCAGAATTAAGTAAATACAAAAATAAGCCAGTTATCTCCAAGAAAAAAATAGAAAGTTATTCAGGGAACAAAATATAATTATAGAATATTATTTTGCTGAAAGCAACTAATATTTATATTGTAACAAGAAAAAAATATGTGAAGGTTTTACTAAATTTTTATTTTACTAAATTTTTATTTTACTAAATTTTTATTTTATTTTATTTTATTTTATTTTAAAGCACTAAATCGATCTGAATCCTCATCTCACAAAATAAGAAATCAAATGATATGTCTATAAAATTGCTGAACCAATGAATAGCAATAGTCAATGCTATTTACATACATGGAGATGAATATCAGAAGGAACAAGTACAGAATTGAAAGTCTTTGCCTATAGGGAGTTGATTAAGTATCTAAAGGGGACAGGAAACTAATGCTTTTATGTCTCTTAGTACTATTACATGACTTTTAAAGTTATTTTCCCACAATATGTTGTTACAAATAAAAATTAATTTAAAATTAAAAAATTCTACAGCGCTCACTTCCGTCAAACCTCCAAATTAACTGATGAATTGTATTACTTTATTTTTCATGTCGGTCCAAACTTAAGTTTTATTTCATCCCTGAGATTTTATCCAGAGTACAGCTACATTCCTGTCTTGACAAATTGAGTTCGTTCACCAGGTTAAAAATATCAGCAAGATGTAAAACCAGCGCAAGCATATTATATTCTTAAAAAACAGTTAACTGATATACTTTCCTTATCAGTAATATATATGATGAATTATTCATACCAGCGCCTTGTAAATGAGCTTAGACATACAAAAGTAAAATTCTGGAATTCATTTCATACATAATTACAAACAATTTTGAAAAAGTTGGAAATCAAAGAACATACCCTAATAAAATTGACATTCTTGTATAAAATTAACCAACGATATTTTGAAAGATGTCAGTACCTGCCTAACACCTGAAGGATATAGAAGCAGCACACAAAGATGACACTTCCTAAGCATATAACACATCATAAGCTGACTTTGAAGCATAGCTATTCATTGAAATGCAACTCCCTGGTCTAATTTAATCTTCACCCAAACAAGTTCATTAGTGTGTATTGGTATTTAGAGGCTTAATATATAAATCTGAAGTAAACCCCAAAGAAAAGCAAAGAAGTTTAGAATTTTTTCCCAGTAGTCCACTCATAATTAGGAATCTTACCATGAATATGAATAAAGAATGTTTTGACTATCTAGAAATTCAAATACAGTCATATCCCAAAACTATATATATTCTAACTTTATGAAACGTCTAAGGGTAATACTGACTACATGTGATTTTTGTCAGGGATACTAACTTGAGAAACTAATTATTGGGTAGGATGCAGCTCTACTTTATAAGCACTTCTTGAAAACATTTTGGTTATTACATTATAGGGGCTACCTCATCTGCAGAGTTCTCTGCTATTGTAATTTTTCTATCAGCATAGAGGTCACTAAATTCCACTTTGCTAGTGTGTTAAAAATTGATCTTAAGCATTTAATATTTTTCCCTATTCTATATCTATATCTATCTATATATGCTACACTTGTTTTAAAAGTAGCAAGTCCTCCTCTTATTCATTACCCAGAATATAAGGCATAAAAATCAAACCAAGTAGAGCAATCTGCAGCTGTCAATTTGGTGTCACCAGAACTGTAAAGATGTGACAGAATTCCTGTCTTCAAGTGAGTAAGATGTATATATTAATTAGAATTGTGTATAACTGAATGCGACTGAGAAACAAAATAATCATGGCTTAGACAAGATAGAAATGTATTTTATTACACACAAAAGAATTTGTTAGTAGGCAACCCAGAGCTAGTAAGGTGGCTCCACAAACTAGGCAGAGACACTGCTCTACAATTCCTCAGTAGGGCAGAATTGCTGCCAGAGCTCCAGTAGTCATATTCACATTCCAGGCAGTGGAAGGAAGAAAGGGGCTAGAGAGGGCAGAGGCACTCTCAGAATCTTCCATGTAAAACTGGTGCTTATATGACCACATCTAGCACAAAGAAGGTTGAAAAATCCAGTCTTTGTTAATGGAGGTCTGTGCCCAGCGAAGAGCCAGCTTCTCTCTCTTAGGAAAAAGGAGGGAAGAGATATTGGAGAACACAATATGCCATCACTGCCATACATGCATGCTTGAATGGTTCTCTAAACTATATTTATGAAACAACAGTACTCGATGTTCAATGAAAGCTCATATCATATACCTGCTGCAATATCACTAGCACATACTTTAATGAGATTTTCCTCAATGGTGTGTTCCATTCCCTCACCTATCAAATGGTAACTTTAAACTACGTTAAAAGTACATGTTCATTGTCAAGTTTCAATTTATTTCCCTGAATTTTATCTTTAAAAGAAATGGGAAGCCTTATTTATGTGCTTACAATGCTGAATTTCAAGGAGATATTATAACTTTGCAAGAACAACAGAAATATTTTATAAATTTTACTATATAAAGTATATTGGGGACTTGAGTAATTTTTTCTTTGCTATAAATGTTTCAATGTCAAGTACAAATAAATGTCATTATATTTTCACACCTCCATGTGACTCCACGCGAGTTTCTGCGCATTGCTTACAGTCCACAGTGGAGCAGCCGGTGCAGCAGGCGGGCACTGGCTGCAGGGCGCCCTTGAGCTTTGTCTGACATTTTAATAAGTTCAGTGCGTATGTGCTCTACTGGGCACTTCCTAATGCAAATTTAGCTCAGAGGCTACGTGGAGGCTAGGCTATTTAAGACTTCTAATACAGTTAGTCTTTAAAATTCAGTTGGCGGGAAAAGTCTTCTTTTTGTTTAGATCTGCCCCAAAACTAGTTAGCCTAACAGCATGAGCTAAAGCACTGGTGGTTTCTAAGGTGTGGTGATTGCTACATAACCTATTTTAGAAAGTGTCAGTTTTTATTAAAGTTTAATAATAACTAAATCATACATATATAGACACTCCAAAACATCTAAGATTCTGGTAATTCAGCTTAAATGAATGCCATAGTTCTAAAAAATAGGAACTGCATAACCCATTAGGTTTCCCTTTTGCTTTTCTTGATCTCGTTTATCCACACAACAAATGTGAACAGCACTATAACCTCCATTATTTCTTTTCTTTCTTCCTTCCTTCCTTCCTTCTCCTCCCTCACTCACTCCTACCTTCCTTCCCCCCTCCTTTTTTTTTTTTTTTTTTTTTTTTTTAGCAGATGAGTAACCTAAAGAAAAGTGATGGTGATGTAACTTTCATGGAGCAGGTAAGAACGCAGTAAAAGGCATAAAGTCCTGCTTTTCTGCTGCCTGGTTTCATGACCCCCAGACTGTGTTCGCACTTTGTAAACACATGATCTTGGGTTTGCATGTGACAGACACTTATGCTTGCCAACAAAACTTCTCTTATGGTTTTACATTTAACAGAGAAATATTCTTGCACAGTGACCACCTGCTGAAAAGAAGTTTCTGGTTAGGGGAGAGCTCTCTGCCACGTTTCACTCCAGATGAGCTGATTAGGGGGAAAAAAAAAACAGAGATCAATGAAGTTAAGCTTCTAGTGTGCATATGATGTTTTTTTTTTAAAAGACGAGCTAAATATGTTTTGTTGTCATCGTCCTCGCTGATCTGAGTGTTATCTCTGGAGTACTTGGCTGCAAGCTGCCACACCAGCTCATCAGTTCAGCCCCGTTAGGCTGAACGTAAATTGTTAGAGGTGAAAGATCACTGTGAATGTAGAGTTCTCAGGGAGCAGCAAATTGAAAGAAATTTTGTTGACTTTCAATAACCACAGGGGTGCCCATATAACCAGGGAGTGAAAAGGATGTTAGCTCTCTCGTTTCAGTTTTCTCTTGCTATCCTGTTCTGTTGACAATTTAAGTTGATGAACTCTGTCTTCAGTACATCCTACTTTCTCTAAAAGGTCTAATTATTTCTCTTTTCATCTGTGAGAGTATTTTCCCTGTGCACAAATAAAACCATAGGAAAGATATTTGTTATTAATTATAAGAACACTAAGAAGTGAGTAGTTTAATAGTCTATGGCTCAGAAATATTCTTACTTTTAAAAAGAGATACATCAGAGAAGAGAGAGAAAAATTAATATTTACTAAGCGATGACTGTGTACCACACACTAGCTTCTATAAATTTTACAACCTATTTGGAAGTGTCATTAGCCTCATTAGTCTGAAAAATTAAAATGCAAAGAGGTTAAATGTTATCACATATATAGTTAGTAAATATTAGCAGCTGGAAGTAAATAGAAGAGTTCCGTTTTTTGACCCTGTCTCATGGCAATTCAGTCTGTCCTTAGGGTGAATTGCTTAGAAAAAATTGGTAGATAAGGGAGATATAAACTACAACATCCTAAATAAACTCTGTGCCTGCATTCTCCAGTACAATAGCCACTGGCCACATGGGGTTATCTAACTTTAAGTGTAAATTAATCATAATTAAATGAAATGAAATTTTTAATTTATCAGTTGCTTTAGGCACATTTCAAGTGCTCAATAGCCACATGTAACTATTGGCTACTGCCTTGAACAGTACAGATATAGAACATTTTCTTCATCATAGAAAGTTCAATTGCACAGAGCTCCTCTAAGCCATTTTGAACAGTGTGAAAAGTAGATGTATACTTACTCTCAATTTTAAAATCTATAGCAATACCAAAATGAAAGAAAGTGATGTATGAGTGATGTTTTCTCTCTTGAAAGGAGAGGAGGTGTGAAATAGAGGGAAGAAGAGAAAGGAAGAGCAAAAGGGTCTTTCAAACTATAATGAGGGCAGTTACCACAGGCTTTATTTTGAAAGGGGTGAAGGTTGATGCAAGACATAACTGAAGCTTGCAAGGAAATACTTTCTTGGAAAAGTAAACAAACTGTACAAAGAAGGGTTTAAAAGACTTCCACTTCTGGTCTTTATCTTTAAAACAACCAAAAAAAAATGCAAAACATATAAAACCACTATTTTCAAGATACTAGCTAGACACCAGAAAACAAAGGACACTGATCTCTGAAAAAAGAAAATAGTTGGACTAAACTCTATAATTGCTCCAGGTTAAGAGATTTCAGGTGTTGGGTCAAGAAAGGGGAAAATCAGAGGAGCCTCACAGAGCAACCTGAGTTGAAGAGACAGCTGAATGCCATGGGAGACCAAGGCAGATCGAATCATCAAAACAGAAAAAGCCACCATGAGAGAGATGGCTATAGATCTGCAGGGGGTCCGCTTCAAGAATTCAGCAGAGTATTGATCAGCATTTACTCGAGAGAAAACTTTATTTTATTTTATTTTTATTTTTTGGTGAAGAAACTTCTATAGCTGGGTCATGCCTTTTCCTGGGCAGCTGATAAAAGGTGACTGATGTGAGTGAGGTAGGATCTCAAAGGAGCGGCCATTGTATTCCAACCTGGGACAACTGAGGGCACGATTCACCCCAGAGCCCTCACCAGCGTGGCCGAAGCACTCTTGGGACTGCGTTGCACATTTTCCCCTCTCCTCTGCCCAGTCTGGCCCCCACCTTCTTCCTTCACAGGTTTGATCTCTAATAAACATCTTGAATAACAAAATTCATCTCAGGATATGCTTCCAGAGAATCCCACCTGTGACAGGAGACAACTACACATTGACGCCTAGTTTAAATCTGGCTTGAACAACTGTATGGATGGTGGTGTAATTTATTGAGATGAGAATTACTTTGAGAAAAATGGGTTGAGTGTACGAATATACTGGGTGGACATTTAAAGTCTATTTGATCATGTTATGTTGATGCTTGCTACATACCCAAATAGGGATGCGAAGACAGTTAGCTACGTGATTCTGGACCTTAAGTGAGAAATCAGAGCCAGAGATAAAAATATAGATGCCATCAGCACTCAGACATGGAACTGGGCTGAAAGAGTCTCCCAAATTGCATGAAAACACACTAGATATAATCCCACAAGTATTATATTTAATTGAATAAAGACAGTTCTTGGTTATATAAATTTTTAGAAAAACTGAGCACTCTACCCATTTTTTGGAGGATTCACAGTATGTGTTTGTTATCAAGACAAAGATTTTGCAAAGTTCTGCAGTAAAAAAAAAAAAAAAAAAAAAAACCCTATTAGCTTCATTTCACTTGGAAGTCTCATCACTTTTTCTTTTTTGCCATAGGAACTTTTTGGGAAGGACATCCATTAAAATTTTTTCTCCTGAATCACATTTTGAAATCATTGATCTAGACTAAAAGTCCAATGTAGAATTTTTATGGTGATTCAGATATATAAAAAATTAGACTACATTTTAAAATTCTACATTTGTCTCTAACTATAAAGACTATGCCTCCTACTCTGTACTTTTTCAAATCTAAAACTTTGTCATTTTCCAACCTTGATATTTACTGTTTTTGTTCTTCTATTCTCTTTCATCACAGCTGAGCCAGAACATATGTCTAAAACTGAAAGAGAGAATAAGTCAAAGAGACATATTGATACTCAGCAGATAACACACTACTCCATCAGCCACAACCCCCACATCTCAGCTCCGCCTCTGACAGGTTGGAGATCCCAGCCAAGCCACAAATCGGGTGCTCAGTTAACTCAGTATAGAAAGAAGGATGTGAGCAGATGAGCCTTAGGGCTCCTTCTAGTGTCCACTCTGGCAGCACATACACTTAAAAGTTCCTTCTAGTATTAAAATGATATGAAATAAAATGAAGGACAAGAAAGAATAAAGAGAGAAAATATATGTTACAGGCTTTGTATTGAAGAACAGCTATATCTGAGCCTTCTCTCCTGTCTGCAGCACATCATGGTCATTTTATTAATACCACTGTAATAGAGAACAGATGCTATTCATGACTAGTAACTTACTAGTTGTGAGCAGACATTTTTTAAAAAGGCAAGGGGCTAAAATGAAATTTGCGGACCAGTAGATTTATTTCCTTCCCCCTGTTACAATGAAACAGTAAGAGTTACCTACGATTGTTTTCCATTTTAAGCTGATCATTCTCTGGAGTTCTGGACACACCCATATCTTGCAGCTAAGTTAATGCCAAACTTGTGAATTAAGGAAATAATTTTCCTTAAGCTTCAACATTTTTCATAGGAGGCCTGGCATTTAATAGTGAATACGCTCTAATCCTTTCAAAGAGGATTAATACTTGAGAAATGTGAAGAATAGATACATAGAAAATAAATGCCTTCTCTTAGGATATTCAACTTTAAATCTGGAAGTCTCAAGAACCACCAAAAGGACATAGATGAAAATTGAAATCATTTTTGAATAAAATTTTTCAGTTCCAGGGAACGGTAATCCTAAAGTACAAAGCCCCTTCAAATACTCATATTTTCTTTAAAATACAAAACAGAAGTTTTTCCCTATCACTTCATTTTTACTCTCCTTTGAAAGATGGACAGTCTCATGTGACATATCGAGTATGATAAATCGAGTAAATGAACAGAGACTAGAACGTAGACCTTATCTATGCAACACAGGCATAAAAATGAAAAATGCAACCCCACACTGCCAAGAAACAAATACAGATGTTAACTGATATTCTTCCTTGATGCCAGGCTTGAGGGTGGGGGAGTGGGGCCACAGGTGTTGGTGTTTGTTTTTGTGTTTGTTTATTTTTAACCAAAGGGCCACATCCATTTGTCCGAACAACATTTACTCTAGAGAAAGCCATAATCCTTTGGCATCATGCGGTCTCCACCTGAGAGAAACAAATGGTTGGTTCATAGAATAAATTTAAGAGGAAATTTTACATATTCAACTGAGAAAAATGCATGCTGGCTAGCAAGAGAAAACCCTAGGCAGCTTAAATCTAGAAGACTTCTGACAGACTTGTTCATTTTTGAAGAATAATTATAAATGGAGAACGTTTCCTAAACTCAAAATCAGAGTTTGTTTTGATAACAGGGAATGAGAGAATGCTGGGAGACCAATCTGCCTTAGTTAGATGGGGACGTTTCTAGTTAGGGTGGAGAAAGCATTCTCAGCTGCTGTGTGGATACAGATGCCAGTGGTGGGACACAGTGGAAGGATGACCACAACCCCAGAAGGAGGCAGGACGCATTGCTGGAGTTAAAAAGGCCTGAGACCCAGCCAGCAAGTGAAGAAAGAGGGTGTAAAACTAGCAATGGCCAGGTATGAGTTAGGTGAGAGAAGCCTGCCAAAAATGAGATGATCTTTGGAGGATACTTAGCAAACTTAAAGAAAAAAGTCAAATATGTTACATATCCATTTCATAAATCAGCTGTGCAAAATATCTCATGAGCTAAGGTTAATAAAGTAACTGAATTTAGGACTAGGATTTTAGAAGAAAGCATTTTAACTTTAAGCAATAGAAATTTTATAAATTTATACCTTCATTTTCAATTTTTGCTCTCCTTAATTTGTAAATAAAGAGAACTAACATACAAAATCTTTCTATTTAAGTGTTAGATTGTAATGAAAAAATAATTTTTTAAGAAAAAAAAATCTCACCCACTTTTAACCCAGTAGTAATCTGAACATTTTAAAATTCTCTGTGACAAACTGTTAGAATAGCTATTAACAACATGACAAATAATAACAAGTGTTGGAAAGGATGCAAAAAAAAGGAAACCTCATACACTGCTTGTGGGACTGCAAATTGGTACAGCTACTATGGAAAACAGTATGGAGGTTCCTCAAAAAACTAAGAATTGATCTACCATATGATCCAGGAATACCTCTACTGGGTATTTACCCCAAAGACTTGAAAATTCATATCCGAAAAGACATTTGCACACTGATGTTCATGGCGACATTATTCACAGTGGCCAGGACATGGAAGCAACTGAAGTATCCTACGATAGATGATTGGCTAAAGAAGCTGTGGTACATCTATACAATGAAATATTACTCAGCCATAAGAAGAGATGAAATATTGCCATTTGAGACAATATGGATGGACCTCACGATAATCATGCTAAGTGAAACGCCAGACAGAAGAAGTTGAAAATCCCATGATATCACTTATATGCGGGATATAAACCTAAAAGCAACAAACAAACAGGATAAACAAGCAGAGAGTCATGGACATGGACAGTAGACTGGTGGTTACAAAGGGCAGGGGGAGATGTAGAAGTAGATGAGGTAAAAGGGGTCAAATATATGGTGACAGAAAGAAATCCAGCTATGGGCAGTGAACACACAATGCAATATACATATGCCTTACTGTTGAAGTGTACACCTCAAACTTACAGGATTTCATTAACCAATGTTACCATAATAAAAATAATAAAAAAGTAAATAAATAAATAAATAAATAATGATAGAAGATAGATAGATAGATAAAATTTTCTGTGACATTTATAGCAGCATAAAAAGAAAATTTGGGGTTTGGTTGGTATAGAGAGTAGCACAAAATGCATTATATTATATTATATTATATTATATTATATTATATTATATTATTATATTCAGATACTTCCTTGTTTATATTTCAATTAAAGCATGAACTATATAATAGAGGAAGTAAAAGCTGGTAGATTTTTCTCCATTGGAGCACCTAGAGCTGAGCTGTGATTTAATAAGCTAGCATGTCTGAGATCTAAAGAATATATTTTGATCGAAGGAAATAACCTTCAGAGTTTGGGAGAAGTTTTCAAATGCAAAAGCGTTTTTCACCAGAAACATAATATTAAGCTAGAAATGATCTGTAACATCTGCCATTCTTCTGCACTTGGGGAAAAAATTTAAAAACTAGGCAATAAAGGTGTGAAGCCTGTGCTGCATGGAAATGATGATGTATGCTCCACTAAGAAAAGATCCAGAAGGCCCCTCAAGTGTTGACAGGAGGGCAGAGGGCAGACATACATCCTAACAAGGAGAAGTACCCAGGAGACTGCACTCAGTAAGCATTAAAAATACCAAACACGCACATATACACGCATGCACACACACACACACACACACACACACACACAGAGAAGAAACTGCTAAGAGCATTTCCATATATGTGTATAAAACATTAAACACATCATCTCATTTGAGCTTTAAAAAAATTAGCTAAAAAAAGGTTATGATCTCCTTTGTATTGATGAAGAAACATTAGCTCAGAAAAGTTAAGTGATTTGTTCAAAGTCACATACTTTAAAAAGTTGAAGTATCTAGAATTGGTGTATTTCATATTTTAAGAATATTCAACCTTTCAAAAGCCTATTTCAAAAGCTCTTTACTCTAAGCCATATGAAATATTAGCCTTCTTGAAGGTCTTTTTTAGTTAATTCTTGCAAATATCATTTTAGAAGGAATGCTTTTTCTGTTTCCTAGGCACCGTCACACTTGTCATTCCTTTGCTTGCTCTTCAGCAGGCGACAAGATTTCTGACTAGAAAGCAAGCCTGTGTATAGAGAGCTCTAGTTGTCTCCTGTTCAGACATGTGGTCAGGACAGCTACATGAGACTTCCTTGTACAGCATGGCCTGTAACTTCCTTGTACAGCATGGCTGGGTACCTCTGCCCGATTCTGGCTGTCAGTTAACAGGTCAAGTTGATTGTCATATTAAGCTACCTCTACAACTTTGATTCTGTTATTAACAGGAGAATTAACTTAGACTCTTTGTCTTATTTTACTCTTTGTCTTATTTCCCAAGTTGTTAATCTCAAAGAAGGGAGGGATGCCATTCACTGAAGACCCACTCAGAAACTCCAATGCTCTCAATTATACTTCATTCTAAGCATGAGTACCACTAATATTTCAGATCCAGATATTAGTTTCTCATAATAGTAGATTGAGTAATTTGGCCCAAACTCTGGATAGAAAAGCTCATCATCATAGTTGTTGTTGTTGTTGCTGCTGTTTTTAAATCTCCTTAAAAAGATTGAAGAGTTAAAACAGTAAAGCATTTCCCAGAGGCTTAGGAAGATGAACCCAAAGTCTGGAGCTGCTTTTCTCTTGCAGATTTCACAGGAAATGTCAGAGCAGATAAGAGACTGAACTGGACCTTTTGAAGGCTTTCTCAAAATTAGAGTCAAAGCTTTAAGAATTGAAAGGAGGGACTAAAAGGCTGCACCCTAAGAGTAAGAGTAAGTCAGAAGTAGTTAGGCTCTTGCATAGATTTTGATGGAGTTAAATCATTACAATTCTTAAAATAGAACTGAAGTGATTCTGCATTGCTCAGAGCCACCAAACCCCTACAAGAAGCAAATGTAAATCTGCTCTGGAGAGAGAGAACATTGTATAATAGATCTTAGATTATTTTGACAAGCAACTTTGCAATTATAAGTCCCAACACAGTAAAAATTAACATGGCATAAATTGACAGAATGACAAAAAAAAAAATGAAAAAAGAAAATGAGCAAAATTATGGATTGACAATTAATAAAAGATCATCTGAATGGCTGACAATTATAAAAATATACTCAAAATATCTAGTAAAGGGTAAAATACAAATTAAAAATGAGATAGCACATTCACTCATTAGATTGTTACAGTTTTTAAAAAGAGATTTCTCTGTTTGCAGAGAAAATCAGTATACACACTAAAAAAAACACTTCAGTTAGAAATGTTAAGTTATACAGACTTTTTCTGGAAAAGAACCTTTTAACATCTATTAAAATTAAAAATGTACTTACTGTTTGGATCAGCCTACTCGTGAGGACTCTATCTTATAGAAATCAAACTATCAGTACATAAGAACATATGGTAAGGGCTTTTATTGATCTATTATTCCTAGTGGCAAAATAAAAAAAAAGATACTAATTTCTATGGAGCATTTTTGAATAGCCAGCAATCATGAAAACATGCTCAAAAATTTCTAATCGACATCAAAATTACAACTAAATTGTAGAACAACCACCTGAGAACCACCTGAAGACTAGCTGAACAGCACTCTTGTAACTAAGGATGAAAAGAAGCCCCATCCATACTGGATGTCAGCTACATGTGCATGGAGACTTCTGCCTGCTTCACCCACTGCTGCGTCCTGATATTTGGAAACAGCTGCTTGAAGTAGCACCTTAGTGCAGTAGAGCTGGGTGAGTGAGCAC
>CM053514.1:57080538-57343469 GCA_028627145.1 Eidolon dupreanum | reverse complement strand
GAAATATTAGAATTTTGAGATTCTGTTAATTCTCAGAAATAAATTCTAGAAGCAGCTCATATTATATGAAAAATACATACTAAATAGAAGTGGAGTTAGAAAATTACGAATAATCGTGCTGCCCTTGTTAACTTTGGTACAGTCAACTTGTCAGGCCCCCACATCTCATCTGCAAAGTGAGGGCCTTACTAGATTATCACTAAAGTCTTTTTTACAACCTAAAATATTATAACTATAAACATCACTTCACAGGGAGAATTCTTACAGTTTCTTAGTTTAGCATCCTGACTCCAAACTCTCCACTTTCCAATTCATCCTATACATCCCACTCCAAATTAATATCCCTGAATTTTCTTTAATTATCTTGACCTGCAACTACAGTATTACTTTACATCTTTTGTGCTACAATATTAAGGTATTCTGCAATTCAGGAAATTCCTAGTGAGCTTTAATCATTTAGGGCTTATAACATATTTTATATGTGATTTATTCTATATTTGATTTCCCAGAATCTGAAAATGAAGAAAATATCTCGATGTCATATGTGTCATGAGAGCAAAGTGTGTTCTGTGGTCTTGGGAAGGGTGAATACTGTCTCTGTTTTACTCCACTGGGTTGTTGCACTTGAAGCAAATAATAAAAAGTCTGCTTCGCTTTTATTTACACTGCCTCCTTTGCACAAGACAACTCATAGGAACACAATTTGCTTTTCTCAAATTGCCCTGGGTGATGGCATCTTAATTAGAAGCAATGAGCAGATGGCTGTTTAAAATAAAATGAAAACAGGAACACCTAGGAAGCAGACAGCTTCTACTCTTCCTCGCTGAGTTATGAGGATTTCACTGCCTCACACCTAGAAGCATCACAAAGAAAGCTACAACCAATATCCAGTCTTACAATTCATGCCACAGCCTAATGTAAGTTGGAAAATGTTATCATGACATTCTTCTGTGCAATGGAATATGAATATTGAAGGGTTTCTGTTCAGAGTTTTGACAGCCTGGCAACCAATTCACATAATAGAGAAATGGTCCATTTGATTAATTAGCACTGAAACTCATTATCAATTTGTCTAGATTTTGATTTTCTAATGAAGTAACATTTATGTGCTAAAAATGAAAAAAGATTATCTATAGCATTTTCTAGATGCTATCTAAATAATATTCTGATTCAACAAACTAGTTATGTATTTTAAACACCTCAACAGAAATAATTGTGACTTCACCAAGTATAATATTCTCTGTGATCTGGTTGATGCATACCTTGGATTTGGGGATGTTCAGTTAAAATTAACATAAATGACTTAATGATCTCTATTGTTCTCAACTAGATTAATGTTTTATGTAAATATGTTGAAAATATTAATGTGGCAAAGAACAAATTACGGCAAGGGGAAATAAGACAAAGGATCGATATAATCAATTTCTCTTCTTCACAATTTGTCCAAGCTTATACAGCCTTTAAGCAGTAGAGCTGTGATCTGAACCTAGAAGTACATGGCTTTAGAGGTTACACTTCTAACTACTACATTATTCCACTTATCTTAATACTTTAACTTCTAAAATTTCATTTTCAAACCACTGTACATGCTGTCACTGCATTTCTTGTCCATCTCCAACAGACATTGTAATCTCTCCACAATAAATCATTAAACTTACAAGTTTGATACCATGAGCTTGGCCTTTTATTATAAAATACATTTGTAAATGGGAAAGTAGAATCTTAACTATAATGAAAATAACTACTTGTAATTTCTACATATTAAAAATGGAAGAGGTTGAGAACATCCAGATCTTCAAGATAACATAGGTAGTTAGAGATGGAACCTGAAAGACATAAATTTGTTTCCCTATTCCTAATTAAGACCACCATATGCTTCACTCACTCAGCAATTTTCCTCCCATATTTTCTGTTGGTTTATCTGTAATTGGTTTACAGATAAACCAATGTCCCCAACGTCCATCATCAACATGAATCAAATATAAACTTAGACCTTAAAACATATTCTCTCATAATTTACAAACTTCAAAAATATTTAATCAGGAACAAAGTGTTCCTGACTTGCCTAACTAGCAAAAAGTTTTCCTAGAGTATTTCTCTCTAAATATATTTTCAAGAAAGAAAAAGTCTACAATGTATCACTGACATATGATTCTTTAGTCGTTTAGTAACAAACAGCAATGGATAACAAGAATAATGGTAATTGGGATATTGTTATTAAACACTAATGTTCTTTGGCAAAACTAGGTGTATATATGTGTGTGTGACTCTGTTGTAAAATAAAGAATTTGACTGACCTTTGTTCCTGGTTTCTGGAAGGGAGACTCTAAATCCTTGGGATATTCCAGTTTCAGGACTATCTTTATTATACGAATGAAATGATTTATGGCCTTTAGATAGCTTAAGGGTGGGATCTGGTTTTGAAAAGACCAACCACATGATTAAGAAGTTGGGGCTGTGAGCCATGTGATATGAGCCCTGACCTCCCATAAAAACACCAATGCTCAGTAGGGCATTCTGGTTGGTAAACATTTTGATTGCCAGAAAAGTGGCATGCCCTGATTCCATAAGGAGGGACACACAAGGTCTGCATTTTCTCCCAGACCATGCTCTGTGCATCTCTCATTTAGCTAGCCCTCCTGTTTTGTATCATTTGTAATGAAACTATAATCACAAGTATGGCACTTTCCTGAGTTCTTTGAGTCATTCTAGTGAATTATCAAACCTGAGGGAGCTGAGGTAACCCCCAACCCTATATCCAATTAGTCAGAAATGCGAGGGGCCTGGGAGTCCCCCTGAACTTGTGATTGGCCTCTGAAGTAGATGTGATCTTGTCAGAGACCCTGCCTTTAAATACTGACTTGGGATAGTTAGTGTCAGAACTGATTTTCAGTACACCAGTTAGAGTTAAAATAGTTGGAGTAGAAATAGAATAAATTCTTATTATTTTTAATAAAGAATTATCACTATTGTGTCAGACACATAGGTATTTTATAAAATCTAATTTGGAAATTTTAAGATGAATAGAAAAGCCAAGAAGAAGCACATTTGTAAGTTTTTGGAGCTGGCTGTCCCCTCCTGACATTACCCTAGTCACTACTAGCATGTGATTCTAAAAGCTGATGGAGTCTCTTGGGTTTTGAAACAATTTTATAAAATCAGAAATCTCTCTAAAGCTTATTTCCAGCATTGATTAGCATAATATCTTCCAGCTGGCCACTTATTTGGTCCTCAACCACTAGGAATTCTATAAGCCAGAATTTTGCTTTAATCTTTTCTGTATAAACTAGAAATTCGGCAAGACATAGCTACTCAGAAGGGATTGGGGGTATCCTAATGTTTATAATACAGTTTTTAAAATAGAAGAAAACTAGGTTCACCATTTATCTTCTGTACCCATACACAACATAGGCCTGAAGAGTTTTTAATTTTTGATGTTTAGAAGCATTAATTTTTGAATTGAAAATCTATCATTATAACAGATAGCAAGCAACAACTTGCCAATAAAAACCTGACACTACTGGAAAAATAATTTGATAAAACTCTAAGAACTTCTCATTGTAAAATTAAACATACAAGATGTTGTTGTTCTAGTTGTTGAAATTATGACTTTTTCTCTTTTGTGATTACTATTATTAAAGAGTGATTTTTGACTAGCACTCTGTACACATCATTTCTGATCATTAAAATAAATAAAAAGGAAATACTATTGGTCCCACTTTTAAATAAGAAAAAAAAAGAATTAATAAGGCTGAGCTAGTAAATGGTACATGAGGTTTTAAACCCAGGTCCCTGTGCTTTTAAAGTCCATTGTCTTTGCCAATTACATCATGCCATAATGCACTTTTGTTATTTACAATAATAAATACCTTGAATATATGCCTAAATATGGCTTAAATTTTATATCTTTATAGAATTTTTTTCATTCATTCATTCAATCAGTATCTATCGAGGGCTTGGTTTTCCAGTGCTATTTTAGGCATTAGGGATACAACATTAAGCTAAGAGACAGTAAACAAATGAATGAATAAATGTAACTCAAGAGGTAATAAAAATGCTAAAAGGAAAAATAAGGCAAGATAAGAGATAGTGAGTGCTGAGGTGGTGTGGAGTAGGAAATTGCTTTAGACCAGGAAAAGACTTTTTGATATAGTGACATTCAAATAAATAGCTCAACAAATAAAACTGTATACAATTATTTGACCATAAAATATGGCCAGATATCTAAGCCTGAAGGTCAAATCAAAGGTGTCTTTCAGGAGATGGGTTCCTTTAGCTCAGAGGCCATGGAATACAGTCAGTATAAAAAGGATAAATAAAACAGAAACAAAAGGAGATTAAATGCCACTGTGGAACACGGGTGTCTGACATTTCATGCCTTTAACTTTATCCATTGCCCTGGAGAAGAGTGTGAGAGATTACAGAAAAGACTTTTAAAGATTTCTGTGAGTCTTTGAAGTTTGTGAGAAGGCAGCAATAGCCCAACCCAAGATTTCTGAGATTCGCTTCTTTCATTATGATATAAGATCATCTGTTTCAAATCTTTTTGGAAAAAGGTAGGGAGGGGAGGTCACTCTACAACTGCCACTATGCTATTTTCATATAACAAAAAGGAAAAGTTGGTGATATGTTTGTGTAGAATGTTTGATAAATAATAACGAACTCTTGTGTCACTAGATATTTAAGTGTGCACGATACTTGTTATCTTACCTTCACAGGAGTTGCTTTTTTTTCTTCCCCCGTTTCCCTTTGCAAGAATAGCCTTTAAATTCTTTGACTCCCTGAGACAATCAGTCAATAACAATGTGTAATGTTTCTAAAATAGGCCCCAGGATACAGTGATGGACAATACAGACAGGGTGTCTATTCTCATGGAGCTGACTGTCCAGAGAAGCCATCACTCCCAAGAGCCATTACTGCCCACCTGGAACCCACACACACCCAGGTCCACTGATTCCAGGATCTTCGGGCTGATTCTCTCACCTCTATGACATATTCCACCTGCTTAATGCAGCCTAAAGTTCTATTTAATACTTTCTATAAGCCTTTGATACCTAATCAGTGTCAATCCATAGGAGAGGAAAACCCTCTAAGTTTATATAATTCATTCATCAAATTCCTATAAATTTATGAAGTCCACTCATTGGGAGCAGGAAACAGACTTCACTAACCCACTTCCTGGATGTTGTCCCTTTGCAAATTGGGCATCTCAATACCTAACTTAATTTACACCCAAGAGTAAGTTTATTGATTTTTTTTGAAAGGAGATTTTGCTAAAGCAAAAGGGGGCTGGGGAAATAATAGGGAAAAAGCACAATATAAAAGGAAGAAGATGAAAGTAGTGTCTGCAGGATAAAAAATGCATAATCTAAGTGAATTTTTGTCTTGAATTTCTGAAACCATTCCCATCCTTTCTTGCCAGTTTTCACTAATATATCAGGGCCTTTTGCTCAAAGATCAGACTGTAGCTCTTAGAAATACTTCATAACTAATGAGCTTCTGTGACCATTTTGAACTGATATTGGTATTTTTTCCTGCTTCCCCTCAAGTAAAAAGTCAGGGAAGTTCTGGTAATGGTAACAAAAGTGCTACTATAAGACAGGGACACTAAACACATGCTAATTGATAAACAGCAGAGAAAATATAGTTGGGGCAGGGGAAGACTAAAATAGTTAAAATTTTCGTAGGCTACAGTATCTGGAAAGTTATAAAGAAGAACTGGATATACATGCAAGAAAGCAGATAAATACCTAGTCAGAGAAATGGCTAGACACAACACCAGGGGAAATGTCTGCCTAGAAATGGGGCCCCAACTTAGTCATTGTTTTTAATCAGACTACAAATGAGATCACAAAGAAAAATGTCTCTGAGAGTATATCAAACACTTTGTAGAGTACAACACTCTTAGTTGAATCTGAATCTGAAGAGCAGCATAATTTCTCAAAGGTTCTTCTTAACATGCATGCTTTTTTCAGAAGTTGAAAATGAATCCTGCAGAGCATATCTAATGCTCTCCCCTGAACACAGTCGCATCATCATTTTTATTATCATCCTGCTCCACTACACTGGCTTCCTCCCCTCGTCCTATACTCTGCCCCTCTGCCAGGAGAGGGCAGTACGGGGGAACCACACACCTCTCCAAAATTGCTGCTTTGATCTAGGTACACTCACAAATGTCTTTGGTGGCTATTGCTCAGTGCAAATAAAGAAAACAGAGATAGGCTAGCCTAGCTACTTTGAGCAGTGACATGCTAATCTTCCTTCCTTTCTTTTTCCTTTCTCTTCTTTTCTCTTCTTTTCTTTTCTTTTCTTTTTTTCTTTTCTTTTCTTTCCTCTTCTCTCTTCTCTTTTCGCCTCTCCTCTCCCCTTCCCTCCCCTCCCCTCTTCTTCTCTTCTCTTCTCTTCTCTTCTCTACTCTTTTCTCTGTTCATCTTTTTTCTTTTTCTTTCTTTCTTTCTTTCTTTCTTTCTTTCTTTCTTTCTTTCTTTCTTTCTTTCTTTCCTTCCTTCCTTCCTTCCTTCCTTCCTTCCTTCCTTCCTTCCTTCCTTCCTTCTTTCCTTTTTATTCCTTCCTTCCTGTCTTTCTCTCTTTCTTTTTACAGTATATTTATCAAATGCTAACTCTGTGCTAGGCTCCAGATGCAATTGTATCTAAAGAGATGATAGAAAAAGAGAAACAAACAAAAAATAAACAAATTTTTACAGCAACAAATCTAAAAAGTAAGAAACAAAATTAACTTTATTGACTTACCTTCCTAAACTGTCTGTCCTTTCCCTTCCTCTGTTTTTATTTTCCTCTTTTTATTTATCATCTCACCATCATGTCAGTTTCTCAAGTTTAAAACTTGTTTTAAATTCCAATGTCTTTTTAGGAGGCCAGCCCAGGAGGATTCCCCCAATGATGGCTCTGAGCACCTTGAGGACATAATGAAGGCCGGGTGGTGGGATGCTCAGGGCTCTCCTTGGGGTAGATGGCATTGTCGTGGAAAGTCTCAGAGTGGAAGAGGAGACATTAGGTAAAATAAACCTAATGGCTTCTCAATGCTGTGAGTGTTTCTCTGTGTCAAGTAGCATTCTATGTAAGTCCTGTAAAATAAACTAATTTCTTTAATCTTAACAACATCCCATTTTATCTCCATTTTCCAGATGAGGAAGCTGAGACACAGAGGTTAAATAACTTTCTCAAGACAAGCTGATTACAAATTGAAGAGCCAGATTTCAAACCCAGGAAGTTTGGTCACAGAGCCTGTGCCCTAAAAAGCACCATCTTTCTTTAACAAGTATAAATTCCAAAATGCTAAATTTTTCTTTAAAGTAAAAGTGTGGATTTAATGACGTCTTGAGAAGAATTAAATAAACAGAAGACATATGGTATTTACAATTACCAGTTGTGCAAACATTTATCATGGACAATTCCAAAACTGGTTATTAAGAAGAATGTTAACAGCAGCTCTAGCAAATCCTGCAAAGAAAATGCTAAAAACTTAGAAATCAAAGAAGAGTTCTGCAGAGAAGAATAAGCTTTAGTGGGACCAAAAAATGGGGCTCAAACACAGAAGTCTTTTTAAATGAATAGGGAATCTGCAAAGTAACAAACTAATGAGCCAAATTCCAAGTCTCCTTTCTCAGTTCTGTGGGGAGCTCTGTGCACTATTGACCTTGCTAAGATGCACTATTCACTCAGGTTCTAGGAAATATTTTCTCCTAGAAGATCAGAACATGTAAAGACTCTGGTCTCGTTTCGTGCATGAGTGTTCTTGGTCACCTGGAAGTTAAAAGGAGACTCCACAAACAAAATCTGTTTAAAAGCAATGTTGATCAATTGGAAGCCTATGTTTCCCCCAGGTAAGCTGAATTGTAGTAAAAAATTTGCATTGAAAAATACCACCGCCATTTCTTCAAGTTAGTTGACAACAAAACTCTGGGACGGTATTATAAAAAAGAGTTGTCAATCCATGTTATAGAATTGTTCATTATTACTATGTGTTATGGGCTGACTTGTGTCCCCCTAACTGTCATATGTTGACTCAATTGTGGAAAAGTTTTTGCCCTTAAGGAAGACTATAATCTATTTTATAGAATTTTTAGGCTTTCGTCACTTGTTTTTTTCACTCATTCTAATGTAGAGAAGAGGCATGAAAACTACACAGATTGACTAAATGTTAAACCAAGTGGAATTCAGAGCCTGCTACATGCTGCTAGACACAAAACCTGGTGGATCGGCCATATGTCCAGGCCACGAGGAACCTACAGAACAAAGGAAGATTCTTGCGGAGCTTACTAACAAATGTTTACTCATACCATTAACGTTTACCCATACTATAAAAGGGCAATAAAGCTGCACCTCATATAAAGATAAATCCAACCATTCATTCCATTCTTTACTCCATCTAATCAGTAATTTTTCATAGGAACTAAGAAACAGATATAAACCCAATTCCTCAAACACTCAGTCTCATTCTCTGACTCTGAGAGGAGAACACGCTCTGTCTGTGGAGTGTTGTTCCTTCTCTAATAAATTTTTCTTTGTCTCTAACTCTGGCTCGCTTTTGAATTCTTTCCTGACCAGAGCCAAGGACCTCCCTCTCTCAGCAAAGGCCTTGAGTCCCCACTGGGGGATTTGTCCCATCCTGCATCAATTCAATAAAAATAAGAAGCCTAAATTCTGTCAGGAACTGTGTAAAATCTCAGGGGATAATGGAAAATGAGACTAATATAATCACTGATTTATTTAATAGTAATAAAGGAGAAATTTGTCATGTGGTTATGTGTGTCTCTTAAAACTTAAATGCCAGGCCCTTAACTAGCTGTGTGCCCTTGAACATGTAGCTAAAATTCTCTATGCTTCAATATCCCTATTTTTTCAATTAGAGATTAAGACTTACTTTAAAGTAGGATTTTCTTTTTAATGGATTAAACAAAATAGCATATGCACAATAACTGGCAATAGTAAACATTTGATAAATGTTATTTTTTATTGTTAAGGTTGTTATTATTTCTATAATAATACAGGGCCATTCTACCACTGATAGAAATTTCAAAGTAGTAACATAAAAATTCCTGAGGTGTTTTAATCCTTCCTTATCTATTTTAAAAGTATAAAAGTGTTGAAAGAGATTTGTGAGGACATTTCCTGGAGGGAGCAACCCCCTGGGTGGTTCTCCACTTTTCTTCAAGAAGACAACAGGCTGCTTTGTGAGAGGCAGGAAGAGTGAACAAGGACCAGTGTTTCTTCCTTCCCTTCAACCTAAAGAGAATCTGTTTCCATTTCCATAGAACCACTTGGAATCTGTTGCCTGCAACTGTGAGACTCCGTGATGCCTGGCATACACCTGACATGTGGTCTAGAAGGGGAAAGGTGAAGAAGAGTATTTGGGAAGTAACTACACTTGGTGGGGACAATGAATGAATGATGCTTCCTTGTGGACTAAATATGGGCTAAAAGAGAAACTGTGTACCTAGAGCCATTTCAAATTCTTCCAGGATGACCACCTGGGAGGGTGATGGGGATTTCGACAAGGAGAAGGCATGTAAAGAATATTCCCACCAAAAGGAAGGCCAGTGGAGAAAGAACCAGCTTTAAACATCTCCTAGAGCCAGAGAAGAAACTAGTTTATGTGAGGTTCAGTCATCAGTCGAGCAAGAACTTCACTGTCCTGTCCCCTATTCTTTCTTTTCTTCCTCATTCATCCCTAGTGTAGTCTGACACAGCAGAGGGATTAAAATCAAAAGACTGCAGGATGTCTCTGCCTCCTTTCCCACCAAAGCACATGGTCAACACTGCAGACCTCAGAAGGAACAGGAAGAAAAGGGAAAATTGTACCTTTGATAGAAGAGTGAAATGTTAATGCAAATCTTAGAATACTAGATTTATTATTTGACAGAGTATTTAGTATCTTAAAGTAGCCATAATTCTGTGTTTACTTTTTCTTTCTCTTACTAAGAATGATCATAAAGATCACAGACCTACTCAGTTTTCATCTCATGACAAGAAAAAAGCTCTTCTTGGCGAGTAAATTGTAAAGGTGCAGTCAGAGACCAAATAACTTTTCTTTATGATTACAGCCCAAATATCAGGCTTCTTCAAAGTCCCTTCTATGCAATTATCAAAAACCTACTCCATGCTAGGCACTATGCTAAGTATAACATTATTACGAATATTAATTAAAATTGAGGGAGATCAGCTTGGCACTATACTAAGTTCTTTATATGGATAATCTCAATTATTCCTCACAACAATTTTATGAAGGATGTATCATGATTACACCGATTTGCCCAATTAAGACAATGAAATACAGACATCATACTAAGTAATTTTCACAAGGTCACCAGTATATTAAGTAGCCAGGATTTTATTTTATTTCTTTAGCTGAGTCATTTCCATCTTTATTGTTTTTCAAACAGTTGGTTTTTCTATTTATCATTAAAATTTTCTTTCTCAGAGAGATTAGTGTCCACTTAGTCAGAGCTTACTAGCATACATTTTAGCAATCATTTTCCAGCAATTTCTCATCATGTGCCTAGAAGTAGTCCCTTAAAATTTTATTTTATTTTATCAAGGAGCTCGATTCTCCAATAAGCAAATTTGAGTTCAGGGTATAATAAATCATCAGTGGATTTAGAAGAGACAAGGTTTAAGCAGGATGTCAAGAGAATTCCACTCCAGGGCACATGTTGTTCATTCAGAGTCCAAACAAACAACTTGAACTTCCTTTAATAACAATTAGAACAGCCCAGGGAAACACCTACTACAGGGATATCACAGGATTCATGACTTACATATTCCATGTAAATAAATGACATTAAATCACTGTATAATCACTGTATACTAGATATGATCACTATATAAAACAATCCTATAAGGCAAATATAAAAAAATATATTTCCAAGAAAGATGCAGTCAGTAGGACTAGAATCCAATGATAACTTTCTCTTATTAACATACGATTCTCCAACCCAAAAGACAAACTATGCACATTTAATTGTGTACATAAAAAAATAGTTGTACCTTCATCACTGGCTGATTGTGACCATTAATAATGAAAAATGTGTTTGCATTACACAAATACATTCTGCTTACATTTTCAGTCCTGAAGGAAGAGTTATTTTTATATAAATTAAAAATGAAAACCTAAAGCATGACTTAACCATTTGGCTTCAGGAATTAAGGTCTAAGCAGAAGGATAATTCACAAATTCATAAATCATCCATTCCTATTATAGCTATTATCTGACCATCAAATTAGATAATAAATTAGAGCAGTAATATATTTTCTTAAGTGTTACAACTTTATTAAATTATTAAAATAATGTGCCTACCACTTGGAATACAGTCTTTATTATTGTTTTCTGTTATAGATTTTATTTAGCCTTCGGATAGCATCCATATTTACAAAGTGCTTTGGAGTCATTTTGTACTTCTTTTTTATGGTAGTCCTCTAAAGCTACCTATGATACTGAATGAGAAATCCATCCTCTGGCCTTAAAGATAGGTCAGGGAAGCCAGAGGAGAAAAAACTACAACCAAGAATGGTTTTACATTATTTTTTCTGTGCTCACAAAATCTGAAATCCATGTCTCGTCTAGTAAAAAAAAGCAACAACAACAAAAATCCTCCATTTTGTTTAGTCTATACTTTTTAAATTATTTGTAAAGGTTTAAAGCAAAGAACTTTAAGTATATTTTGGTATTTTGAATATGAAGTTGATGGTCTGAACTCTATGACTAGCAGTTTCTTGATTCATTTTCTCTGGTGTTATTCGATACATGATTTTACATGTTCGATTCTTCCAGGACTAGTAGACAAAGCAGATGGCAGCCTCCTTAAGAAACCGCCTTCATTCACTTAATAATTTGGATGATACTCATGATGCTATATTGAAACATTAATGGAAGCAAATGTGTCCATGACGTCATTCTCTAGCAAAAAGCAAGCTTGCCTTGCTACACCAAATTTCAAAGCAAAAAAAATTTAAAAGCAGCCTTTGTTTTTGGACTAAGGCTTTCAAAGTCAGACTCTTTTTATTCAGAGTCTGTTTCAGACTTTCAGAAGCGTACTATGGATGCCCCGCGGTCTTTGCAAACCCTTAAATAGAAATCCCATCTGTCTTCAGGATCATCTAAGGCTTTCAGGATCATCTCCTAGTCCAACTTCTTCATTTTACTTGTGAAGAATACGAAGCTCAGACATCGTAGCTATTATCCTGATCTTTCTTTGGTCTCCTTCCCTGTATTGAAACAAAAAGAAATTCACATTGAATACTTTCCTTTACAAATTTGGAATACCATTTACTCAGCACTAAAATGTAATTGTTATTGTAAATTATTGAAATAAACTGGTTTATTCCTGCCCCTTTGTAAAGTACTAAATTCATAGTACTTTTTGAATTTAGTACTTTATGGGTAGATTCACTTTTTTATAAATCAGACTAATTGCACTTACATTACATTTTATAGGCCTTAGTCTCATAAGGAGTTAAAACATTTATTAGCATTGTCCTCATTCAAAGATAATTTGAATAAATAATCTCACAGAATAAATTCAAGTCAGGACCCACCATAGTCCTAAATGGCTTTACACATATCACCCTCTAGTGTTTCAAAGAAGCAATTTGCATTCTGGCCATAGAAAAGTTCAAATCATTGTAACTATTAAAGTCTCAGCGTTGTGAATGACCTGGCCTTGGGCAGACTGGATAGCATAATAAGTTGTATTTATTGTAATCCAGTCTCTTCCAGGGGGAAACTTATTTCAGTTTCTTTGGCAAGATAGCAAGGATTTTTTTTTTTTTTTTTGGTTATTGTTGTTTTAATAAATGAATAAATAGGAGACTCTAAAGCCAATTTTGTATTCTACATAGATGAATGCAATAGCAAAAGGATGAATGACTCAGTTTTCTCTGCTTTCTGCTTACAAAGCAGCATATAGCATCATCCACTAATTAGTACACATTATTTTTAAAATAAAATACCAAAGAATAATTTGTTTCCTAGATTTTGAATACTAGCACTGAAATAGACTCCTGTGATATAAATGCTAATGTATAAATTTAAATATCTTATAAACATTTAATAAAATAAAGCATGGCAGCCCCATCACATTAATCTACATAGCATGCAGTGCAGTATAAATTGGATCCTTATTAGTACACTATAATAAGGATATATAATAAAATAGCATATGAGCTTCTTTACATCATTAATTGAGTAGTAAACTGTGACTCTATAAGTCTGAGAGAGGCATCACCGATATTTTATTCAAGTGAGAAATTAAATCAAGTGTTTATATGATATCATTAGATTCCATAGGGCTTTTTCTAGGAGAAACATTTTCAGAAGATCTATACAACATTTAACACGAATTTCCTTCTGTTGCATACGTGCCATTAGCCTGGGCATTCGAGGCTAAATTGGATGAAACAGAATCATTTCTTTTAAAAACAAATTGAGTACTAGCTAATGCGTAAGTATAAGGCAAAAGCACAAATAAAAAACATAAAAATAAAAACAAAAAAAAAGATGTGTATTTACAAAAAAAAAAAGAAAGAAAGAAAGAAAAGCAATGTTTTGCAGCTTCAGGCCCAAACTAATTATAGGTAAAGGGCCTAGAAGAAGGCAGAATGTACTTGGTGAGTGAGCCGAGTGCACGGCCATCAGGCAGCAGATGGGGGATTTAGAAATAGTTACTACATGGTAGGAGGAAAAGCAGGTGACAGTACATGTGGAGCCATAGAGGGTCCAACTGAATGAAATTAACCAGGCAGAGAAACAGAACCAAGTACAGGACAGATCCAGAGAGTCTGAAAACAGGAGAGGAAGTCCAGTCTCGGGTTCTGGAGCTTCAGCAAGGAGATTGTTATTGGGTTCCTTCAGCTTTGTCTGTGTTGGGGGCGGGATACTGACAAGGACTATATAACCCCTTAAGTAATCTCTACCCTTTAATTTCTCTTCCCACCCATATGCTCTTAATTGGACATATAAACATGAAGGAAGTGTTTATTTTATTGTTCATTTTGACTAATAGTTTAAATTGGTTCTTCTAGATACCTCCATTTGCATAATTCAGAACTTAGAGTTATGTTGTTCACAGCAATAAGAAAGCAGAGCTGGTCAAAAGTGAAATTTGCCTATTTCCATGAGCCTAATAATAGTTATCACAGAAATGAACAATGAGTTTACCTCTCCGTGTGCTGTGAGTCAGACCTCCAAGCTTGGACTGATCTCCTACCCTCTTCCTGCCCTTCATCCTTTCCCCATAGTCTCGGATGCATGCACCAAAATCTGTGTTTGGCACTCCTCAGACTGTTGCTTGTTTTTAAAGGGCAGAGGAAGGAAAGAGGAAGAAAGAAATGAATTAAGTGAAATAGAGCAGAGGCTGGGGAAGGAGTACACAGAAAGAAAACAAAATTATTTCTCTGGTGTGTCTGGTACAGTCTCTGAAAGATATTCTAAAAATGAAGCTCGAAAGTACTTTAACGCAAGAATAGAGATGGAGAATCACCTTCTTGTGATCCCTGCCTACTCCTATACCTTGTTCCTCTGGCTCAGGCCTCTGCCTCTAATTTTGCTGATCCTTCCCGTGCCAGGATCCTGAAACTTCAACCCAAACAAATGATGTGTGACATGTTTAAAACCATACAGCTGGGCATCTGTGCCAGAATTCAGACTGTGTTCCTGCTAGAGACTCCCAGACTCAGCCTGGATGTCAGGTCCAGGGCCAAAATGATTCTCTCTTCTTGGAATCTAAAAATAGGTACACAGAGATTTCTTAGCCAGTGTGAAAACTTGAATTAAAAGACCCGATGGACTTGGAATTAAGCATAAGTAGCCAATCCATAAAAAGAAAAGAATGAGGTTGATGTACATCCAAAATGAAGGACGTGTGTATATAAGAGAGACAGAGACAGAGATAGAGAGAGACAAAGAGAGACAGATAGAAAGAAACTTGATTACTTTTTCCTTTCCAGCTTCTATAAGGAGCAGCTTCACTATTTTAGTTGGAGCTTATAAAAGTTCCTATATTCTTACTTGTCCTCATCAAGCCCTCCTTGACTTAAGGCAGTATTAAAGATAAACTGAGGCATATTAAAAAGTTTTAAGAGTTTGTTTGAGAAAAAATCAATTCCAAATACTCAGCACCAAACCAAAGTGGTTACAAGTGCTCTGCTGACAAGAACAGGGGAAAGATTTGTACAGAGAAGGTGCAGAAGCAAAACATGGAATTGTCGGTTGGCTATAGGAATTGTCGGTTGGCAATAGCTCAAAGCCTAACTGGCTGTTTGTGATTCCTTGTCCTTGGCGTTTTGATTTTGTAAACCTGGGGCATTTACAGGCTTAGATTTTGATTTGCTTACGTAGGCTGCTGTGGCATTAGAGCCACCTCAGTAATGGCCTCCTTGTTTAATTAACTTAACAGTAGTTTAAGGAAATGTCTGTTTCTTGTAATAACTACTTTAGTTACAGGCCTTCTACCAGCTGAAAAGTGAGCTATTTTGTAGGGAAATAATAAGAAAATGGTACTCTGACCACTGCTATATTATTAGCAGAGGATTTCTCCATCTCGAAGACACCAACCTGGCAGCTTTTGTTAGTCCAATAATCTTGTTTTGATCAGTCGCTGGGAGGGTCAGTATCCACCAGCAGTTTGTTCAATACTCTCAGTACATGCATCAGTGCTGCTCCAAGGGTTCCAGATGACAGAGACACACAGCTGCTTCTTCATTCAGCAAAGGTTAAATCGAAAACATCCAATAAACCTGCCATTCCAGTTAACCAGCAGCAGTCTTTGCTCTCAGTGAGGGCACATCTCTTCCCAAGGGTGTTGGTTGGATTAAAATACCAAAATTGATATTTCCTAGATAATATATGCTATAACTGTAAACTGAAAAAAGACTAATTTAGATTTTGCAGTGGAATTTTCTTTCTCTTTTTTTTCATAAATCATTTTTTCTACTACTTTTTTTTTCACATCCATATACATGAAGATAGAAGTTGATAATGGGAACATACTGAAGTTGTCTTCAACTGCAATGAATTTGGTTTTATAAATGAGTGATTATTATTCTAAAAGTAAAGGAAGCTTCTGAACAGAGGGGTATAAAAGTGGGCCAAAATATAAACACATTTCTAAGTGGCATTTTTATCACTTAAAAGAATAGTGAATTCAGACTATTTATGTTTAGATTCACAATGTATATTTTACCAGATAAGGAGATGGGATGAATGAGTGAGCTTGTCTCATACAGAAAACTATTAACACTGACTAAAGAACACTTTAATACTGAGGTATTATCTTCAATCAAATGTTAAGAGTTAGTGAAGTCACTCAGCTGTCTGACTCCCCTTTTATATCGCCAGCTCTCCTTTTAAGTACCTTTCTGACACTCTTGAATGATTATATATAATAATAAGAGTTATGACATAGCAATTTAAATTCTCAAAAAAGATAGTCAGAAAAGTACATATTGAAAGATCATCGTGCAGACCTCCGATGAATAACAAGAAAATAGTTCCCACAAGTCAGATTACCAGGTAGTTCGAGTACATTAAGAAGATAGATGTGATTCTTTCTCCTTGAAAGAAACATAAATGTCACTAATGAAATTACAGATCCAAAAGATACCTACTGTATCACAAACCCAGAATAGATGCATGAGAGCAGCGACACCTATCCTTGGAAAAGCTGAGACACCCAATCTAATTTCACAACGGTATTTTCCACTGCTCTTCATTTTCAAATTACATTTTAAAACTATTTCACATTTTAAATAATTGCAACCAGACCAGATCAGAGTGTCACTATTGAGAATGATCACAGTGCTATACTTCGCCATCTTTTGATGTGGCTTTACTACCAGGTCACTAATATAACATGGTTATCAACCTAAGGTTCAAATTGTGGCAAAGGGGACATCATCTTTCTACATCAAAGTAGAAAGCAGAAAGTTAAACAGTCAACCCCAGGGAGATGGGTGTACAGGAATCTTCAAAACCAAAGTCTATACTATCATTAAAAAATTAAAATATTTTTATTTGATGTTCTTTACCAAGTTACTTGATTATAACCAAAATTTATTGGACCTGTAACTTAATCATGAACTTCACTAGAATGATACGTGTGAGACTATTTTTGAAATTACATTATATTCAATTAAGGATTATCCTTCTTCTCAGCTTATGGAGTGGGATGTAAGGGACTCAAAAACTCCTAACTCATTCAAGAATTATTTATATGCTTTTAATTAAGAAAGACAGCTTGTCTATTTGGAGTTAGAGATGAGATCCTAACATAGTGACTTAAGATGTAAATGAATACTAGAACCTTTGGAGTTGAGGGAAGGAGAAATTATATGAGAACTCCTAATGGACTGGATAAAATATTCCCTGAGGAAAGGGAGAATTGTGTGGAAAATTAGGCTACAGAGACTTAAAAGGACATTATCATATTGCCCAGGATAATCCCTATTTCATAAAATTCTTATGATTCTTTAGAAATAAATGGCTTGGAGGAAATCCAAAATTGTCCTACCTTAGAGTACATGGTACTTTATATAAAGTTTTATATTATAGCAAGCTTCAAATGCATTAGCCTAAGTCATTTTTTCTCCCATAATCTTCTAGCATATTTATTCATGACATGCTTAACACTTTTAAAATCTTGCATCTTATTCTATATGTCTCGGTGAAAAGGTATTCTTTACCCCTTTGAACTAAAACAAAGTATAAAATATTACCACTGAAAACGGAAGACTAGTTACAAAATCTGTGATTGACCAGTACCTCTTCTCACTGCAATAGTTATTAATGTCAAAGAATACTGAGGTGATATTACAACGATGTACTCACAAAGGTACGCATACAAGAACTAAAACAAAGTATAAAATATTACCACTGAAAATGGAAGTCTAGTTACAAAATCTGTGATTGACCAGCACCTCTTCTCACTGCAATAGTTATTAATGTCAAAGAATACTGAGGTGATATTACAACGATGTACTCACAAAGGTACGCATACAAACACTATCGTCAATCATTATTATTAAAGCTATAATGGCCACACGGTTTAGTGCTTCAGAGAGAGTCTTATTCATTCAAATTCTTTTCCTGAACAAATGTATTCTCTCTGATAAATAAAGCCAAAAGTGATTTCTACTCTGCTTACCTCAGAATACATAGATGAGTAATGGGATGGGGTGTTTGCAATGGAAAAATAAAAGGCTAGGAGGGAAATGATGCAGTAAATAAAATATATTTTAAAATTATATCATTTTATAGAATATGTAAGAAACTGTTAAAGAAATTACCTTTCTGATGAGTGGAAATCGAGAGTGTGGGGGTAGACGAAGGGAGATGGATTTCCATCTTAGCAATTTTTAACTCTGTACATATACCACTTTTATAATAAAATCAAAGCCTTCAAAATGTACCAAGGAATATCTTTGGATATTAAAAAAAAACTATTACAGAATTTATTTGAATGCCAGTAGCATCCCAGTAGCACCCTTTTGACATTTTTTTTTTTTATGCTGGACATACAGCCTTTGCATATTAAAAAGATACAGAGGAGGAAAGATACTGAATTGGCACTTAATAGTTTTCCTCAGGGTTTCTACATCCATGCAATATTCGGAGAATAAAAGAGTGAAAAGATGGTCCTTAGTAAAAGCAGGAAGCTGGTGAACCAAATACGGAGCTGCCTCCTTCCAGAACGTTCGTGTGCAATAGCGCCACCATTGTTCAAGCCGTTTTATCAGGGGATTCTTTTATTTGCAGCTGAAAGCTAGAAGAGTGCCATAAGCAAGTGTGATGAGGCTCAGCATCCTGCAGGAATTAGGGAAAGTTTCTTGAAGAAGATATCACAGGGTCTCTCTGGGGTTTGGAAGAAGCTGGCATGGACAACGCACAGGGAGGGTACGCCCTGAGTCGGAAACCAATTCTTTGATCTTCTGAACACTAGAGAATAAACTCTTAATGTACAGTGATTGACTGACCTAAGGTCTCTGTTCTTGAAAACATGAAGAAAGTCATTTTTATATAAATCATAATTACCTTAAGTTGTGAGAAATTAAGAGCAAAATCTATAAAGTCAAAATGTAAAGCAAAAGTATAATTTTAAAAAACTACAAAAGTCTGACTGCTTATTTAGTTTACATTCCATGTGTACAAAACTATCCTGGCTGAAGAAAATGTATACATAAATGTATATGTATCACAAAACACCCCACTGTCAAGGAAACCTAACATATACCAATCACAATTCTATAACTCAGCTTTAGCCAACCTACCTGACCCTAGAAAATAGAACCTCTAGCCTTGTAGGGAAATCCCCCCTGCCAGCCAATCCCATCCTGTTTCTGTGTTGCCTCTTCCAATACTCTATAAAAGGAGTCCCAAAACTGCAGGCCACAGACCAGTACTGGTCCTAGCCTGTTAGGAACTGGGCCTCACAGCAGGAGGTGAGTGGCTTGTGAGCAAGCAAAGCTTCATCTGCATTTGCAGTTACTCTTCAGCGCTAGCATCGCCTCCACCTCAGGTCATCAGGCATTAGATTCTCATAGGAGCACCCATCCCTGGTGCCAAAAAGTTTGGGAACCACTGCTCTATAAAACTCACTCTTGCCCAAAATCCTTCTAGAAGAGTGCTCCACTGCTCGTGAGGCACTGTAATCCACCAATACATGGACTGTTTTTTCTTGAATAAAGGACATCAAAGGTTTACTAAATTGTTTTATTTTTGTCATTTGACAATAACAAATGAGACTATGTTTTTACTTCCTCTGTTCTGTACTAGTGACTAGAATACAAAAGGTCCTTGAAGATAAAAAATGTGTATTTTATTTAGTTACTATCTTGTATAGCATTTAACAAAATGCCTATTTACTGAATATTTAGATTTCTACTCACCTGTCAGTCAGTCCCTCACCATTTTCACTCTTTCATTTTTGGTTGTTTTCTGTTTTAGATCCAATCTTTAGATTTTTATTTCTAATAGTTGTGATAAAAAAAAAAAAAGAAGAAGTGAATATCCACTTGTCAGATTGGTACCTCTTTTCTTTCAACTATTGGCATTTAAGTAGAGACCTTTCAAAGGTAGAAGAATATCATTTCCATGTGCTCTTATATTACAAAGAAAATAAAATTTAATGGTCTTTCAAAGTATTCTGGCACGAGCTGACCCCAAACAGTAGTGGTCCAATGCTTTTATCTTATCCACAGACATCTTCTCCAGGAGTGTAGGCGGCTAAGGACGGGAGAGTTGACCAGACTCCCTTCTGAAGAAGAGTAACGTGCATTTGCGGTTGTGCCAGCCAGGATTTGTTGAAATGGTGTGTTAGATCAACACATGCAGTTTTACAATTATAGACATTTGGAGGCAAAAGCAGGTTTTGCCTGTGGTTTAGTTTGGGTTTTAGTTTGTGTTTTTATTTCCATTTCTAAAGAAACTGACAGCTCTTAATAGGCAACAGAGAAGAAACTGTGTCTATGCTGATGATTAGTAACTGCTTTCAAACTTCTAGTGCGTGTGTGTACAGATGTAAATCGATGCAAAGTTCTCATTAATTACACAAAAATGGGAATGAATGGCTTTCTGAAAGGCATGTTAGACCAAATTATCTGACTTCAGTATCTGTACAGCTAAAGAGCTCCCCTCCCTGGCCCCTGCCCTCAGAAAAGAAACCCACAGCTTTTAAGGGCCAAGAAAAAATAAAATAAAATAAAATAAAATAAAATAAAGGGCACTCAGAGGGGGCAACAGAGACTGTATGTTTCTAATTATCTTTCTCATTATGGAGAACTGTTCTTTTCATGTTATTTTGCAACAGCTTTTAGTGAGTCCAGTTGAAAAGCAGTTTCACTTTGCTCTGGGAAAATAAGAATGTGAATCCCCAGTTGTAGAAGAGGAAATGTGTACCAGCCTTCATTATTTAAGCACACCTCTAGTTTTGAATCTGACTAAAAATGTGAATAGCAGAAAAACACAAAAGGGTCTGTTCTTTGTACCCATTTGGAACCAGCAAGTGATGAATCCCACTGGAGAGAGTTTGTTTCGACTTTGTTCCAAACTCAGTTTTCAAAAGAAAGCGCCTTGAAGAGGTAGAAGGAAGCCAAGCTTTGTTAAGCAAATGGTCGGCTTACCTCCAATGCTTCCGCCAGCAAGCCTTGTTCTTTCTACTCTGTTCTGAACCAGTTTCAAGAGCAAAAGGAGGTTTGTTTTTTTAGGACCGGATGCTGTGAAGGACCTTTGGAAACCGAATAGTCTCGAGGACACGCATACCAATGTCTCCGGAAGGCATCTGGCTTTCGCAGATTAATTTAAAATTGTATATATCCTGAAATTGTCGAGTATGTTTATCTTTTACCATAGCACTTGCATTTTAAGGAAGCAAACTAGCTTAACATTTAAGAACCTAAAAATTATGATAAAAAGTTAAGTTGAAAATAGGCCTTTAGATACAAAAAGAAAAAAAAAACAGGAGTAAGTCTCCCTTTTTTTCTATTTTGGAAATGAAAACGGAAAAAGAAAAAGATCAAGTTAAATGGGAAGGAGGAAGAGTAGAAAATGTGAGAGAGACACAAAATCCAGATAATAGGGTTGTACTTAGATGAAAGAAAAAAAAAGTTAAACTATGCAATAAAAAATATAAAACATTTCCACATTGTTCTTCTTTATCTCCCTCCGGCACATCAGAACTTAAACTGATATGTTAGAGTTTTTTCGTGAATATGACTAATTTAATTAGGACCAGGACACTGGGGAAACGAGGCTCAAAAGTTTTCCAAAGCTATTATAAACCAGAATGCATAAACTAACCAAATTTCTGTCCAAAATACCTCAAAAATAATTCGAATTCAAAAATAAATGTTTTTCTACTGCTAAATTGTACACCTGAAACTTACTGGATTTCATTAACTAATATCACCATAATAAAATAAAATAAAATTTAAAAAATACATGTTTTCACATTCTAAATTCTAGACTCTTCAACTAGTTAATTCAGTACTGCATTGACAAAGACTCTCTCTTTAACCAAAATATAGTCAGACTCCTGAGTTCTTCCTCTCCCACTTCCTCCTTACTGAGCTCTGCTTTAGCAGAAAATGCTGCTAAGCCAGTTCATTCAGAATCCCCACCCTTAATATCTACTCAAGTTCTTCTTCCTCACCTTTGACACTTAATCAAGTTCCTCTTAGTAATTTTCCATCCATTTGCTCACCCCACCCACTGGCTATACATCCCCACTTGTCCCTATTGTTGTGAGTTGAGTTCAGTCTCTCTCTTCTATTGCAATAGTCTTGAATAAAATCTTCTGATAGTCACATTTCAGAAATTCCTATCTAGGTGGTTCTGCAATCATCCCATTTGTCAGAATCTTCCCTTCCTCTTGCTTGAGGTGAACCAACTTGGATTGCAAGGAGCCAGTTTAGTACTATTGGTATGCAATCCGAAGAAATTCTAAAATAGCTGATGAAATGAATCCAAGCTAGAGTCCTTTATACAGAACTAAAGAGCAAAGACAAAATACAAGTGGAAAGGGCAGGAGAAAGTAAGGTCATAAGTTAAAGACAGCGTTAAAGTCTAAAACCCAGACTTTATTGAATGAAATACTTAAAGCATAAACAATTGAGACACAAAGGAGAGAAAGAAAAATAATAGGATAGTCATCTTTAGGACAACCACATGTATATAGAGGGCTTAGTTCTATATATCTAGGATAAATAAATTTGTTCACTTTCTAATGTTCACTTTCTAACGTTCACCTGTAATTATAACTATTTCTGTAATTAAAGAAGCACAAGAAAGAGAAAGTTATTTGTTGCTAGTTATAACACACTATGTCTGCAAATAAATCTATGTTGCAGAAGACAGAGTTTATAAATTCTAGTTATAGACAAAGGCATTCAGAACTTTATACCTGATAATCCAAAAAATTCTCAAATAATTGCATATTATGGCACCCAAAGATCATATCATACTAGATGAAAATGAAAATCCTTTGTTTGATAGGTTTTTCAAAGACGGTCTCTCAGCAAAGGTACCTATGTTTTCTTTTTATATATATATTTGAGTAATTTACAGTCACCAAGTAATTACATCAATTTGGCAATCTCCAGTAAAAAATCAACAACTTTAATATATACCTAAGGTTGAAAACAATATTTGTCAGAGCTAAATTGCTTCATTTTAACTGCAATTTTTTTTAATTGGGACCATTTGAACAATATGTTCCATTGAAAACAGCCTTTGAAACAGCCTTAATAGAGTTGTTCAACTGTCATTTAAATGTTTTATAAAATGTTGTTTGTGTCCAAAAGAAAATTTCTGCTTTTGAAACATATAACCATAACTCAGTGATTTTACCTGGATACTTTTAGAAAACAAAATTTATTTTCCCAAAATTTGCTAACCTTCTCAGGTTTTTTTCTGAACATATATATTTTTGTTCTCTGTTCATTAACTAAATACATGTTTCAAAAATTCACTTTTTAAATGTTTTATTTGCAGATAAGTATTTAAAACTGTAGTCATACCTTTTATATCATTTAGAATTAAGAGAATATTTTAAAATTTAACACTTGTAAATTTTAGCACAGTTTAATCAATTTCAAAAAGCAATATGTTAAAGATTTTTTTCATGTCATAGAGATATATTTTAATTGATATTTTATTATTTTTATCTTCTAATTTTTCAATTTAAAATAACCTCATATGTATTTTTAAAAACTGTAAAAAATACTACAATATATTATCCAATTTCCAGATGTTTACATTTTACATAACCATTATACAATTATCAAAATTAGGAGTACGTTTTTCTTCATTCATTTACATTTAATCTAAATGTGTCTTTATGTTTAAAGTGTGTTTCTTGTAAACAACATATAGTTGGGTCTTGTTTTTGATTCACTCTCACAATTTGTCTTTTAAAGGTACATTTGGTCCATTGATGTTCAAACTGATTATTGATAATCAGTTAGATTTAATCTATCATATTTTTAACTGTTTTCTATTTATTGCTCACTTTTTTATTTATATTTTTGTCTTCCATTCTTTTTTTGCCTTTTCTTTACCAGAACCCCAATGTTTTTCCTTGGGTCTGCCTGCCTGCCTTCACCGGCCCAAAGAAACGCATGAGCAGGTGTTTAAAATTAGTTTAATATTGACTTGACCAGTACAGAGATGGGGAGCTGTGACTTAAACAAAGCAACTCCCCAATGGCATGTAAGTTACAGATTGTATAAGCAAAGACACAAGGCACCATGAGTTAGAGGTTCAGGTTGTGCTGGAAGCTGATTGGTCAGAGGTGAGATAAAGTCTTGAGGACAATTCTGATGCCTTTTTCCAGTGTCCCTCTGTCCATTCTCATGGGATGGTAGCCAGAGAGTCATTCCATCTTAGGGCTCAGGAGCTGAAATATAACTTAGATTAAGACATGTTCTTTAACCTGCCAGAGGTCAGGATCTTGTGACCATTAGTCAGTTTGGGGCTACTGCCTTCTGCTTTCCGGAAGGTTACTGATCATCCAGGGGAAAGGCTAAATCTGGGGTTGGGGTGGGGGCTATTTAATCAAAGTCATAGCATCCTCAGTTTCATTTTGTGAGTTTAACTAAACGTTTTATAACATTTGATTTTCTCACCTTCCTTAGCATATCAGTTATTTTTTTTTAACTCTTTTTAGTGTTGCCATGGAGTTTGCATTATATATTTACAATTAATCAAAGTTCACCAAATGATACTATATTGTTGCAGAAAAATCAGACTGACAAGAAACCAAGCACCACTCAGGGCATTGGAGAACTCAGGTTTCTTATGCCAGAGGTCCCAGTACAGTTAGCTCTCTGAAGATCTGGGCTCCAAACTCAGAGGTAACTTTGCTTTTATAGGGCTTATCCATGCAGTTACAGTTGGCATGGGCTGATTGGCTCATAGATTCTCAGACAGGAATTTAGGCAATACATCTGTTATCAAGCAAAGGCAATACATCTGTTATCTAGACAGAACAAGCAAAGGCAATATATCTGTTATCTAGACAGATCAAGCAAAGGAGATACATCTGTTATCTAGAAGGAACAAGCAAAGGGGTGAGTGAGTCTTCAGTTGATCTCGAGGTCACCCTGCCCTTCAGCCTATGTGGCAAGTATGTTTACAGAAGCAGAACAGAGAGCTGATTACAAGGTTAGCCATTTGAGTGGAAAATTCCTCTTCAATATTATTTCATGAGCAGTGTGAATACCTTATAAAAATAAAGTAATTCTAATTCCTTCCCACTCATCACTTGGATAATTGTTGTCATTCATTTCACTTACATATAAGCATACACAAGCATATATATGATATATATACTTAAGCGTCCATAATTGAATACATTGTTGCTATTATTATTTCAAGTAAACTGTTAATTGTTAAATCAATAAAGATAAAAAAAAAAAACTGCAGCTGCATCCTAACAAGTGAAAAGCTGAACAGTCTTAGGCGCCAGTTCGCTTTACCACTATAAAGTTTTTATATTACCCTCACTTCTTTTCTTTACATAGATCCAAGTTTTTAACTTATACCATTTTACTTCTTTCTAAAGACCTTTTAAAATTTTTTGCAAATCTACTGGTAATAAATTTCCTCAATTTTTGTTCATCCAAGAAATTCTCTCTTTCCTGTACTTTTGAAGGACAATCTTACAGGGTATAGAATTCTAGGTTAGTGAGGTTTTATCTCTCTCTCTTTCTCTCAATACTTTAATATTTTGCTATACTCTTTTCTTGCTTGAATGGTTTCTGAGAAGTCAGATGTAATTTTCACATTGGTTTTTCTATAGTATGGTGTTTTTCCTCTAGCTTCTTTCAAGATTTTTTATTTATATTTGATTTGAATTAATGTGCCCAGCTGTAATTTTTTACTTATTTTTTTTCTTTTCTTCTTTTCTTCTTCTTTTTTTTTTTTTTTTTTTTTTTTTTACATTTCTCTCATTTGGTGTTCTCTAAGCTTCCTGATTTCTGACATTAATATGGAAAATATTCTCAGTTATTATTATTTCAAATATTTCTTCTATTCCTTTCTCTTTCATCTCTCTGGTATTTGCATTACATAAACATCACATCTTTTGTTGCCCCACAGTCCTTGAATATCTTGTTCTATTTCTTTTCAGTCTTTGATTTCTTCGCCTTTCAGTTTTGGAGATTCCTATGGAAATATCATCAAGCTCAGAGATTTTTTCCTCAGCCGTGTCTAATTATAAGCCCATCAAGACAGTCTTCATTTCTCTTACAGTGTTTTTTATCTCTAGCACTTCTTTTTGGTTGTTTCTTAGGATTTCCCTCTGCTTACATTGTCCGTCTTTTCTTGCATGATGTCTATCTACTTTATCCATGAGAGCCCTTAACATATTAGTCACAGTTGTTGTAAATTTCTTATTTGATAATTTCAACATCCCTGATATGATTGGTTTTGATATTTGTTCTGTGTCTCCAAACTATATTTTTTGTCTTTGGAATGCCTTGTAATTTTTTCTTGATAGCCAGCCATCATGTACCAAATAAAAGGTATTGCTATAAATAGAACTCTACTATTCTGGTGGTAAAGTGTGGGGGAAGTAGAAGCATTCTATGGTCCTATGATTAGATCTCAGTCTTTTAGTGAACCTATGTCTCTGGACTGTGAATTTCACAAGTGTATCTCAGGTTCCTAGTCTCGTCTTTAGGTAGTACATGATGGATAGAGTGGACTGGAGTTGGTTACTCTCTGATAATACCTCAGCAGGATAGCCTCTAGTTAACTAATTCTCCTGAGGGCAGGCCTTGTCAAGAAAACTGAGTCTCATGAGCCTCCATTCCAGTAAGCTGTGATTCCATGTATTCACCTGTCTCTCCAATTTTGGGAGCAGTGTGCTCTGCAACCTCACTTCTCTTAAGGATTTACAAAGAGTTGTTCATTTTCTAGCTGTTCAGCTTTTCACTTGTTAGGATGAAGCTGTAGCTTACAAGTTCCTTACATGCAAAACTCTCAATTGTCTTTTAATTTGTTAATGGATGTTTTGCATGCAAATTATTTTATTTTTATGTAATTCAATGTATCAGTTTATTTATTACCTCTATATTTTTAATATAATGTTAAAGCTTTCCCTATAACTGAGGTTAAGGAGGAATCTACTTGTTTTCTTCTATTATTTGTATGGTTTCTTTTTTCTTATTTTTTTATAATTATATTCCTGTTTTGTTTTCTCTTTGTATAGTATGTTTAAGGTTAGTATAGGAATTTATTCTTGTGTATAGTATAAGGTATATATCTAACTATTTTTCCTCTAAATTATTACCCAGTTTTACTATAAAGTCCATTTACTATAAAATCCATGTTCCCTATAGTAACTTGAGATACTGCTTTTATCTTATCTTTCCATATGTGCTGTCAATTTCTGGATTTTTTTCCCCCTGTTGTATTCCTCTAATCTGCTTGTCTGTTTATGAGCCAGTACCACACCAATTTAACTAGAGTTGCTTTGTGGTGTGTTTTAATATCTAGAAGTGCTGGTTCCCTCTCATAGTTTTTGATCCAGAATCGAGCCAAAGAATATGATAGAAGGCAACATAAGAATGATACTTTTACTAAAAAACTTGCAGACTTATTTGGAGGCAGAATACTAAAATCAAGTAGAGAACCACAAAAGTCACCTGCAATCTAATTCAACAAAGAGTTCAATAAGGAAGAGATCGTAGATAGAGCATTCTGTCTGCAAAGAGAGGTCTCAAACTAAGACTTCTCCATCTAGAAAGAGGAGAGAAGAGATTTCAGATAAGGTGATAAAAGTTATAAAAGCATGATTGTTCTATTTCTTATTCCCAATATTTCCCACATTCAGAATTTTCATTTTTCAACAGTGACAGTGGATTCAAAGATAAGGAATTGAAGTGAAGAAAATATTCCCTCCTCCTTCTTCTTTATTAACAGAGTGTCTTCATATGTTTGAATTTTCCAAATGCAATGACAGCTTGAGTTTGGCAATATCCCTACCATGTTAGCTTCCAATCTTTTGTATTTTTCTACTTATTTGTGCTCCATATCTTCTACTCTCTCTTATTTTTCTTTCTTATTATTCCTTTTGTGTCTTTTTACCCCTCCAGGCTTATGCCTACTCCTTTCTCTAGTATTAAGAGCATTATTTATCCCCAGTAAAGGTTTTTTAGCTTTCTTAGTCTTTCTAAGTATCTAGATCAGTGGTTCTTAATCTTGTTAGAATTGCCTGGAGCACTTTTTACCAACTATTGACATCTGGGCTCTACACCTGGAGATTTTGTTTATTTGGTAAGGATGGAACCCAGCCATTGCTATAACTTAAAATTCTCCCAAGTGGACCTAATATGCAGCCAGGGTTGAAAATAGTGACCCAGGGTTACCATCCAGCAATAAACTAGTTCTGTGTCAAAACCATAAGTTAACTTTCATAAGGCCATGAAAGCTCCCTCAGCCCATATTTTCACCAGTTCAACTTATAATTACTTTCCCTCTTTACTCTGTAGTTGTTTGGCAATCATAGAATTTTAGAACTCTAGTAGTTTAGAGATTACCTAGCTCAGTTTTGTGATTCTAAAGAGAAGTAATCTAAAGCCCAGAGAGAAAAAACTTTAGCTCTAATCACACATCGAACAAATGCAGTGCCAGAACTTTACTATGTAGTTGCCTCTAAAATATGGTTTTACTCCTTTATTTTTTCATATAACCCTAGATATATGTTCAGTTGTTACCTCTCTCCAAATCTCTATCTTCTTTCTGTTTTCTAGCTTGTATGCTTCCCACCTTATGATAATAAGATTATTACTTTCTGTTTATTGGGATTTTAGTATCAAGTGCTTTGAGGCATGTTCTTCCTCTAACCTCTAACCTCATATCACAAATCTCCCACCTCAAATTTTGTCTTTCTTCTAACAATTTCAGCCCCAAACCTACTTTTATCTCTAAAATAAGAACAAAAAGTCATTAAGTAAAGTTTTGGTAGCCCAGAGCACCACTTGAAAAATGATAAAACAGGAAGTATCAGACTGCTTTGAATTGATTATCTATATAAGTAAACTGAAATTTTTCTTAATATAAAAACCTAAAAGCATAAGATACACTGTGAGCGCCCTCTCCTGGAAAGATTGTGCCAACCTGAGGACGTGCTCTCCCTCACTGACACACGGAATATTTAGCATTTATTCTTTATTTTATTTACAAGTTTATTTATTTATTATTGTTCGATAATAAATTTAAGGTGGCTTCCAAAATATACAAACAATAGAAAAGTAAAAGCCAAATTTAAAAGCATGAGAATGAGAGAAATGTACAGTGGGAAAAAATATGTATAAGAAAAGGAAGAGAAATAAAACACTAATAGTCAGGGTTTCCACACAGCAACACAGAAGGAGCAATAAATTTAGTGCAGTGTTTGAAAGGGTTAAATGATGAATATTTTTCATATATTGAGTTTGAGTTGCCTGTAGGGTGCTCATGAGGAAGTGTTGAATATGTAGCTGGATATTTAAATCTTAAGCTCATGAGACAGACCTGAGAAAAAAATTTGAAGGTAGGTGAGCAGCATGTGGTCACTGAAGCACTGGGCGGCATGAAATTGCCCAGAAGGAGTGCGGAGAGGAAGAATAAAATAAGGCCCAGAACAGACCTCTGGGGAATATTAATATTTAAGGATGGTCAGTTAAAATAGACAGGTTAATGAAAATGGCCTTGGAGCCTAACTACCTGGTTTAAATTCCAGCTCCTCTATGTCTTAGGGTTAACATTTAAGTTATACTAAAAGTTTATTTTAAAACTGGTTTTGTATGTAACCTCATTATGTTAAATAGACTGTTGGAATTTTTGTTTGTTTTTAAATCTCTAATGCTGTAATCAGAGATTCCTAAACACTGTGGAACTATCTTTCCTGGCACCTAAAACTCTAATCTCTGACCTGGGCAGAGTCTGGAGTGGAAATGGTTCAAAACAATTGCGTCTTCTTATTATTTGTTTCTAAAAACAGATGTCAGCTGGCCTAACAGGCTGTCTAAACTTCTCCACTTGCCTTCTAGGCTACAGAATCCTGGGTCAGGCAAGGCGCGGGGACCTCAGCAGTCCTACCCACTCTGTACTTTTCAGAAGTTGCTGGTCTCCTTCTTCTTAGCTATAATACAACTTCCTAATCTTGAAGAGGAAAATGCAAAGATTGCCATGATTTTCTGGCTACATCTTGTTTTCTTAGAATTATTTAGAATGTTGGTTTTTTTGCTCTTTTTTAATTTCTTGTGTTGTTATAAATGTTGCTTGTTTCAGCAAAAAAAAAAACAACAACAACAAAAACAAAAAAAAACCTTATTTCAGTTATTTTCCATTGTGATCCAGATGAACTTCACTGAAAACGGTCACACTGTCTCATTGAATTTCAGGTCACTTGCAACTTCTTTTTTCTAATTCCACAGAGAGAAGAGGCCTAAACTCCTAAAAGCTTTGCCCTACTCTCACTCACATGCCCATGGCAGAGCTCAATTTCTGTTGAAATCTTCACACACCATTTCTGTTCAGTAGTGTAGTGAAAAGAAATATCAGGCCTGGCCCGTGGCTACGTGGTTCTGTATCTCTTCATGACCAATTTCTTTCTCATTTTCTCTCTCAAAGCTCTATCATAATTTCTAACCAGGTTTAGATAATAGGTTACAAATTCCCTTAATCTACTAGAATTTTCTATGCCTTTGAATATTTTAATCTATTAGAAAAATGCGTCATCTCTTTCCATCTGTACCAGTACCATAATCACCTGCTGATGCTTCTTCTTGTCCAGGAAACTGTAGCATTATCTTCTAGCATCTTCCATATGTTCACTTCATGTAGATTTCTATATCTATTTTAGATCTCTTTGATTCAATTCCATACTTAAATGATGCATTTTATTACTAAGATAATATTTGATATGTGTACTCTGAATTTTCTTTTCCAATTCAGTAATAAATTTTAATGTGGAATTGTATCATAATAGCAGCCATGGAATTACATATAAATTCTTAATATGTGTAATATTTATTTAATAAGACCAAACAAACAGAACAAGCAATTTATTAACCATTAGAAAGGAAAACGAGTTTGTGTTGAAATTCTCTGATATAACATTGTATCACTTATTATTCTATCAACACTTTTGTTGAAAACAAGAGTTACAAGGTTAAAAGAAATTATAATATAACGCACAGTAAGAATGAATTAGCACGTTTTCTTTTTAAAGAATATTGAAGTCACAGAATTTATAATTGTTAAGTATTCTGATACGTGTTTTCTAATTATTAAGCTTTGAGGTTTTACAGTTGTGTAGTATGTTTCTGAAAATATTTATAAATCATGTGAATACTTTCAAGATCATGTCTCATCAATTAGGAGTTAGATACAAGTTAAATTGACATAGAGGTACTAGTAACTGGGAAATATAAAATCAGAAGTTAAAAGTAAATTTGATCAGTCTTCAGAAGAAAACAGCATATTTCCTCAGCTTTAGCCTAAGAGATTTGAGAAATGTTCTCATTAAATAGAGAATATGGTATAAGGATTAGCTAAGCTTAGAATTATAGAATGTGACCAGTACAGCAGATGGACTAAGTGGTCTCTCTCTCTGTTACTTCATAACTGAGGAAATAGAGTCCTTATCCAAAATATCGGCTTATCTAAAAATCACATAGCTGGTTAATGAAAAGCCCAGATCAAGCCATAATTTCAATCTCCCAGGTAAGTTTCCTTCCCATTCTGTGAGTACACTGCCATATGCCAATTTCCAGTGGCTGCAGTTCTCTGATGTAGGGGCCAGGCTCTTAGTATAACTGAGCAAAGCCAGCCTTGTTTGTCTCTGTCATCCCTCCCAGGCCCTCATCCAGCCTCCCTGCTATGGTGTGGTACTGCTCACTCCTCCCCACATAAGCCAATCAGTCCTTTACCTACCTGATCCTCCAAAGAGTTCAAAGTGGCAGCTCAAAAGTCTGTTCCATTAACCAGACAAATGTACTCAGCAAGAGACCTAAATAAATTTTCCCACACGCATATGGTTTCAGTGCGGCTTTCATAAAGTGATCTTCAGCCTGTTATTATTGAACTTCATGGTAATAACTGGCATGAGGGTCAACTTGAGAAAATGAAAAATGTTACAGACTTCTTTTATTTTTCCATTTAGTACAAAACTAACTGAATTAACTTCAATGGTCAAAATGTATGTTCTTATAATTTAATTCTTATTTACCTACTTTATTAAGTAGAAAATTATTTTTTGAAAAAGTGATGTTGTTTATAACCAACAAAATATTAGTATCTGATTGTATATAAGAAGATTAATACAGCTTTCATCCAGAAATTAGCTCACTAGCAATGTCTTAAAGTCACAGCCCTAGAGATATAAATTACTTATCATTACCAATCTTCTGAAAATTTCATTATCAGGAATCTCAAACCAGATATATGTGGAAAGCAGCCCTTTGGCAGCTGAATAGCAGATATTTATTGTGTGAGAGGACAGATAGAGTCTTCCTGAACGTTTGAAATTATACACACTCTATATATACACAGACTCTGCCGCACGGTATATTTCATGGTCTGTAAACATGAGTGGAGACAAAATTAGGCCTTCGGTAAAAGGTGAACCTCTATTCATGGACAGCCCATAAGGGTCTTCAGCTTTAACACCTAATGAAACCATCTAACAAGATATACCTCCTGATCCTTCATCTTGCTTATTTTTCCAGTAATATTTTATTGGGTATAAGATAGGATAACACACACACACACACACACACACACACACACACACAATAGAGTAGCAAAGTCATCCAATAAATCCAATAATAAGAAAACAAAGGAAGGACAGAATGTCAACAGACATTGAAAAGTTTCACTTGGCACATGTACAAAAAGTCATTGTCCCAGCTAGATGACCATATGCCTATAATGTAGCACAGCCATTCTCTGGGCATGAATCCAGGGCTCCAATCTACCACCTTCTAATTTGGATTAATAATTCATTGTGTTGTTTGAAAAGGTTGCATAATATACCTACTCAGCTGAATCATAAAGAACAACTCACACAAAGCTACACACACAGTTTTCAATGTTATCAAGCAAAGTAAATCCCCACTTTAATCTGCCTGTGGTAATACCTGTTCGCTCAGTGAGAATGTAAAAAGAAGCATCTACCTAAGGTGACTTGGCAAGAGATGTTGCAAGAGAAAGAGGGAGGGAAGAGAGGAAATAAGGGAGATAAGAAAATAATTAATGTGTATTAGATGCCTGCTGTGTGCCAAGCATGCTGGGAACACACGATCTTCATGACAATTCTGTGAAGAAGGTAATAGTATTCCCATTGGAGAGATGAGGAGATTAAGGTTGAGGAAAGGTGAACAAATTGTTCACACTCATTCATTCATTCAAAAGGACTCCAAATTATTCATGGAGCTGCATAGGAAAAAAAAAAGAAAAAAAACACCTGAAAAATAACACTAAAAAATAGCTCCAAGACAACATATAAGCAGGCATTTGATATGTGGTACAAACTAAACATAGAATTCCCTAGGACACTTCAAATAATATTAACCAAATAGTGTTAGTCAGAACTAGTCAGAATGCTTCATGGAGATGAAGTTTGAAACGGCTCCAAAGTTCCTTAACTTTTTAAATAATGACTTGCTCTATATTTAAATTCTGACCTAATTCTCAAAGCTGAGAAACACCAGATGAGTGTGAAACTTGAAAGTACTTGAGTTTGAACAGGGAGAGATCCAGGCTGGCCAGAGTAAAAGGTTAAAGATAGCATCTCTCTTCTTCATGAAGAGTGAGGAAGGAAGCAAAGAAGACAGCTTCTTCCTCTTCTAGCAGAAACTTATCTAGCTGGCTGACGGATCACATCTGCAACAAGAGGCATCTTTAAATTCTTTATTCTGTAAGTAATTAAAATTCACTCACACAGATATATCAACATTGTCCGCTTAAGAAAGTTACTTGTACTATAAGAGAGATTTACTCCTGTCAAACCTTTCTTGGTTCTTTAATATCTATTTTTTTTTGTAAAATAATCTTACAATTTTAAAATTACTAAGACAAATTTTCAAAAAACTGGCTACCGTGAAGTTCATGAATGAGACTCATTAGATATGCAAAATACAAGTCATTTTTATCCTGACCTCTTATTGAAAGCGTTTCATTTCCGGTATCGTGAATTTTAATTTATGGTAGAGAGATGGTCAAATAAACAGTGAAAACTCTTTTGACAGTGTAATATCTCATTTCTTTCTCTTGAGTATGGAAACACTACTGAGAGGGATTGGGAAAGAGACCACATTAACTGTCTGGTCTCCGGCTTTCACATCCGTCATTTGAGGGGGCTAGATTAAATGATGTAGAGGCTTTTTCCAGATTTAGTACTCTGTGATTCTGTAGGTCAAGAAAGATAAGGACTAAAAAAATATCCTTTGGATTTATCGAGTAGGCCCGCAGCGGTAACCTGGTAGAGAGCAACTTCTGTGAAGGAATTTGGGATAAGCGTTAGTGTTAGGTGCGTAAGGGAGAATCAGGTTGAGATGAAATGCATTAAGGACTGAATGGTACATGAGCAAGTTGAGAAAAAGATTAGACATTTATCTTTAAGATAGCTTGGCCCTGAGGAGGAGAGAATGAAGATGGATAAAAGGGAATATTTGTTCATTTGGTGGACTAGAGGAGGTTGGTTGCTCACCTGCATTTCATGATAGGAGAAATACAAGTACGTTTAAATGTTGGTGGGGAAGACCTTCTAAAGAGACACAATTAGAGATTACTGAAAATGGGTGAGTTCCAAAGCATAGGGCAAAGATTCACCTTAGAGAGAAGAAGGCAATAAAACACTTCAGGAAAATGATTAACTCCCCTGAGGAGGAAAAAAAAGAGAGAGAGAGGTTGAAATAGTGACTCCACAGGAAAATACAACTTTATAGAACTTCAAAAATTCTATTTCACTTAACAATTGTTTTCAAATAAAGACTGCACACAAAGAAAAAATTTCTATCTCTTTTTCATACCAAGATTGACTCTCCATAGATTTAGGCATCAAACGACAGGATCTGAACATCTGCGTCACATCTGAATAAATGCATAGAGTTAGATGAAATCAAAATATTTTTAAATCTAAATTTAATACCAGATGCTTTGGCTTAAAATTTCCCTTCCCTGTCTCAGAGTAATGGCCTCATAAATAACAAGGTCAGAATTAGATTCTAAAATTGGTCATTTACTCTCTTTCTTCTGTATTATAATCACTTCCTTTTAAATTTTTCTTTTATTTAAAGAAAATACTACAGAAAGAGTACTCTTTAGGGGAAATAGTACTAAACTAATAAGCTAAACATGAGCTTAGTTTAAACTACCATTTATGGTCTGGGTAACTGAATAAATCAGTGTAGTAGTCTAGGCCTCAATTTTCTCATCCATGATATGAGAGGGTGGACTTAGAGAATTGTATAAAAATCTTTTCAGATCTAAAAATTCTCTGATTCTAAATTAGAGAACATTTTCCAAACAGTGAACAATATGGTTTTAAACAGAAAAACAATAAAGGAAATATTTCTCTTGGAGTTTCACTTTGAAATTAATGCTTAAATTTTTTTTAAAAAAAGGTGAGATTTTTTTTAATCACCTTAATATTTTAATATTTTTTGAATAACATTAATATTTTACATGATGTTCTTTTCTACTAACATTTAGTTTTCTGTCTGAAGTACTAATCAAATACCAATAACAGCACTTTGGTCCTTAATAAACTTAATATATCAAGCCGTGATTTCTTTTATTCAAATGATGCAATTCAAATTAAAATTGCTATTTTTGTGCCTGTTCCTTTCCTATAGTACACTCAAATAAATCTAAATATCCAGAGAAATATAAGTACATATATTGATAAACTTAGTAGTATAATTAGTCTCTTTCAAAAGTCCTAATTTCAAAAAATGCTCAAGATATAGAAAAGCAGAATTTGATAAATTACAGTTTACATGATTTTTAATTCAAATGGGAATCCATTTTTTTCATCTACATAAAAAATGATATGTGCCTCTGTGATTATCTTAAATAAGACCCTTTGGTGCAAAAAAACTAAAACCTACTCAAATCAGCCCGAGTCAAAAAATGGAATATCGCTGAAAGGATACAATAGGAATCTCAAAGAAATGAAACAACAGGAATCTCAACCAAAACAAAGTAAAAGCCTGTCACAGAAGTAGGCCCATCTCTGATATTTGTAGCACATGACCCAAGAGTACAGAAGGGACTTACATACCATATGAACAAATATTTTAAAGTGATAGGTCAAGATGCCAAATTGTTAAAGAAAATATACTCTGTTCTCTTACTTGACAAACTTGATAACAATTTTTTTTTTTAATGTAAACCTGTGGTTTATTATGACTGAAAGTTAACAAAATATCACATGTAAATTAATTTATTATTGTACATATCTGGGTGTTCTGCGATCGGCAGATGTTTGGATGATTAAAAAAGACATGTTTAAGCAATAAATAACATATGTAGACCACAAAACTAACTCTTGCTTTTATTTCAGCAAAATTACTGATTATGTACTGATTATAGTCAAAACATTTTCTGCTTATAGTCATAGTCTAGATTGCACTAATTTCCCCATAATTATTTCCTTATTTGATTTTCTGACTTGGATCACCATTGTCAACTTCATAAAAATAAACCTCCTGGAAGAAAAAGAAGAGCAAAGTGAGCATATAAAATAGACATAAGGATGAGAAGTAGGAGGAAGAAGAAGAGAAAGGGGAGACACGAAGCAGAAGGAGAATGGGGGAACAGAAAGGAAAGGAGAAGAAGAAATAAAATAAATGGCCAGCAGATAGCTTTATCCAAAGACAGAGAAAGATTCCTTCTGCTTTTTCTGGCTAGGATTTGACAAAAGTATGATACCTTCAAAATTTATTATTCATTCTGTTTATCTTATTAATGTCCCAATGGCTCATATTTTCATATGAAACTCCTACATAGGTTTTTACATTTAAAAGTTTCACAGTATCCATGATTTTAAGTGTCTATAACTTAAGTAACTCCTACTGAAGTCTGAGAAACAGTTGGATGAACTCGGAAATATGTGCTACTCTGCCTTGCTCCATCCACCCACACACAAAACAATGCTTGAGTAAAGGATGAAGATTAAGCAAGTAAAAAGGCAACAATTACCTGTCTGTTTTTTGTTTTGTCAGTTGGTTGGTTCTATTGCAGAAATGACTTGGTGTAATTAATGTTAACTGTACAGTTTAGCTCTGGGCACCAGCTCTGGTTCTGAGACCAACATCTATTGGGCAATATTAAACACTAGATATTCTATGGGGCTGTGGTGATGTATACAAGGGAGACAAACAGAGTTTCTGCCTTTAAAGGACTCATCCTCTAGTAAGAGAAAGATATTTGCACGTAACAAACTAAAACATGCTATAAGCATCACATTGACATCATCACACGCTATCAAGAGCTGAGAAATGAGACCAAATTTCTCCCGGGTTGGGGAAGAAAGCTGTTAGTAGAAAGAAAGTGACATGTAATCTCTGCTTTAAAGGATAAGCAGATGTCTTTTTCCAGAAAAGGAAGGAGTGAAGGACATCTCTGGCAGAGTTATGTGACAGTAAGTCACTTAAGGCTCTTGGCATGGATGAGACATGACAAGGGGAAATTCCCAGTAGACTAACTGTAACTCTGCTCCTTTCTTCCACACTTGAGAAACAGTAATAAAATGAAAGTGAGTGAGAAGGTTATTGCTAGTAATGGTGTTCTCTGCCCTACAAAAATTAATAAGTAAATAATCTACAAAGCAGTACTTTATCATTGAAAGACATGAATCGTGACTCTGGGATTTGAAAACATTTCCACCAACCAATCTGTAAAGATGGCTCCACCCTACCATATCAAGTTCAGATGGGAGAACATATTCTTGTGTGTCATTACAACCTCTTTCCCACTCCCACTCCCTCACTCCACTACTCTCTTTTTATGTGTCCTCATAATGGCAAGAATGTTACCAGGCAAAGCAGAGAGGTCACCAGCCTACTCTGTGACCCCACATGAAGAAATGCTGAGAGTTTTGGGAAGTCAATGAACTACCACGATCTCCACATCAGAGATTGAATTATGTCACACACAGCTCCCCAAAGTCTGACATATCTGAAAGAAAGAAAGATATTCTGTCACATGTGTGATGGTATTTACTAACCACATGCACCTTGCCAAGTGGATCCGCTGTTAAAATCTCAATAGCAATAAAGCCAAGAAGTGATCCTAGTCCAGGACACTTAGCTGCAGCAGCGAGAAAGGAATCTCTGGCCACAGACTGTCCCCAGCCAGATCCAGCTTGCTCACATTTCCAAAAGCAGTGGAGGGAGAGAATGTAAACAGCTCTCCAAATAGCAAATTTCCACACTAGCAAAATGGCTTAGAGGTTATACCAACAACTCAATGACTCATTCATAATTTGAGTGAGAAAAGAAGTTTGTCAGCCGGAATGTGTTTGGCATGGAGTATGGAATCCTGGCAGTTTTAGCCCCAGGCTGGAGTTATTTCCGTGTAGTCTTGTTCTCTTTGTGGTCCCAAAGATAAATGTTTTTAAAACTCAATTTTAATGATGCATTAATTAGTAGGGGAGTGGAAACAACAATAGAGTAATACCCTACTTCTTACAAAGCAGTTTTCTTATTTTCTTTGTTTCTAGTGAATGTATTGTTTTGTTTGCTTGTTTTTTGTCTATTTGTTTGTTAATGACTAAAACCTAGGTGAATCATCAGTACTCTTAGTACCTTTTAACAGATCGTCCACCACTTCTATATACCTGCAGCTGTTCTCCAGTTCAACCTCATCAACTTCCCCAGGAACTTGGACATGACATTGAATGAGCACTTCTGAAATCCTGTAATACAGAATGACATGACATATCACTTCAAATAAGCAGCAGCTGAAAACAGCCCTCTAAACTGAGGCCAAAGGAACCAGAATTATTCTGTATTTTCCCACACGTTCACTTAGCAGATTCGTAGTTTCAAGTATTCAGATTCAGAAAAAGGCTGTCCTGGAGGGAAATTATATCAAGATAGATATTTATATAATCACTCATGTATCACATAAGACACATAATTTTATATTATCTTTCACTCCCAAAATTTCTTCTTACAATTCACTAAGGGGCTTCTCTCATGGAGACGATTATACTAAAGGTGCAATCATACTGCTTAGGAGCTGCTTTTTCTTGTTGTTCCATTGAAATTCCAGAGTGACTCCAACTTCTTTGTTTCCCATAGCCTGTTTTACATTGTTTTAGTAAGGTATCAGCTAGTTATAAACTATTCTATTTTCTCTCCAATCTCTCCCTGACCTTTGATATGTCTCCATTTCTAACTTAGATTTTAGTTCCCCAAACCAGAAACTATACTTCGATATTTAGCAACAAACATTGTGCTTGTTCTGAACACGTAGCTTCTTTTCATTGGTATTATTTTTTATAATACTGATTATTTTATTTATTTCCAGGTACATTTTAACATCTTCTCTCCTCATAGTGTTATGCAAGCTGTGTTAGCTGAACTAATTCTTCTTTTTAAATTGAGATTTAAAAAAAATAACAAAATTTACCATCTTAACCATTTTAAAGTGTACAGTTCAGTACAGTTAAGTATATACACATCATTGTACAACATATCTCCAGAATTTTTTCAACTTGCAAAACTGAAACTTTGTAACCCATTAAATAAAAATTCCCCATCTCTCCCTTCTCCTGGTAGTCACCATTCTACTTCCTGTTTCTATGAATTTGACTACTTTAAATACTTCATATAAGTGTCATTTTAAATAAAATCTAAACTACATTTTTATGTACATAGTCACAAAAGTTATAATCATGATGGTTTCATACCTTATGTATACAGCACTTCAGTCATTTCAAAAAACTTTAATATCTATTAAGCCCTTTTTATTTAGTACTTCCTCTCCCGTCACCCTCCTTCTCGCACTTCCCACTTTTATAACCGTTTCTTTCAAGGTTTCTAAACTCCATTCCATTGTAAACAAACTTTCTACAGCTTCCTGTCTTAACTGTAACTTTACTTTCCCTGGAGTACCTCTCTCTCTCTCTCTCTCTCTCCAGTCCTCCAGTGGAATTTCTCTGTTCTCTCACAACTCACAAGGCCCAAGGCCATGGTGATGGGGTGTAGAAATGAGTATATTAGGTAAAAGCCTTTTGGTGTTTAGTAATACAAACCCAAACTCAAATCTAGCTTAAGTGAAGAAAAAAAGAAAGAAAGAAAGAAAGAAAGAAAGAAAGAAAGAAAGAAAGAAAGAAGAAAGAAAGAAAGAAAGAAAGAAAGAAAGAAAGAAATTGAACTTATCAAACAGAAAGACAGTTACTCTCAAAGACACAAACCAATATCAGAAATACCCCTCTGACTTTCTTTCAGCCATATTTCCACTTGTCTCTGCTTGAATTAATGTTCTTAAGATTCTATTGCAATCTTCTTCAAGGCAGTGGGCAAGATGGCTGCTAATAACCACACAAACACATCACCATTACTCTCAGGGAGTACATCTACAATTCAGAACTGTAGTTGAAATACCTTGGGTCACAAAACTATTCTTTGGTCCTATCTCCATCTGTGGGGGATACTGTTAACTCAGTCTGGAACATAATAAACATCCCACTGATTTGAAGGACTGGACACCAAAATTGATAGCTCCTCCAAAACCATGGACAATTCATATCTCTAAAGAAAAAAAATAGAATATCTACTAGAAGAGGACTGTCATTCCACTAGCACCTCATATCAATTTTAAATCATTTTTTCTCTAGTTCCCTCTAATAGAAGCAAAAAACAAACAAACAAATAACTTCTTCTCCTTTGAAATATGCTATCCAGCACCTATTTTCTGCCATTGGTCAACACTTCACTTAGATGGTTTTGGCACTAGTCTTTCATAATATCCATCCTCTTATTGTATGATTTTGATGTCCATTTGGATGATTTATGAATTAGCCTAGATTCATAGTTCCTTAATCTTCTAAAATTGTGTGATTTTAATCTTCTCTTTTTTGAATCTTATCAATCATGGAAGTCTTCTATTTCAAAACCTTAAGATTCTGATATTTCAGTCTCCGATCCCAACCTCCAACTTCCCACGACAAGTCCACATTGACATCCGAAAGAAACTTCAAACTGATTAGAGCCCGAACTAAGAATGTGCCCCAGGCACTGCTACAGCATGTGCTCTTTGTCCCTGACCTGCTTGCTCACCTCCTGACAAGGTCCACAGATTCTTCAGATCCCATCAGATCTCCTACTTTAGATTTTCTGAGTCCTAGGCCAGGTGTATGTATGGCAATATGTGAAGGGCACCAGCTTCATCTTCAGGTCACCCACATTGCCAGAGTTAGATGCTGGTAAGAGTCACACAGGGTATCCTTTGCCAAAGTGAGATACAATTTGTCTTCTCAGGTTCCACTTTGTCCCAATGGGTTCCAGTCTGCACTCTCCTTCCCCCACTTCAGGTTCAGATTCCTCCCCAACTACTTGTCCTGCTGATGTATAGGGACTATGGAGGGGCCTTCTAGAAATTACTTCACTAGTTCATCTTCATAATGATTACTTACTTTTTTCTGATCCTCTAGCCATCACTTTTTGACCCTCTATGTCTCCAGTTTCTCCCACAGCTTAGTACAATTTTAATAAATTTATTCTAAAATTGTGTGATTTATTTTAGAATAAATAAATTTATTCCATATTGTTGATAGTGGTTCTCCTCCTCTGAGCAAACTGTAACTGACACACCAGATTTGAGGTTATTACACAAAATTCTGAGATGTTTCTATAGAAAAATAAAAATCATAAAAAGCAAAAGGATCAGGATCAAGGACTTTTTATATTCTTAGATGTGTTTCAAAGGTTTTGAAGTGAGGGTAATAGTGGAACTGAAAAACAAGGGGCCACCCATGACTTTCAATGGCTTCAGATCACTTAAGGGTGCTATTTATATGTATTGTTGTCTTATCCTCTCCTTCCCCAATAAAGTCCAGTGACAGTGATATAAAATAATTGAAGTAAGTGGGGAAATAAATAGAATCATAAATAATTTTTGACTAGCTGGTCCTACATTGCCCTCATCAACTTCAATCAAATATTGTTTATTAAATTTCAGTACAAAATGACAGATTCATTTATTTATTTTCTCTTCCTCTGTGGACCCTTACAGAATTATAATAAAGTATTATCTAAAATTATAAAAACACAATAATTAAAAGAAAAAGAGTGAGGACAATCCAAAATCAAGTATTTCAACACATATCTGAGATATAGAATTCAGAAAGAATACCATCTGCTAGAGCTGTATCCCAAAATAAGAGAGAAGGGGGGTCTTACAGATATAGAGATCAATTTGCCCACAGAAATCTAGAGGCTTCAGATTAGAGGCTGAAAGTAGAAGAAAGGGCAGGAGAAAGTAGAGCTGAAAACAGGGGATTAATTGAAGATCTGTTTATGAAACAGACATCTATCTTCTCGTGCAAGATAACCTGTAGTCAGGAATTTCACAATAGTGCCAGAAAGTAAAGCACCCCTCCTTCTTATATTTGTCAAAAGAAAAGGCAGCTGACTCGCCTCCTCACTATTTCCAGCAACGAATCACTTTCACATACAGAGCACACCATCAGCTGCATGATTTCCAGTCTTAAATATAAATGGACAATGAATGATCACCAGAAAATCGAGCGAAGCCCACAGTGTAACAGAGAGAGACCAAGAGATGTAGAAAAATTGTCACTTAAACAAAGAAATATTTAGGAAGCAGAAGAGAGCTTTAAGTAAAACTTTAGCATACATAAGTAGAAAATATTGTACCTGAAGACCACGAACACAATGTCATGAAAAAAGAACAACCAGAAAACAAGAGTGTGCTTTTGGAAATTAACTGAATGATTTCCCAAACCAAAAAATTAATTGAAAGTTTGAAAGATAGAGCACAGGCATTGTTCAAGAGGTTAAAAAATATATGAAAAAAAATTATCAAAACTGAGAATCAACATAAGAAGTTTAAATATTAGGAATTCTGAAGAAAAGAGAGGTAATTATGAAAGAATTAAAACAAGATAATTCTCCAGAGGTGAAGGAGACACATGTCTCCAATCTGGTAGTGTTTGTCTGCTACCAAAAGGATGAATTGAAAAGAAACCACACCTGGGAGCATTATTATGAAACTTCAGAACTCCAAAGGTTAAAAGATATTAAAAGGTTACAGAGAGGGGTAAGAAAAGAAGATTGCATACACAGAAATTAGAATAAGAAGGATTGATTTTTGTTTGTTTGTTTTTATTATCAACACCAAAGAGTAGAGAGCAATGCTTTCAAGATTCTGTGGGAAGCTTTTTTCAACTTAGAATCCTCTACCCAGCCAAACCATTAATTATATGGGAGGGAATGATGAAGACTTTTTTCAGTCTGAAAGCACTGACAAAGCTACCTCCATATACTCTTTCTTAGGAAGTTACATGAGGAGTGGTGACAGGTGTGAGAGTAGTGTGAAGTAAATCCTCATCACTCGTGGCAAGCCATCACTAGAAAGTGTTGACTTTGATAAGTCAAGAAATAACATTATATGTGATTTATTTAGAGACATAGAGCTAGCCACCAGAATAAGAACTGAGGTTGTAAAAGCGGTAACTTCTAGAAAGTAATGCCTTCAATACCATTTAATTTTTTTAACCATGCACATATGCTATTTTGAAGTAACTTTTTAATACAATACCAAAAATCCAACTAATTTTTTTTTTTGTTTAGTGTTATATTCTCTCAGTTTCCACTTCCTGGTGTATACAAATTACTTATACATCTACTTCCTCCCCCATTTAGGTGCTTTTTTGTATTAACCATAGATCTCTTTGAACTAAACTACCTGTACCTGAAAGGAAAATTCTTGTACTTTCAGAAATTCATTAAGTCAATATCTAATAACTGCAAAAGTTAGGTATGAAACCTGGCTTCTCAAAGCTTATAGCCTATAGGAAACAGATAATAAATGAAAATGGTGATGTTGATAAATGCCCTGAAAACTAAGTTATCGGGTGTTGTAGAAATGCTTGGCAGGGGCACCGTAAACTGATGTAGGTGGGTTAGGAAATTCCATTTGAAGTCTTCTTGATCTAAATACATCATTGTCAAAGAGGCAACTCTCCCTGCAGTTAGAAATATCAGCATTCCATCTGCCCTATCTTCCAAAACATAGGGATAGTGTCTGACTTGCACTTCACTTTCTATATATATTCATTGCCATAATCTGCCAGTTGCTATTATGGAAATACTAAATGGAAATACTATGGATATGGTTCAGGGGGAGTATTATTTCCTTTTCACGAACAAAAGTCTAAAATATTTAGGTTCCATCTCTGTAAAGTGCTTACATGAGAATACATATAAGATTATAAATATATCCCTAGTACATTATATTTAACTGAATAGGGAATAAAATGTAAAGTGACTCCTTTAAAATAAGGCTTAGTAAGCAAGTTGTCCTGTTGTTTAATAAGCCAAATGCTCTATTTTTATTTCCTAAACTGTAATTAACTCATTAAAAAAATTGTTTAGCCTTTCAGGCAGTTTATCACTATAATATAAAGTCTTTTTTTGTATCAATCTTGGTTCCATTATAATGTCTCTATTTTTAGTGAAGCTATAATGGGACATTTTTGGATGATCTTTTTTACCAGAAACCTGAATAATTTTATCTGATTGCCTATTTCTTTTTCTTAAGCGTTAGCAGCCACTGACATTTTCAGAAACAAAAGATAAAGTGATTAAGTGAAAGAAAAAATGATTTCCCTTTTTCCGACATGATTACAGTTTTGTTTGTCCATATCAAGTACTCTAGACATTAATTTCAGGTGTCACAGCAGGGTCAGAAGATTTGCTAAACACTCCATTTGATACTGATGTGTTTTCATTTAATTATCCCATAAAATAATTTTGTGGTTTTGGTATGTATCTACTAATCTTCACCTGCTCTAAACAGAAATTCTCTTTGCCTCTCTATCAGAGAAAACTTGAACTTTGAACTAGATATATCTAGCTTCCAGGATTGGTTCTGTCATTTACAGGCTATACAAATTTGGTCAAGCTACTTAACCTCTCTGAGGTCACAGTAGGGTTTGTTAACCTCAGGATCAGTGATATTTTGCACTAGATAATTCTTTGTTGTAAAGAGTTGTCTGGTATATTGTAGGATGTTTATCAGCATCTCTGTCTTCTACTTACTAGAAGTCGGTACATTTCCCTGTTGAAAAATCAAAATTCTTTCCAGACATTGTCAAATATCCCCTGAGGAACAAAATTGTCCCTGTCAAAAGTCACAGGGACAATTTTGTTTTACAAGAAAATGAAAAATTTTATTATTAAGGAAAGGATTTGTCATCATTTGGAAGGGAAATAATTTCATTTTTGCTAAGTAGAATTATTAGCTTTTGCTTGTGCCTATTTGGAGGGCGAAGGCAGGTGGAATAACCTGAATAAGCTAAAGTTTGCATGAATTCTACAGATACCAATTTCAACACCAACTGACATTTTTACCTTTAGTATCTGAGATACTGCTATTGAAATTTCAAACTATGTTTTCCAGTCTCCCTTGTGGCTATATATTACCCTGCAACTAAGGTCTGACCAGTGGGAATAAAAGAGCAACTTCCAAGAAGTGTTCTCAAGAAAAAGTCTTTTCCTTATTTTCGTTGTCTGTGTAGAATGCAGACAATAACTACATGGCTAGAATAGACATACGTTTAAGAATGGAAGCCATACAAAGTAGCGCAGTAAGGTGAGCTAGGACCTGAATACCAGTAACTGTGTAGCACCACACCAAGCCTGGACATCTCCTGTGAGGCAGTCCTGAGAGAAAAACAATTTACTTCTTGTTTAGACCACCAATATTTGGACATTCGACCTCTTAAAACAAAACTAAATCATAACTAGGGCACACACGTTCTCTGATCTAATTCTCATAACATTAATTGGTGGAAACTATTATTATCCCTATTTTAGAAGTGAGAAATGTGGCTAGGAGAAACGAGGAGAGAGGTTTGCCGTGGCCATCCAAATAGAAAACAGTGGAGCGATCTGATGTAGAAGGCCACACTCATTTTCACTAAACTTTAGAAAACCATCTAAGCCATACCACACAGATGAGAATCAGCCTTTTCTTTTTTTAACTTTTTATTGACCTATGATATCTGTAGAGAAAAAGAGCACAGTCTTATTTTCAAGGGAAGAACATATTCAATCAAAGTGTTATCTTGTTTCTAACCTATATTTCCCTCATTTTGGGGGCTCATTTTCCCTATCCTCAAATAAAGATCTCCTAAGCACCATCTTCCCATGCTTATTTTATGACCCAGAAACACATTATTAAAGTACTCTGAAGACTTCCCTTCTGCAGACTAAATAATCATGAGTCCTTATGCCTTTCTTTATAGTCTAAATTTTTCAATCCCTTGAATTATTCTTACTGTAAATCTCAACATTCTTTAATTCCTCTCAATCCTTTACCTAAGTACTATTCATGGTTGTGAATTTAGTAACGTATATGGCTTGAGAATGAGTTTTTCACAGCTATTCCTTTGTAAAGGCCAGAATTCATGCATTAGCCCACTCATCATGTTGAGTAGATTTAACTACTTGGTGAGTTAAGAGGTTCTTTCTGTTTTTCAAAGACAAAGAAAGCTTTGTATTATTGCTGAAAAGACACATGAATAACTTGAAAATAAAGGGTTTTGTTAATTACAATTTGTTCTTTATGTTTTCAGAATTTGTGTTCATCTCATCATAATACACTAAAATTCATCTGTGGATGAGGAGGGCGTGGGAAGAGTGGTGCAATAGTTTCTTTCTGGGACAGACCCAGTGTGTCGGCAGACAGGCAGGGGTACGCCATCCTGGAGAGAGAAATGCAGAGCACAGTCATTGCCATGGGAGTGAGCTCAGGGAGTATAGCTTGCTATCATACATCCAGAAAAATCTGGGTGCCTACAATGCTTATTTCAAAAGAGAGATCTGTGCTACTGTGAAATTCTAAAATTTAGAAGTTTAGAAGTTAATTTGTTTCTAGATGTTTGAGTAAAATTTTTCAGAAAAATAATGTCTCTTGGTAGGAAAGAGTACTCTTAGCAGTAAGATTATTATTGGTAGAATTTTGAAAGGTACCCTTAAGATGTTTCAGAAATAAGCAATATTAGAGAAAAGTTGAAATTCATCAACATTGTAAATTAATTACAGAAAGAAATAACTTTATGAGGAAAGAAACAGGGGTATCATTATATAGAAATAGACAAAAAAGGCAAAAGATTTGCAAGTTCTAGAAACACTGCTATTAGAATGATGTTTTACTGGTTTAATAGAGTAGAGGGAACATGAAATTTAGACCCAGAAGTCGTGTATATCACACAAAGAACAAATTTCCCTAATAAATAAGAACTACCAATAAGTTAAAAAAAAAAGACCATTAATCCAATGGAAAAGGGTATGAACAAATAGTTCACAGAAGAGAAAAGACAAATAATTCTTCTATTTTTGACATAATTCATAATAGGATCATTGAAAATTAAAATTGCAATGAGATACTATTTTTCATCTATCAAAGTGGGATATATCAAAAAGTAAAATCAAATTTCATTGGCAAGAAGGTATGGAAACAGGCCCTTTCATGATTGCTGATGAGAGTGAAAATCGATTCAGTTTCTTGGAACGATTTAGCAATATATGTTAAAATTACAAACACGTGCATCCTTTTGCCTAATAGCTTCACTTCTTAAAATTTATCCTTCACACATATACTCCAACATAAGTGAAATTACTTATGTTCAAAGCATAAGTAATTGTAACATTTTTTTTTACCATTACAAAAGATTTGAAACCATTTAAATGTCCATTGGTAGGTGCCTGGTTAGATAAATGATTCACTCAAACAATATAGTACTATTTGGCTGTTTAAATAAAAGTTGAAGATGAGTTCTTTATGTAAAGATCTGAAATGATTTTCCACACAAAGTTAATAAAAAAAGTAAGGTGCAAAATAAAGTGTACAGTGTATTTGCACGGGCATGAAAATGGTAGAGGGGATTTCTAGTCATTTGTATGTGCATAGAATATGCATCTATGGAAAAATCTAATATACTAATAATATTCCCCAGAGGGAAAATGGGTGGTAGCAGGGTAGGAGGACAAATGTCAAAGGGAACTTTTTTTTTTAATAGGTTCTTATACTATATAAATGTTGAACATATGAAAGTATTGGATATGTTTTAAATAAATCTAAATTCAAAAACCATCTAGGCTTGTGACCAACCGCCACACAAGTTATTTTAACTCTTGAAATACCCTATCTGTAAATTTTACATCTTGCCTACTTGTTGCAATAATTATGACTGCCAGGTATGTGAGAGTCAGAAATGGGTGGGGCCAAGCATAATCTCACTCACTCTGTATCTTTCCATATATTTCTTCTTCCTTCTCCCTTTCTGTCCACCTCACTATAATTTTTTACAAAAAGGTTTCTAGAAAAGCAGATTACATGATAAAAGGATTTATGCAACCTTACGTGTGGGATATAAACCTAAAAGCAACAAGTGAACAGGGCAAACAGAGACTCAGGGACATGGACAATAAACTAGTGGTTACCAGAGAGTATGGGGGAGGAAGGAGGGGGGAGGTAGGTAGGGTAAAGGGGGTCAAATATGTGGTGACAGAAATCTAACTACGGGAGGTGAACACACAGCGCAAATATACATATATACATACATATATATATACATATATATATATATATCTTACTATTAACGTGTATAGCTGAAACTTATTAGATTTCATTAACTAATATCACCATAAAAAATAAATAAAATAAAATTTTTTTAAGTCAAAAAAAAAAAAGAAAGAAAAAGAAAGAGGTGTTTCTCTTTCTAGGATTTCTTTGCAGGAGGAAAGAAAGAAGAAATGCAAGAATTGCTTATCTGAAGCCCAGTTAGATGTTTTTAGCTCTGATTATTAAATTAAAATGTGGAAGGGTAGGAGAAATACACATGGCTTAGTTCCTGTCAATATTACCTCATTTTATTTGCATATAATCTAATCAAGGAAGTTCTCAAACTGTCCAAACAGCTGCTCATTTGAGTCAACATCAGAGTACACAAAATTTGAATGAAAGAAGTTGAATAAAAGAGGAGGTTATCAAAGATGAGCGGAAGAAATAAAGTAGATTATTATTGGCTCTCGATGATCAAGTGAAAGAACTTGGATTTTCTGCTGTAAGTCTTAGAAATCTTTTGAAGGTTTTGGACCTGGGTAATGAAATTTTTAAAGTAGTGGTTTAGAGAGGTTACACTGATAGCAATTGACAAGACAGATTGGAGGAGGTCAGGAAACTTGATCTGGGTACATTAGTGTTACTGGAATAGCCCTGGGTGAGGGGCTAGAGATCTCAATGAGAGTGATGGCACTAAACGTGGAAAGGAGAGAAAAGATTATGAAATGTTTTAAAAGAGATGTTGGGGTATAAAATACGGAGAACATAACAACTGCTGAATATGGCGTTGAGAGAGATTAAGCAGTCAAGTTTTTAGTATATGACAACAGCAAGATCCTAAAAAACAAATTTCTCCCAGTTACAGTCAGGTCTCTCTCCTGCGAGGGCAAATACACTCCGTGTTTATCTTCTGTGATAATATTTATTGTCCAGTTTTCTGGTCTCTATGTATTTACCTACCTCTCTCACTAAACAGTGAGCTGCTTGAGATCAAAGATCATGCTTTGGTTGTGACATATCTGGCAGAAAAATGTATGTTTACAAAACGGATGCAAGAAAAGGAGGGAAGGTGGGAGAGAAGAGAGAGGAAAGGAGGAGGAGAGAGAGATGAGCAATGAAATTTTATACATGGAGAGATGGAAGTAACAGTATATCATTCAAAATAATATATTTATATTTTATTTAATTGTTAGGGGTTTTTTTTCAAATTTTTTTTCAAAGATTCTTTTACTATCCACTCAATGCCACCCATGGTATTGCACACTCAAACATACTTTCTCAACACCGAGATCCTACCTCTCAACAACCATAACTTCCTCGTTCCATCAGAGGGAATTATTTCTCCTATAAAAGTATTCAACGATCCCAGCAAGGCTTCTGGAGGCCTATTTAATAGCAATGATCAAAGTCTTAAATGCATATATCTTTACCCTTCCCACAGAACTTTAAGGAATGTATTCTCGGTGAATAAACATGGCTACACAAAAAGATGACTAAGAAAATGCTTGTCACATAGAAGTTCATAACAGCAAAAGTTTTTTAAAACAATCTAACAATGAAATTTGGAGATTGGCTAAACAAATTATGGAATATCTATACAAAGTAATCCCTTCTCATCAATACCAATGGTGCATCAGACTATCAAATGGAAAGATGCTCCCTAATCATCAGGAAGTGAAAAGAGCAAATTACAAATTTCAAAATGAATGTATAACATAATCTTTTTGGGTGGTGCTATAATATAAACAAAAGGGCTATATATCAAAATATTAACAGAAGTTATCTATGGGTTGTGGAATTATGATAATATGTATATGTTTTACTTGTTACTTTTATTTATTTCCAGTTTCTCCAATAGGTAACTATATCTTTTGTAATAAGCTATACCTTAACTTAAAGAAGACACAGACTTTGTTATATTTATCTTTGTATGTCCAGGGCATAGCATAAAATATTATACATAAATGTTAGATAAATGTTAAATGAAAAATATATATATTGAATTTAAATGTTTATATTTAGTTATTATAAGTTAAAATTTATATGTGATATAAATAAAATAAATATATATCATTTAAAGCAAGAGTTCATTAGTCACAACCACAGAAGATCATAATATGTTACCGACAAGACCAATCACGGAAAAAATGTGATCACACAGGTCAGGCCAAATAACTACAGCTAAAGGAAAAAAACTGCCAGGTATATTCACTAAGTGCCCAGAAAGTCGAGGAAGGTCAAGGAAGGCAGGGAATACACTTGAGTCGTAGGAACTGCACGCTCACCTGAGGTCTAAGAAATCCATGCTATAGACCAATGGGATTGTCTCCTTCACCTGTCCTCTGGAATTTAAGTGAAAATGACATCTCTTTTCTGAGCCCTGATCAGTGAGCTGATCACACAACCCAGGTGGACAATTTGGACCTTTCAGAGGGCAGGAGACATTTTTCAAGAAAGGCAGTGTGGTCTGGAGGAAGGAGCTTTCAGATTCTAAGTGAGAAACGTCACTAACAGAATCCATGAGTTTTGGCATGTCGCATTTTCTGGTTTTACCTGATAAGTATGAATTATAAAAATAGCTCTGTCATCACAAGATTGAGGACAAAATGAGATAATGACTAAAAGTAAAATTAAGAAGTTCAATAACTAAGTGTTAAACTATAAAATGTGTTACCTTTACTCTTGGTTATTAATTAAAAATTTTACAATAAAATTAGTCTTCAGAGAAGATAAAGATTAAGTAACTTCACAACACTGTGGTACATGAGGAAAACCTTCAGTCATGGTGTCAATGAGCTCCAACTAAAGCAACCAACAAAATCCGTTTGTCCCTACCTATCTCCTATCTATTTATCTTTTGACTGGAAAACAGGAAACTACGGTGAAGGTGAACAACCAATCAACAAGTGTTCTGTCCTGTTCTGCATACCAAAGAGGCCCATGGTTGAGTTCATGTTTGTGAGGAAGAAACCTAGTGGTCTAGCATGCTGGCAACAAATCAGTTCCCTCCAAAGCTCCATGCCTACTCTAGTGCATACACCTCTTTCTGTCTAGAGTTTACCATCTTGTTTGCAATGATTAAAAATTAACACTGGAGCCTAAACTGTGATCTTTGTGAAGATAAGATCCATGAGGTGCTCAGCTTTGTATCCTCAGTTCACAGCAGAATGCCTAGAATGTAGAGGGTACTCAATAAATGTGAGGACCAGGACAGGGCTCAGGCACTCGTGAAATTTGATTTGCATTCCATAACTGGAATTCTTTGACTGAAGTGTATGTTTAGCTTCCTTCATCTGTCTCCCATCACACCTTACCACCAAATAAGGCTTTGAAACTGTGGATAGATTTTTTCCAGTCTTTAGACTAGCAAACTATCATGTTTGGTGACTTGTATTTTTTTTTCTATGTTGAAATTAAAATATAATATGAACTTAGGTTTTGGAGATCCACTGGGTACAAATGAACATTATTATATAAGTGAATCATGTGAATATATTTGTTAAGTCACTGTATTGAACTAAGCCAAGGTTTTCAGATTATGGTAACCATGAATATATTTGTGTTAACAACTGAAACAAGGTGTGGTCGTGCCTTTGATATCTGTAAACATGTACTAATAATATCTGGAAACATATACTAACTTCAATATCTGGAGACATATACTAACAGATCACAGGAATGTATTTGCATCCCATATTTATTTTCCTGTTACCTAACCTCAATCTTCAATTCTCATACCAGACAGCAATCGCTTCCACATGGCCACTTTTGTACAAATAAATATCCTTTTACTAATTTATAAAGAAATCTAGAAGAAAAGATGGGGTAAAAATAAATAACTGTACAGAAAAACAAAAAGAATATAAAATGACCGTACAGATTGATGATTAACATAAAACGTATGATGAAAAAAAGCGAGTGAGTGACTGGGAAAGGTTTGGGAACTAATAGTTACTAGAACTATAAAGAGAATGAATATCTCTCCTTATTAAATTTATTATAATTCATCTAAAATATGAGCATGTAATAGGTAACAGTGTAGTGCAAATGAGCTTTGTTGTCAAGTGAAAATGACTTCATAGCTGGGCTTCTGACTTATTAGTTGAGACCTTGAGCAAGCAACTTTTCTGAGCCTTGATTTCTAAATCTATTAAGAAAAAATAAGAAGACAGTTATATGAATTACTGATAATATATGTGAAGTGCACAGCTAGCTGATAAGTAGGTGCTCAATAAATACTAGCCATTAACTGTGATCATCTGTCTTCACAAACTCTCTAAGTTACCAATAAACCACTCACCAATGTATTTGGACTATCATACAAAATAAGCCACTTCCTTTGAAAACATAATGGAACCAACTAAGAGAAAAATACAGTCATTTCCCTGTTGCACACAAGATGGGGCACTGGCAGGCAGGCAAAGATAACTCAAAGGGAGTGTTTCTGATTTGATTATTGCTCAAGATGAAATTTTATTTTTTTAAGCAAGCTTTTCCAAAATAACTTGTTACCTTTTTAAAGCTTCATGAATTAAAAGAATGTATTCAAAATCTGTTCCTTAGGAGCCCCATTCAGAGAAATTTCAGGAATAACTCACTGAGGAAATATTTTCTGGTGAAAATTAGAAGTTCCAAGAAATCCCAAGGACCAAAGAGAGGGTCTGAAATTAAAATTAATAACATAAAAAATAAAAACATAAAAAGCCATCAGAAAATTTTTCAAAGAAACTTTTTTGATATCTATGTGACTCCCCATTAATCAGATTATTAGAAAAAGAAATTAAAGAAAAAAGAAATTAAAAGACGTTTAAGTTAAAAAGAAGAGGTTTTGTAAAGACTATACATTAAGAAAAATAGGGCAGATTTCCAAGACAATCTCCTAACAGGGTCATATTCAAAAAAGTTTACTTCTAGTTTTATGGTTTTGGATCTTACATTTAAGTCTTTAATTCACTTTAAGTTATTCATGTATATGGTGTAAAAATGTGGTACAGTTTCATTTTTTTTCATGTATCTGTCTAGTTATCCCAACACCATTTATTGAATAGACTATATTTAGCCCATTGTATATTCTCACCTCCTTTGTCATAGATTAGAGATTATACAGGTGTGGGTTTATTTCTGGGCTCTCTACTCTGTTTCATTGATATATGTGTCTGTTTAAATCCAGTACCATGCTGTTTTGATTACTATACCCTTGTAGTCTAGTTTGATATCAGGCAGTATGATACTGCCAACTTTGTTCTTTTTTTCTCAAGGTTGCTATGGCTATTTGGGGTCTTTTAGGGTTCATTATAAATTTTAGGATTATTTTTTCTAGTTCTGTAAAATATGCCATTGGTATTTTGATAGGGATTACATTGACTCTATAGATTGCTTAGGGTAGTATGGACATTTTAATGATGATGAGAAAACATAGGCAGTAAACTCTCTGACATTGCTCTTAGTAGTATTATTTCAGATATGTCTTCTCAGGCAAGGGAAACAAAAGAAAAAAAATAAACAAATAGGACTACAGCAAACTAAAAAGTATTTGTACAGCAAAAGAAACCATCAGCAAAACAAAAAGGCAGCCTACCAAATGAAAGATGATATTTGCCTATGATATATCTTACAAGGGGTTAATGCTCAAAATTTATAAAGAACTCATATAACTCAGCAACCAAAAAACAAACAATCCAATTAAAAAATGAGCCGAGGACCTGAATAAGCATTTTTCTAAAGAGGACATACAGATGGCCAATAGACATATGGCCAGTAATCATCAGAGTAATGCAAATTAAAACCACAGTGAGATACCATCTCACACAGGCCAGAATGGCTATCATCAATAAACAAAAACAGCAAGTATTGGAAAGGATGTGGAGTAAAGGGAACCCTCATGCACTGTTGGTAGGACTGCAAATTGGTGCAGACACTATGGAAAACAGTATAGAGGTTCTTCAAAAAATTAAAAGTAAAACTACCTTATGACCCAGAAATTTCGCTTCTGAGTATCCGAAGAAATTCAAACACTAATTCAAAAAGATATATGCATCCCTATGTTCACGGCAGCCTTATTTACAATAGGCAAGATATGGAAGCAACCTAAGTGCCCATCAACAAATGATTGAATAAAGAAGATATGGTACATATATACAATGGAATATTACTTGGCCATAAAAAATGAAATCTTGCCATTGCAACAACATGGATGCTAAGTTGAAATAAGTCAAACAGAGAAAAAGAAATACCATATGATCTCAGTTATATGTAGAATCCAAAAAATAAAAAATAAAAAAATAAACAAACAAAACAGAAAAAGACTCAGAGATACAGAGAACAAACTGGTGATTGTGAGATGGTAGGAGGCTTGGGGGCTAGTGAAAAAAGGTGAAGGAATTAAGAAGTACAAATTGGTAGTTGCAAAATAGTCACGGGGATGTGAACTACAGCATAAGGAATAAAATCAATAATATTATAATAACAGTGTATAGTGCCAGCTGGGTGCTAGAAGTCGGGGTGGATCATTTTGTAAATTATATAAATGTCTAACCATTATGCTATACAACTGAAATTAATATAAAATAATGTGAATGTCAACTGTAATTGAAAAATTTTTAAAAAAACATAATAAAAATCAATAAATAAAAGGTTTACATGCTCTTATTTTAAAAAGTTTACATGCTCCTATTTGATCAATTTTTCTACATTTGGCAACTAGCACTAATAGTAACATCCTTCCTGTCCATTCACTCTCCTTGTTGTTTAAGCAAGGTATAGAAAGAATTCTTCACTTTGGAACTTTAGTGTACAACAAAAGAAATTAATTAAGAAGAATGTACTACAGACATGCATATAAATATTTTACACATTATTGACCTGTCAATCAACCTCCCTCCCTTCCCCCATCTTCCACACTCATTGTGGATGAGCATCATTTTAACTAAACTCAGTGTCAGTCCTACTTCTTCATTATCTTTACCTGTCCTTACTCACATTATTTCCCTCTTGGATTATAAACTGGTCCTCACCATTAGATTGTGTGAACCCAAGATTATACACGCCCACAGCTTATTGTCTACATGGCTGTGACTTCATTATTTGGCTGTCTTTGTTAATGTGACTTTACTATTCCACTATCTTCATCAGCACGATTTTATTATTCCAGAAAGCTCTGGCCCAGGAGATAAAACTTTACTATTTGTTCTCAAAATTTCTCGAAACACTTACCTCAAAATCCTTGCCTCACTGTGTCCACCAGTCCTAAACCATTATACCATAATTCACTACCCAATTCTAATCAAGCCTGCATACTAAAAGACCTATCTTAAACCAGAATCCAAAACCTCATAAATAGCCCAATGTTGCCCTCCCTCCTCCAAGATGTTATTAAAACTTCGTCAAAGTAGAGAGCTTCCTTACAATAGTAAGCAACAAACTCAGCTTTGCCTTAGCAACAGGTTATTTGGGTTGTAGTTTTAGGAAGCCAACATTTGGCACCTGCAAGCCTTCTTAGATGGATGTCCTCCTTCTTAGCTTGGTGATTTTAGTATATAAGAGATCTATGTAGGTGTGCAATTTGATTGATAGTAAGAAAGGTTTTTATAACTACTGCTAATATGGCTGTTACCTTTTGCTGTTTATCATTACATTCCTGTCTCAACTTATCAAACTTCCTTTAAGGTTTCTTCTTAATGCTGTTCTCCATGTACTTTCCTTTTGTTCTGGTGTGCGATGAAAGGTCTCAGGCATTTCATGCATCTAAAAGACTTCCACTCTGAACCTCTGAACAGGTTACAATTCACTGAACATGATCAGAATCCTCCAGAAGACCCTTCTCCTAATTCTCAAATATCTCCCTTGTCACACTGCCTACCCTGACTCCAGGGGTTACACCCATTTGGAGCCATCTTGGCCAGTCCAGTATGGTCAGTGTTGGCTCCACATGAACTCATATCTCTACAGACGTCATTACTGTGTAGCTCAGAAAGTCAAAGAAGCTTCCCTAAGATGAACTAGACTGGACAATAGAATTAGATCTTTCAAAGTTTTCCTTGCATCTTTAAGAAAAAGTAGAACAAAAAGGAGACTTAGGCCCTTGAAGTTTAATCTACTGTTTGAAAACAATCCAAGTTTAATGTTGAAAGTTAGTGAATGCACATTTGAGTGGCTATATTCATGCTACTATCACAAAGTGCTTTCCCTTGCCTAAATATCAATTACAGAGAAACAGTGCATTTGTTTTTAATATCTAATAAATTGGGCACAGGATGTTGTTTTAGTAAAATAGTAATTCAAAGAAATGTTTTACTTGGTATGTACTACTAGCTGATCATAATTAGTTATTATTAATAATGATCATAAGTAAGTAGGCTTTATACAGGTATGATAGATTATCACAACAACTAGATTATATATCCTTTAGTGCATCTTATAACCCTTTATTTTCCCATGTAGATAGCACCTTGTATGTAGTAGGTGCTCGTGAAAATGTTTACATTATTTCTCTTCATTGTACTTGCTCAGGCACTTGGACAACTGACCATGTCTCTGTTTTACAGCAGGTTTGATGAGCCTGCTACCTGATTTTTCTGTTCCTGGCATGACAACTTCCACCCACTGACTTTTGACAGTTGCCAAAGGAAGTATGCAAAGAAATCACAGGCTAACAAAGCTAGTGTGTGTGTGTGTGTGTGTGTGTGTGTGTGTGTGTGTGTGTGTGTGTAATTAGTCCTCTGACCATCTACAAGTGTCGATATCATCTTAACAATTTTTCTTCTCACCACACTCTTATTTCTCTCTTATCTAATTCACAGACAACTTAGCAACCACAGATTCTAACATAAGGGGTTGAAATAAGTAACAGGAGGAGGTTGCTGTATAAACGGAGGAACTGTCTCAGAAAATGTATTTCCCAGAAGAAAAAAAAAAATTCTCAGAAAGCCATCTATCAAGAGAACATCTAATCTCTTTATCTAGGAACAGATTAGAACTGTTATCTAGTTTCTGCCTAGACAAGACTTTTTTTTTTGTGAGGGCGGCAGTAATCAGTATAATAATTTACATTTACGATTCTTTCCAATTCCAAGCCTGATTCACAAATTGGAGAAAAAAAAGCAGAGCCCAACACACAAAATTCTGGATCCCCCTACCTTTCCACCTCAAAACAAAACAAAACAAAACAAAACAAAACAAAACAAAAAATCCTAGCCCTTTTTTTCACTCTCCATTTCTGTGATGACCTACTTGTGCAAGGAGAAAACGCAGCACTGGGCGGTGCCAGTGTAAGCCACGGCAGCCAGAGCAAAGCCAGACCCAAATGGCTTCAAATCATTGCATAAATTCTGAGAGACCTCGATCTCTGTCCTTGGCCCAGAGTAAACTAACCGAGGAAAGCAGACTGGCCAGGGAGAGAGATTGAAAAAGTGAGCCAGGCCTCGCGGCAACATTTCATATGCAGGGGAACTCTGGGGTAGGCAGGCTTGTAGTCTAGAGTTTATTCTCTGTGACTGGGACACAGCTGGCTTTGAATAAGGGCATTAAATATACAGCACTATAGTATGGTCTCAGGTCGAGCCCCTGATCTGTGACTCTCGACTATTCATCTCCGCTGACCAGGCCCTAGTCCTGGTTTCGGCGACACAGGGAGCGCCCGTTAGCTCACAGTCACACCTGTTAGGTGTTCTCCACTCGGTGCCACCGGCCCAGTGAACGCCTCGCATCCGGGAGGGGACGCGGGTGCAGAGCCTGGGAAAGAGGCGGAGATGCTGAGCCCGGCCTTCTCCAGTGGACCGGGAGGGAGTGCGCGCCAGGACTAGGGCGAGGAGGGGCGGCTGCAAAGGCGGGAGAGGTCGAGACTGGCGGAGTGTGGTATGGGGAGGGCCGGGAGACGGGGCGTCGCTGCTCGCGTTACGCTTGAAGAGCTTACAGCAGAGGCGGCGGGGCTGAGCCGCGGAGGAGATGGGGTTTGCACCAGCCTCGGCATTTCTCCTCGCAGCCCCGGCTTGTTAGGCCGTGCAGGGTGAGCGCGGGAGCGGGCCGGCGGCACCTCCCCCCGGACTTGAGGGGAGGGCGGGACGGGGCCGCGGCGGGGGGACTCGGTGAGCCCGGCGGCCCGCGCGTTCCCCGAGCGCACCAGCTCCCGCTGCCGCCCGGCCGCGGCCGGGACGGAGCTCCCCGCGCGCCCCCCGGGGGCCGGCAGCGGCTGGGAGGCGGCGCGGGGCTAGGCCCCTGCGCCCCGCAGCTCCGCGCTCCCGGCGGCGGCGGCGCGGGCTCGGGCGCCCCGGCAGCATCAGAGCTCATGGCGGGCAGCGACGCGGACCGCCAGGGTCCAGCGCGGAGGGGCGGCGCGACGCGGAGTCTGGGGGCCTCCGGAGGACTGGGAGGTGAGGCTGCCCCCGGCCGCCCCGAGCCTCTGTCCACTGCTCAGGCGCCGGCCGAGGGCGCCGCGCTGCCCGCCTGGATGCGCCTCTACTTCTACGGGATGCACGGGATCACCCTGGACGTGCTCGTGTCCTGCGCGCAGCGCTTCGCTCGCAGTCCCGACCGCCAGATGCTGGGCTTCTCGTCGCCCTACAGCTGCCTCCTGCACTCGCTCACCCACTTCGCCCTGGAGAAGGTCTACCTACAGCAGTGGCGCTGCCCTAGCGCCTTCGTCTTCAATTTCCTCCTCTACCCCTCGGTGCACGTGGGGCTGCAGACCCTGGCGGGCCAGGTTCTGCTGCTGAGCCTGGGAGGCGGGCTGGCCGGCGCGGTGGCGCCGGGGGCGCTGGACCTGGCGCTGCAGTACATGCTGTCGCTCTACCACTCGCAAGTGTTCCTGAAGCGCTTCCTGTGCTTGCAGTACCGGCCGCAGCGGCAGCAGCAGCAACAACTGGGCGCGTCCCCCGCGCCTCCCGGAGCCCGAGTCCCTGCGGCGGCGGGTGCCTGGCAGCGGCGACCCCGTGGCCCGAGGAGCACCGAAGGATCCCCCAGCCAGGGGCTACCGGACCTGCTCCGCTTTCTTTTTTTCGGAATGCACGGCTTTTTGGATGAGATCTTCTTCACCTTTTTCTTTAACGTGCTGAGGCTGGGGCACGGGGCAACCAGCGGCCATACGTCGCTCTGGTCCTTCTTTATGTATGGCAGCTGCAGTTTTGTGGTGGAAAAGCTCTACTTCCACCTATACTGCAAATGTGGCTGGGGCACCTGGAAGCGGGTGCCTATCTACGTGATCTTCATCTACGTGTGGGAGTTGTCCTGGGGTCTGGGACTCCGCATGTGCAGCGCTTGTTCCTGGGACTATTCTCACTACCCGCTCAATTTCATGGGCCTCATCACTCTGATGTATTTACCTGGTTGGATATTTCTTAGTGTGTACCAGGACCTACTTTCCAACGCGTTGTGGCGGGTGCAGTACAGACCAACTAACTAAGACAAAAAAAAAAAAAAAAAGCCTCTGGATTCCCACGAGTGAATGCGATTTATTTTTACAAGTTTAAAAGAGTGAGGTCTTTTAGCCTTTTAATTTTTATACGTTTTACTAAACTCTTCCAACATGTTTTATTCGATATTTTAGTTTTTCTGACAATTTGAAACCTATGCATAATACAGTACTTTGAAACATAACTCAAAATATTAAACTCATCAATATTTTAAAACCCAAACAGCAAAACCATTATACCTTAACATCGGAAAGCTGTAGTATTCACTTATTTGGGTGTTGGTGGGTGATAGCTACTAAAATTTTTCCTTTTTTTTTTTTTTAAGTGAAGAAGTTCTTCAAATCAGAGACCCATGATTTTTACAAGATTAGGAACATTTTCTGAATTAATGATGCATTTATTTTCTTTTTAATTTCACTTTAATTCCTGGCCATATTTATCAGTGATTGCTGAAACTCAGTGTCTTGTACCCCTGGGACTACAGTTATTAGCTCTTAAAGTGCCTCTGTCAAGCACACAAGTGAAAAGAAACTAACGAATGTGAAAATACAGTCTATGAATTGATTTTTAAATAAATCTTTTCTAGCAATTCCAACAGGTGACACTGTGTTAAGATATTTGATCTCCATCCTGGAAATGATTGCTTTCCAACGTGACTTAGCCTTAAACACTAATTGTGTTAACGTTGATCAGATCTTGTGTTATCTATGGCTGAAATTTTTGTTACTGTGCAATAACGTAAAATGTCTACCTTACATGCCCAAGGGCCAAGTGGAATTATACCACCCTCAATAGTGTTCAATCCATAAGGACTTTTTCTACATGGAGCTTCAAGAGTAGAAATAGTTCCTTGGAATAAAATGAACCTGAATGTCACCCTAATTGCATTACACCTAATTGTTTTCTGTAAATACAGATGAGTGTTTTCAGTGCATTTCTGCCATGGCTCACTTGTAAACATTTTTCTTTTTCCTTCTGGAGGCCCACACAGAGTTCTTGGACCACACCTGATTTGTAATGTGCATTATAGATCTATGATAGCTTTTTGGTGACTCATTATTAATGTCTGGAAGTTCCAAAGTTAAATAAGATGATGTAAACCATTTAAAGAAATCATGTCTAATCAATTAATAATGTACTTTAAGGTTGTTTGCTACTTTTATTATATTGAAAAAGACAAGTTGAACTGAATGCGGCTCAACCAAGAATGACTAATACCTTTTCAATTTTCATTACAAAGATAATTAGGAAAACTTATAGTGTGCACAAATGAATAGTTTCTTATTCAAATTATTAGCTTGCCTGTGCTATGAAAGAGAACTTTCTGTTCTCAAAAAATGTTTGCTATGGTAGTAAAAATGAATATGTATTCAGACTTGGTTAAGTCAGATGTAATCGTGAGAGTGGTATATTATTCCACTATCTGAGGTTGTGAGCTAAATTATCAGTAATGCTATAAAATCAACCCCACCTATAAAATGGATCATATCAAACTGGTTTTTTTAGCCAGTCAAAGCTGAACAGAAAGTCTTAAAAGTAAGCCAAATGTTCGCAGAGTAAAAGTGTCACTTTATGACACATGGTCACAGGTGAAAGATTTCTGAAAACCCTGAGGAGACAAAAGTATAAGTATAGACACTAAAGTTAGGCAGATGCTGAACAAAATATTTATAATTCAAACCTAACACATGGGCATGAGTCTGAGTTAAGTGTGGCACCACTCCACATCACACATTCCTGTGAATGCTTAACCAAATCCATGACTTTTGAAACACTTGCTACGTGGACATATGTACCGATGCTCTTCACATGCTGCCCCTCAGCCCCTGTTATCTGTCTACCAGCATTCTCAAGGTCTGAAATCTGTCAGGAAGTGGAAAAGCCTGCTATCGTTTGTTTGTTTGCGTTGCTTTTAATGGTAATATTTCAAGGAAAGGTCAAGGTTTTCATTTGTTCAATTCATTCAGGAAATAGTTACCGAGCACCTTCTATTTGTCAGGCACTGACTGACCTGGACTCTGTAGATACAACAGTGACCCACTGCAAACAAAATCTCTGTCCTTATGAAGCTCACATTCCAGTGTTTCGATTTATGAGATTGTACTTATTTGCAAGGCGACTGTCTTAATAGGCTATAAGAGGCAGTTTCTACGATGGCTCTCATCTGTCCTGTCCCTAGAATCTCAATCTATCATCTCTAAAACAAAAGCCCATTAAAGAGTCCCTCTGCTAGTTCTACAAAGAGCTTGTTGGTATGTATTCAGGAAGTAATTATCCTGTCTATTAACTCAGCACCTTGCTTTAGGGGTTCTCATTCTGTCTTTACTCAACTTCTTACAAAGTGATGTTTTGCTACAACTTTGAACTTTTAGAGACAAAGAAGAGAAAGTAAGGAACCGTCATATCAATCAGTTTTGCTGCTCATTAGTAGTTGACATAGAAATTATAAGGTAATATACTAACAGTTAATATATGAGTGGCACCACCTTTCAGGAACTAATCTATTATATGTATAGAAAATTGTAAATATATGTATATATCCAAATATATCTTAATAAATATATCTTAGGTATATATAATCTTAAGTAAATATACATATCTATATATCTCATAAGGTAATACGTATCACATATGATATGTGTATCTATACACATATATGTACCCACACACACGTTTACTTAAACCTCTAACAACTCTCCTTTCATAGATGAGGGCAGTGAAACCGATGTCCAAAGATGTTAAAAAACTGCCGAAATCATATGGCTGTTGAGCATTTAGACTTGGATTCAAGTACACTGGACTGCAAGGTCTGTTCTTAAAAGCAGCACTGTTATGCCCCTGTCTACTGACCACAGTGATTTTGTGTCTTCCATGAGCTTCGCCTTAAAATGTATTGGTCTTCCCTCCCACTATCACAGATGCAAGGGTAGCTACAGAAAAGCCAGACACTAGCAGTGAAAACACTTTCATGTTGCCATTTTATTCCGTGGAAAATAACGAGGGAGCTAATAGCAGGATGTGTAACTGACAATCAGCCTAGTTCTAATCCCCAGATGATAGTCTTTATATTCAAGCGATGCTCTGAATAGAGTATCTTGTTTGAAGTGAGATAATCCTGGATATAAGAATAATACACCAAAAAGCAAGATACTGCATATCACAAGCTAGAAAATAATACATGTGATTACTGCTATACATTTAATGTAATACTCAGAATGAGCATCACTGTATGAGTTAAACGTCCCAAAAATTCAAATTACACTTTTTGCTGAGACATTTATTCTGAGTTTAATTTAACATCTTAGTGTCTACAAAGTTTTTAATAGAAAAACATGAAAAAAAATAACAACTATAATTTTGTTCCATGTTTAACTTATACTACACTGAAATTTCTTACTAGAAGAGCTTTAAATTTTAAATCAATTTTATTTTGGGCTCTGAATCTAAAGATAAATACAGCCTTTTAAGTTTTTCATATTAACAATGGATACAGAAGTTCCTATATTATACAAGTCTTCGAAAAGGTTGATAAACTATTTCAATATTTCAGACATTTTAGTGATTCGTGCACTTAACTTGGAATATTGTATTATAAATATTTGACATTTCATATTTCATTTCAGCAAAACACAGCTTAGAAAAATATGATCTGTCCTTTGTTATTTAAGAAACATTTCTAATTGGTTAATTCTACCACTCTGAAAAAAAAATTCTACTGTTTTGAAATAGTATGTTGACTTAATGGATCTGGTTCTGTTTAATAAGGCTGGTGAAGAAAAAATTTGGCAGACTGGTTCTTCTTCCACTTCCAAAATACATAAAAAATAATCAATATGCTTGGAAAGGAAGTTATATTCTTGATACAGACTTGAAGTAATAAATAAATCATTGCATTGTAATATCTGGAAGCATTTTAACAAAATCAATTTTTGCTTATATTAAAAGGCATTAAAACCCTTTAACTTTTAAATTAATTTTAAATATACTATGTCCAATATATTTTCCAACAGTGCTTAATGGAACTAAGCTCTTTTTCCTGAGGGAAAGTAAAAAGAAACACCCTATCCCTTCCATCACACACATGCCGAAGAGGAAGATAGCAGTAAAAGATGGTTCTGTTGTGTTGCCAGAATTTTTTTTTTTCCTATTCTGACTTGGGACCAGGAGAACCAACAAAAACAGCAATTGTCCTCTATTCATTAGAATTGGCCTCATTCTTATTTTTAACATTGAGGCATGAAGCCATCACACAGGCAATGGCTTCCAGTCACTAGCAACCGAATTGTAATTAACCTGTGATGTGTAGAAATGTTTTTCTTAGATATTTTTCTTCTCGTAAGATACAGAGAAGATAAATATAGAGAATATTTAATTTAATTTTTAAATTCTCTTTGCAGAAATGGTTAAATAAATTATTAGACAGCAGACAGAGAGAGAGTGAAACTGCTCTTTGACATACAGAAAGGTTTAATTTTCATCTTACCTCGTAACAATTCTATTAAAATCCAAAAGTCACGTGGACCAACTTTCCCATTTAGAAACAAAAATATCTTTGCCATGATTAGGGAGAATTAAGGGTTGAAGGAAACCATGAAGCCTTACTCCCAAGGGGCAGGAATTTCTTACATCTTTGACAGATAGTTTCTCAACACAACTATTCACAACTATGGACTATTCAAGACAGTATTAATTATGTGTCGTTATTGTGTTTTGTTTTTTTTTTCCACATAAAACTAACTGAGGGGAAACCTGTCAATAGCTGAGCTGATAAATCCCACTGGCCATCAATGAAAGAAGAAGGCTTTTCAAAACATTCAGAAGCTAATATATACCATTCATTCTGCTCATGTATTGCAATGAAACATTTTTTTAAATACTCTTTTTCTCTTTATTAAAAAATAAGTTTCATTCTTTTACCATGATACTTACGGTTTACTTATCATATCTTTTCAAATGATGCTTCATTCACTATGTCTAAACAGCAGGGCTTTGACAGTCTTGAGAGAAATTAAAACTACTTCAAGAAATAAATGGTTTCATCTATAGAAATAAAGAATTAAATAGTAAGAACCCTGCTTGGGTCATTAGAGTCAACCTGGTTCAACTCAGGAAAAGTTTTTGGCCATTGTTCAGGTCTACCCTACAGAATATTGTAACTGCACCCAAACTTCATTTCTTTAATATAATTTTTTTTCTTCTGATTAAAGCTGGTTTTGCCCAGATAATGGCATTGTAAATCACCTGATTTCCTCATTCCTTCCCCACCCACCTTATCTTCTGTGCTCCTTTAATCATTAGGACTTAAGATTAACTGAACTCAGGTCTATATTCATAAGGATAATAGGCTGGACTTTATACTAAGGATAACTTCTTAGTTTTAGATGCATTTCAGCCCCAAGCCTATCAAGGCAGAACCACTGCTACCCCACTGGCCACAGGACCAGACCACAGGACCAGACGGAATAGTGCCATGGCTTGTTCCAGAATCAGATGCAATGATCAATTACCTCATCCCCTACAATCATTCAACCAGTAGCACCCCAGCCCCAACTCCCTTAGTTTCTATTGACTTTTGACTTTTGACTTTTGACTTAGTTTCTATTGACTTATGACTATTGACTTTTCCTATATAATCTGTAATCCTGAGACTCCCAGGGAGCCAGACCTTTTAACCATAGCTCACCTGTGACTCCAGGACTTGCAATTCTCTAATAAACTTTGACTCTTTGTTGCAAAATGTGCACATATATCTTCTTTGGCTTAAACAGGTGCAGGCAGACAGATCTCCTTTTTGTTTCAAAAGCAATATCAGTTGTGGAATTTTTCTGATAGTGTCCCCTGGCAGACCTAAACAGCTGCATTAAGAAAGGAATTGAGAGGCCATAAGTGTCACAGAAGCAAGTAGTTAGCCAAGAAGGATGAAAAATGTGATTGATCAACTCTCCCAGCCAAAAAAAAATTACACTTATGATATTAAGGAGAGAGCTGGCCATATTTTTGATGGGATTTCAACAATTATATTATATACAAGATATTTTTTTAACACTATTAGTATCCATGATAAAAATAAAAGTAATCTCACAGGAGTCTCAAATTCAGAACTTTAAATGTCTGAAAAGTCATTGCTGGGGAAAAATAATATTGAGAGGAAAATACAGAAAGCTTATATCATATCATCTTGATTACCCACTAAATTTTAAGAACAAAAACTAAATTAAATATGCTCTTGTACATTTCTGAAGGAGAACTATTTTAGCCTTAATCTTTTATTAGAAACAATGAAAGACAGGAAGGTAATATAAATTTAAAAAATTTCCTGGAGTACCTCAGAACAAGCACTCAGATTCCAAGTACTTAAAAGCAAGAGTTTAGCAAAATTTATCATTGTAATTACTCATAATGATGATATTTTCAGCAAACAAAACAGAAGCAAAAAAGCAATCAAGGCAGAAATAGAAGATATAGTGAAAAGAATAGTATTCAGTAGTCTGAGAGAGCCCATGAATTACCTTTTTACAGCTAAAATAATTTAGATTTATGAATATTTATCTAGGTCTTTATACCATGTAAGATTTAATTACAAAGAAAACTTGATATTAATGAAATACTGCACACCTGAGGTTTGGTTGGGTGCCAAGATATACACTTTATTCTGTTAATATTTAATCAATAAAATTTCTGAGTTTATTTTTTGTGTAATGATGTTATTAGTAATATACTATAAAAGTTTTAACAATGTTTCATTGAAGTGTCTACCCAGTGCACATGTAAACAGTGTACAACTTAAATCTAAATTGAAATTAAAATTAATACAATTTAAATCTAGATTGAAATCTAAAATTATGGAACTTTAAAGTTTGAGGATATAACTAAAGGCCATTTATTTCAACTCCCAACCAAAAGAATAATTCCTTCTAGATCATCTTTGACAAGTGTCCATCCATCTTCTTCTTGATCACCTCCAATGATAGAGATCATTGTACTTACTCACATCTCTGAGACCAACCTGTTTCTTTATTCTAAAACTTTGGTTCCTAGAAAGTTCTTAATAGCAATACCACATCTGTAACTTTCACTCATTTTTTCAAGTTTTCATCCATAGAAAAAGGACCAAAAGTTTGAAAAAAAATTCCAAATGTGTCTTAATTGTCTTACTTCAGCCTAAATATCCAAGCTCTTTCAGCAATATATAATTAGTAGGTAGCAAGTAGGTAATATAAAACTACTACCTACTTTGATCTAGACATCTTATTTCTGCAAATGGGGAACAACATTAAGCATTATTAGCTTCTTTAGCAGCTTAGTCACATCATTGTTTCAATTGAATTTTCCTTTATCTAAGTACTGTCCTTTTCCAGTGAACAGCCATTAAGCCAGTGATCCTCTTTATGACCCTGTATAGGCTGATTTGCCCAGTTTGTGGCTTATTGATGCCTCTTAATTTAAACCATTTTTTTTTTTTTTAACTAATGACCTTCTGGATTTTGGCAACTTTTGAAAAGATAAATGAAAATAAAATTCAAAATTAGTTAAATTCAGAAAATTGCTGCTAGTGGCAGGTGGTAAATATTTATGTTTTATTATTTATGAATCTGATTGACTTTTTATATATTTCCAACAGCAAAGACTACTGGAAGATTGCATTAGCCAGGATTTTTCAAAGAAAGAGAACCAATAGGAGACAGATAGATGATAGATAGATAGATAGATAGATAGATAGATAATTAATAATTGACTCACACTACTATGAAGGCTTACAAGTCCTAAGATCCTCAGGGTGAGCTCCAACCTGGAAGCCCGGAAGAGCCAATAGTGTGGTGCCAGTTTGAAGACCTGCAGGCTCAAGACCCAGGATGAGTCAATATTTCAGTTTGCATCTGAAGATAGAACAAAACCAATGGTTCAGCTCAAAGGCAGAAGGAATCCCTTCTTTTTCCGAGAAAATCAGTCTTTTTGTTCTATTCAAGCTTTCAACTGATTGGATGTGGCCCATCTATATTAAACAGGATGATCTGCTTTACTCCATCTACTTACTTAAACATTGAGCTCATCCAAAATCACCCTCACCAAAATACTCAGAATAATGATTAACCGAATATCTGGATATCCCATGGCCCAGACAAGTTGACACATACAATTTAGTCATTACACTGATCAAAGCATTTGAACCAAAGGAGTAAAAATGAGCATAAGGAAAATTGAGGACAGTTCATTCATTCATCTATTCAATGAATATTTAATCATCTGCTGTGCATTTGTAGGTAAATAAGACATAGACGATTCTTTTTTCATGTAGCCAAGGATAGACATTCTAAAACAAAAATGTAAGTGTTATAGAAAGATGCTGTTGGAGGAAATAAGGAATCAGCCACTCGAACTGGAGAATACAGTAAGGAAGCTCTAGACCGAGAGTCAAACATGCTCAGAGCCCTGAAGAGTATCAGAGCACTGAGAAACTCAGAGGCCATTGTCTTGGCTGAAGAGAGTGGTGGATGGATGAGTAAGATCTGAAGCCAGCGGAGTAGGCAAGAGACAGGTCTGAAAGCCTTAGGACGTGTTAGAGTTTGGGAGACCATTTCCTAAGGGAGTTGACAAGTTACATAGGGGGGTTAAGCAAGCAAAAGACTGCATTTTTAAAAGAAAACTGAAATCAGAGAGTACAAGATTAGAGGTAGAGAAAGACCAGCCATGAGACTCTTATACAAAAAGGCGAAAGGTGATGGGGACTTCAACCGGGGTTGTGACAATGGAGAGGAACTAAAATACATAGATTTGAAAGATATAAAGAGTCTGAATAGACTGTGTGTGGTGATAAGATGTTTGTGCAAGTTGAGAAAGAGAAGCAGATGCAATTGACAAACTGAGTGAACACTCTGAGCCTTGAATGTAAGTGAAAAGAGGAAGATGTAAGAAACATGGTAATAAATGGTAAGATAGACGGGAGATCCTGAGAATGTGGTGTCACTGGCACAGAAGAGAGAAAGAGGAGGACGTGTTTAGTATCATCAAACTCAGCTTAAAATTAAAGCAAATTAAGAACAGAATCAATGACCATCATATTTTAAAAAATTCAAGAAGGAGGAATGTAGGCATGAATGGGAGGACGCTATTTTAAAATAGGAATCCAACCTGAAAAAATGATGACAATGGCAGAAATGGCTTGTTTGAAAAGTTTAGCTATAAAGTGGGGGAAAAAAGACTGGCCTGGAGCTAAAGAGGGGTAAGGAGACAAGGAAGATTTTTCTCTTTAAAGTGGGAGATTTGTGTTTATATAAATGTTGGCAGGAATGAGCCAGTACAGAGACCGAGGGTACAAAAGAGGAAGAGGATACAAGATTAGGGTTAAAGCACAAGGAATAATGCGTGACTACTGACCTTTGTTTTCTAAGCATGATATGGATCAGTTCGTTTCATTCCCACAGCAACCAGATAAGGTAGGTCCTATTGTTATTTCTGTTTTTACATATGCTGTTACTGACACATGGGAGAGTTAACTATCTTGGATTTGGACTCTGGCAATCTGGATCCCAAGCTGCATCCTCTAAACACCTACACAGGCAGGTGGAGGAAAAGGGAAAGGACAGAAAGTGGCTGGGGTGGGGGAGGAGGAGGAGGAATAGGGATTGACATCAGGGATTGGCATTGCTCTGAATTTACAGGCTGCCCAACATATGCAATCCAATAAAGAAACCAGAGGAAGCTTCTGAAGTGTTCTACTGAAAAAGAATTTAAATTCATACGTAGTGACTAACTTTTGTCTTTTTAACTTAATTATTCATTCATTCAGTAACAATGTATCAAGCACCTAGAAAATGACAGACACTGAGAATGCTCTGGGTTTAAAAAATGAGCGCATCTGACATGAACCCTACCCTCAATATTCTATTATATTAGTCAGCTCAGGCTGCTATAACAGTATACCATAGACTGGGTAACTTAAGCAAGAGAAATTTATTTTCTCAGTTCTGGAGACTGGGTGTCCAAAATCAAGGTCCAGCAGGATCACTTTCTCGTTAGAGCTCTCTTCCTGGCTTGCAGATGGCTGCCTTCTTGCTGTGTTCTCTCACATGGCAGAAAGGGAGCAAGCTCTTTGGTGTCTCTATTTATAAGAATACTAATCCTGTCAGATCTGGATCCTACCCTAATAACCTCATGTAACCTTACTTATCTCTCTAAAGGCCCTATTTTTAAATTTGGGCACATACGCATTTTGGAAGGACGCAATTCGGTCCATATTACTCATACTATACTCTTTTAATTCCCACAATGACCCTGTATGTTGTTGTTGTTGGTAGTAGTAGTAATAGTAGTAGTAGTAGTAACAATAATAATAATAATAATAATAATAATAATAATGGAAATTATTATTATCTACAGCTCATAGATGAAGTCAGTATAACGTATCTGCCACATAGCTCGTAAATGATAGGAATGAGACTCCATTTCAGCATTCCCTTTAGGTAACATAATTTGTTTCTCAGAAAGGTCAAAGTTGTATTATTAGACAGGGCAGGAGGCCATCCAAAAAAGAAAGAGAAGAAGGAGAAGGAGAAAGAGAAGAAGCAGCAGCAACAACATCCTATTAGTTTTATCTTTCTAATGTTACTTAATCCAATCATTTTTGGCTTTTATTCTCTCTAGGGATGAGTTCCATTTTGTCCATGCTTAATTTTAACTTTCCTTAGTATTTGTAAATAGATTTTTAGGTGAGCCCCTCCCCATTTTATTGTTTTCTTCAAACTGTATCTACTTGTTACTCGGAAAGTGAATTCTCTGCAAACATCTAATTTCAGACTCTGTCTCCAGGATTTTCTGAGAGCTGAGACAGAGGCGTTAGAGGGCAACTACACTCAGAGCCAATTCAACATAGGATATATTTTGAGATTAGTGTTTAAAATGTTTGACCAGTGGTACTCAAGACTACAAAATCAATTTTCAATGTATTATAATTATTATTGGGTAACCACATTTCCATTAAGTCCATAGTGTTTATTTCCATTTCAGAAACTTGAATTCTTAATATTATTTCTAGGTGACCTTACATAACTCTGGATATGCTTATTGATATGATGTTTTCTTTTGGTGGCATAAAATAGAAAACATAACGAAGTATATTGTCTTGTTAGCCAAATTAAAGAATTTTTTTTTAATCCAGAAAATTGTATGTTACTTTAGAAGCCACATGCATTTCTTGTGTCATCCTTGGGGTTAGAAATCACCAGCCTTCTGAAAACACTAATAGTCAAAGTGGAAACTTCTTCCAAAAGCAGCTAAGTGGACTTTTTAAGAATAAATAAATGGCAGATTTTAAAATTTTACCACACACATCATATCTTTGAGATAATATGATTACCTTAATGGTAAAAAATTCTGTTAAGGGTCAACTACTGCTCTCAAATAAAGGATATCAGTAAAAACTTCTCAAACTGGAAAAGCTCAGTGATTGCAGTTAGTTTTTCAAAACAGCCTTTCCACAAAACTGCTTTCTTTTCCTATACTAAACTTTCTTGAATAGGCCCATTTACTAAACCAGTTAAATGTTGATAAATAATTTGATAATCAACTTTACCATTCAATAGAACATTCTGCATCAAGAAACGTTCTCTATCTGTACCACCCAATGTGATGATAGTCACTCACTGCGTGTAACTATTGCACAGCTTGAAAATAGCTAATGTACCTGAAGGACTAAAATTTAAATTATATTTTTTTTTAACTAATTTAAGCTGAAAAGACACATGTGGCTAGTGGCTACTATATTGCGTAGCACAGCTTTATACCATATGTATTAGTGTTCTGGCGCTATCATTAAAAAGTACCACAAACTGTATTGTTTGAAACAACAGAAATTTACTGTCTCACAGATCTGGAGTCTAGACATCTGAAATCAAGGTGTTGAGAGCTGTGCTCTCTCTGAAATCTGTAGGGGAGAATTCTTTCTTGCCTCTTCTTTTTCCTGGTGTTTGCCAGCAATCTTTGGCATTCCTTGGCTTATAAAGACATCACTCCAACCTCTGCCTCCATCATCACATGGTTGTCTTCTCTCTGTGTGTTTCTGTGTCCAAAATTCCCTTTTCTCCTAAGCACACCAATCACATTGAATTAAAGGCCCACCCTATTCCATTATGACTGCATTTTAACTATTTGCTTCTGCAATGACCCTATTCCCAAAGTCACAATCTGAGGTACTTGGTGTTAAAATATCAATATATTTCCAGGGGGACATAATTCAACTTATAAAACCTTACATTAGTTTTTTGAAAATTAAAAATTGAAACATTTTTCTTAAGTTATTTATTATAGTTAAGGTTACTGAAAGGCTCCCATTTTTAATTAGGTCTGTGATCTCACTGTTTGCTCTACTTCAATTTATGTTCAAAAAGTTGAAAAAGAACAAAAAAAAAAGAATTAAAAAGTATTTTAGTTGAGTTCAGTTGAAACAAAATTACAATTTAATTGAGGGAAAAAATTCCAGAACAAACGATGTTTTAAACATCTTAGAATAGCTCAAATTTTTAGATAAGTATTTAAATATCTAAGGACTAATAAAGTATATATGATTGTTTTTAACTTTCAAAACTTTTAAGTTGAGAATTAATTTATTTAATTCCTCTACTCTTGAGTTCCCTGGAGCATCCTGAACATGTTTTTCCCCCTAAATTAGCACTTGAAAAGTTTCACATACAAAAAAGTTTGAGAAACTTTGAAACAGCACCAAGAAGTTTCTTTACTGTAGAATTTGTCAGAGATTTTATTAGCTAATACTGTGAGCTCCAAGAATTTGATATAGTAGGCAATGTTGCCCAAATTTTTTTTATATGGAATAGATTACTTGAGTTGTGTGTGTTTTGCTTTGTGTTTTGGCCTCTCACAACATACACTTGGGAAAAAGTTGCCCTAAATGTATTTAACCAACATTCAGCCTATGGTAGGATTCATTCTAATCTTTTTACTGCTGGTAACTCTACAACAAAAGCGCTCTTTTCCCCCAGGATTTAAATTTTTTCAAAATGTCTCAAGATTTAAGAGTAATTTGGATTCTTTCTGTTTGCTACCTGATAGCAGTCAATAATCAAGTCTTATCACATCTCCTTTGAAATTATAGTTTATATTCGTCTTTTACCATTCCACCAGCCTGCACAGGAAGTAAAAATCTAATGTGATAGTCACATACTTTATCTCCCTAACCCCAATTTCTATACAAGTCATTCTGTCTAAACTAATCTTCCTTAAATACCAATCCATCACGTTGAAGGGGAAATTAAAGCAACTCTTTATTATTCATGGAAAATAATTAGTTAGCTGCTGTTAACTAACTTCATTGAATGCTTAAGATTGTCAATTGTTGCTTTATCAACCCTTAGTTTATCCTGGAGCTAGAGTAAAACAAAAACAGCACCCAAAACCACTTTTCTGTTAAATTAGATAAACAACTGAAGATTTAATTAACATTGAATTCTAAATCACCTTCAAGGAAAGAAAAGAATATTTTTACAGAGTTCTATATAGTATCTAGTACCATCTCATTAAAATTGGCTTTTGTGATTACTTGGTAGATTTAGCTATCTTGAGGTAATGACAAAAATAAAAGATTCTCAAAGGCACTGATACTAGTGAATTATGGAAATACAACATTTATGTAAACAGGTGGCTAGAAACAAATCAAATAGAAAACATTAGGAGCTACAGCTTTCTAATCTAGATCTAATACCTGTAACTGACTTTCAGCAAAGCATCATTCATCATGTTAACTTAACAGTTTCTTCTCAATGTTGTTGCTTTATATTAATGTATAGATTTGTTTCAGTTTATAATTGTGTAAGAGCTATTAATGCAAGGTTTTATTGCTGGTTTAGTTTAAGCATTATTCAAGCAACTTCATAATAAAAATTATATTCATGATAATTTTTTCTTTTTAATGAGAATATGTCATACCTGTTTCAGAAACACAGTTCTGCAACTTTCAGTTTGAAATAGCCTGTTTTGTAGAAGAGCTTGGTACCTCAAGCTGCGGCTTTATCTAAACCAGACTTTTAAAACATTAAAATGGTTTCATATGGAGATACATCTGTGCCTGGTCTTCACTTAGCACTATAGAATGCTCTTCTTAATACCACCGCATTTTTTACCTTCCTTATGAAACTGGAAGGAAACTGGAAAAATGGAGAATAAAAGAATAAAAAATATAAACTAACCATGGCAAGTTTAAAATTAAAGCAAAGTTCTCTGTATTAGCTTATATACTAAAGCTCTTAGGAGACCAAAACTTTGAAATTCAAATATAAAATGTATATTTGAAGGAAATGAGTTTAAGTGCAAGTTTTACATATCAACTACTTGGTATGAGGGATAGGTGTGAACGGGTAGGTGTAAAGAGAACCTACAATGTTTAGAAGCAATAGGATGTGCTCTCCCTCCATCTAATGGTGCTTTTTAGAGTCTCATAATCTCTTTCATCTCTTTCTTTCCCAGGCCTTTCGTTTGCTATTGTCCTTCTACTCTTCCTGCCCCTCACCCCTTGGTACTCATTGCAGAATTCACTCACCTGTATGGTACCAAACACTTGGGGCCCCACTGTGATCAGTTACTGTTTGATTAATGAATGACCCTCTTTTGTGGAGTCAGTCCCTATTGGCTTCTAGATAAATTCAGATTTAAATTAATCTTATCCTTTTGTGTTCAGCTCTTTGAATTCTAACCTTATTAACCAAATAAATAGTGATATAAAATTTTCACACAGAGATTGAGTAGGTAAATTTAAAATTGAGTATGTAAATGTGTAAACTGACTCTTCATTACACTTACCACTAAAAATTAAAAATTGGCTTTACATTAGAGAGAAAGACCTAGCTATGATCTATCAGGGCTGAAAAGTTATTCTGTAAACCACACTAACTAGTGGCATTAACCTTTGCTGTGTGTTTTCTCTTTTGTGTATGAGACTACACTTCCCTCCTTTCTCCCCATGACCCCTTCTACTCAAGAGGCAAGATGTAAATTAATTTAAATACCAAGAGGCACTTCTATTAAGAAACTTTTGAGCACATTTTTATCTAAAGGGGTTAGGTTTAAAACAAAATAATGCATTTATTTATCTTGAAATTCTACGCTCATAAAAATTTCTTTAAAGCCAGATTGGAATTATGCCATACTCCCATGTTAACTGTTGAGAGCACATATTCAGTACCCTTTTTCCGTAACAACAGAGGAATAGGTAGCTCCATCCTTCACAAGCCAATTTTGTACTTATTCAAGTGTAAAGATAAACATTTAACACAGATAGATGATGATGGAGAGCAGAAGGGAATCCAGGCAATGGCAAGGAGGTAGAGAAATGAGTAGGAGTGGCTGCAAGATGAGACTGGAATAGGGGTCAGTCTATGAAGACATGTGCATTCTATGCCAACATTGGAGGTATCCTGTGGTTATTGGGTGTTAATTGAAATGGGAGAGAGAACTATCTATAAACATATATGGATTTTAGAATGATCACTCTGATTAGCAGGGGATGAAGAGTAAATGACTGAGAAACTGGGAGGTTGCTATGATAATCCAAGTAAAAATGCTGAGAGTCCGAGTAAGACTGTGGTGAGTGGATAGGAGGAAGTTATTTGGAAAGTAGTTGCTGGTGACTTACTGGATATGGCAAAACAGAAATGAGAGGGGTTGTGCCCCTGTGATTTTTAGTCTTAAGTATGTGACAGCTGAAACACAGTATGATCCTCATCCTTTTCCTTTATTTTTCTTTCTCTGTCTTGTTCTTTATTTACATTTTTGTCTTAAAACATAAGATTATCAAGACTGATAGAATTGTCATATGTAAAAATTTCTCATGATTTTACCATACTCTATATGAATTAGATGGCTTGCATAATTCATTATTTTATTTAAATGAACATTCACTTTACCAGATATTGCCTTTCCTCTTCTTTTAAAGGGCTTTGTATATGTTGTGTGATATTTAAATACCAAATGTCCCTAACCTAGGAAAAGAAAAATAACTTTTTTTCTACCCTCCTAAACTGAGACACCACCTGTAATAAAAAGACAGATTAACAGGAGAAAAACAAACAGAAATGTAATAACATGTATACCTCCTATATATATGGGAGATCCTGTATGTATGGGAGCAGAGTTTGCCATCCCAAAATAGGCTTTTTGGAATACTGACTATTTTAAGTTGGTTATTTTTAAGAAACAAAAGACTCAGAAAAAAACTTTGACCTTCCCCCTAACTGCATAAAAGGAATTTAGATAGAGTACCTGCTTCAGGAAGGGAGCTATCATCATAGATAACTATAGTTTAACATGAACTACGTGTGATAGACAGGAATGAACCTAGCAAAAGGCATTTTTTCAAAGTCCTCTCAGTGTCTCATTGTTAAAAATGGCCCAGCAAACATTTATTTACCAAACATTTGCTTTTCCATCTCCATGTGAATTGCCTTCCCAAATCACACTCACTGCACTCCCCTCCCCCTTAGCTCCAGAGGGGCATATAAGCCTCAGCTGCCCAATGTGTCTTTGGGTCTCATATTCTTATGTCAATCCACATGCACACCCATAACAAATTTGGTTATTTTTTCTCTTTGTCAGTCTGTGACATGTTAATTTGATTATTAGCCCAGCCAGAAAAATGTAGAAAGATGGGAAGAAAAATTATTTTTTACATACTCACAATATCAAGAAAAGCTGAGTAACTCCCTGAAATTGCCCAAGCTACCATCTTAAATACCATCTCCAACTGAAGATCAAAGGTGTTGGGGATGGGAAGAGGAGGCCAGTTTGGGGAGGTTACCAGGAGAAGCCCTGTAAACAAGGGAAAGGTTGTGAAGATTTAAGTCCTTGCCTCCTCCAAAGATGAGTTTCTAGAGATTCAATCATCCTCTTTGTGATATATATAGAGAGAGACACCATTACAAATGGAGATTTCCTTTATAAATGTAACTTCTACTCAGTTTTCAGAGCTTCTGCTGTGTCTGCTATTTCTGAAAAATAACCAGGTCAAAGAGGCACATTTTGGGGTGGTATATTTTGCTCCCCTTTACTAACAATTTTGTAGGGTCATGGTTTGGAGTGAAGAGAGGTGTCTGAATGGAAAGTGACTAACTTGTGCCACTAAGGTCACAAACCCACTCTGCTCTCCGGAGGGGCTTAGGAGCTGCCCAAGGGCATTTTCTTGGCTCACTCCCCTGAAAAGGCAGGTGTCTGAGGATAGTTTAATTAGCGCTAACAATCCTGATATTTTCACACCAATTGAGAGGCACAAAGCAGCTAGTGGTAATGGCAAATTAAGTGAATTTAGAAATAATCTAAAAACAAGACAGATCTGGGCAATTTCAGTCTGTTCCCAGGAGAAAATAAGAGAATTTAAAGGTTGGTGCTGGCAAATTCCAGGACCTGGGGTCAGAAAATAAGCACCAGCAGCACATGGGAGCAAGGCCCACAGTCTGTTTCCCACCCTCTATTATTCTTCCTTAGGCTGCTGCAGGCTGGGTTTCAGAGTGTGTATTTTTAGCAGGACAGGTAAGACACCCCAACTAATTGCAGCTTGCAGGAAAGCTCTGTGATCAGAGAACTCTGTTAAGAACACTTTTCCAGGAGGGCACAGACACGCCTGGTGAAGCCCCAGGTTTAATAACTGAGAATCCTTCAGTGGATTCTTATTTTTCTACCCTGGAAAGTATATATATGATCTGAGCCTATTACAGCTCCTGAGGCTGTTACAGACCTACCTGTGCTACCAACATGGGATTCTAACAAGGGAGAGTCCTGATACCTGACCTATTTCCATGTTGTCCAAACAAAAAGTGAAAAATCCATTTAGCTAATGGCTATAGACATGCAAATAAGAAAGACTGGAGGATTTACTAGTAGAATAGCTTTGGCTGGATTTATGTTGTACATAAACATTTTTTTTCCCTACTTCTCTTTCTTATCTGTTATCTCAAAGTTAAAAAACATCCATATTAAAATAAAAGCACCTTCACAGAAAAATAACAGTATGTGGTGATATTACCTAATAAAAAATAAATATAAACATAATACGTATAAGTATATATTAATAACTTTCTTGTATTAGTCTGGGGATCCTTTTGATTTGTTTGCAAAGTACATTAAGTGATTTATACAGCTGAACCCTAGACATTTTGTAACAGACAAGCATATCCTAAAGTAATTTGCTTAAAATTTTCAAACGGAAATTTGCAAGTCTTTCATCTTAAAACATCTTTACTTCCTTCTGGAATGTATTTATTAGTCAGTGGCCCCTAAGGAATGGTTATATTAGCAAGTTATAATAGCATATTTTAAAAATATGCCCTGTTATAAATTTAAAAAGTATAAATATGGTTTAACTCTAAGAATATTAATTAGGAATAAAGTTGATTTGTCTATTTTTATCATTCAAACATCAATGTAGTCTAAGTGATGCAGGACAGGGCAAATGCCCTGCACTGAGAGAGGAGAGGTTTCTTGGCGGAGAGTGTAGAAAGAATTCAAACATAGGACAAAGTTAGAGTCAAAAGGAAAGTTTATTAGAGAAGAGGTAACACTCCACAGATAGCGCGTGGTCTCCTCTCAGAGCAGAGAGTGAGAGAGCCTAAAAGAGACTCAGATGGACAGAGACAATAGAGAAAGACAAGGACAGTGAGAGAGATGGAGTAAAGGCATGAGACGGACAGAGTAAAGAGAGTAAGAGGGACCTCTTAGAATTCAGGTTATGTATCATTCTTCAGTTCTTGTGAGTTATAGTTTAAAGACTTTGTTTACATACAGTTAGGATGGATAGGAGTATGTAGCATGAAAAGGTAAAAATATGTAGCATGAAAGGTCTGCTGGCAGTTCCCAGCCTTTAATCCATAGGTTCCCCATGGTTTTAGCTATAAAGAATGAATGATTTTATTTTGCGTAGGGACTACTTAAAGACTCTGTTTTTTTTCCTGTTTTCCCTCCAGGGTATGGGGAAATGAGTTGTTAGCAATCCCTGCAGAAATCTCCCTTTGTTCTTCAGGTTTCCTCATGGTCTGGCTGCAGGGCTGATCAGCATATCTCAGTCTCTGATTTAACAGTTAGTTCTCTTGCTTTCTCCCTACATTATAAAAGTAAGATGCTTTAATGCTTTACTTGAAGGCTCAAATAAGTTAAATTTTATTTTTCATGATGTTTCATTTCTTAAATGGGAGTATCCATTTATATGTCATAAAATTTAAAAACTAGAAAAGAGATTGAGAAGAAAAGGGGAAAAAAACCCAAATCAAATAGAAGTATTTTGATATATTCAAATATGATATTCATATTTCAATACTACATTGAAATATGATTTTAACACTTACATTACATATTATAAGAAGCGATGGTTAGAACTAAGGAAATTGTGCTTTAGCAAAAAGAAATTAACTGAGACGTCTCAAGGTTAATTGATTTATGGATATTAATCATTAGGTATTTTGATGGAATTGCATGTCATTCATATATACCTTACTAGTAACTCAATGTGGTAGATCCAATTGTTGTTAATATTCACTCTCTTTTTCCATCCTCACATACAGATGGGTGGACTGAGCTTTCTTGTCCCTTGACTTGGGACTTGGCTATATGACTTGCTTTAATCAATAGGATATTAAGAGGATATGATCATCAAAGGCTTAAAAAGCATTTGCACAACTGAGTTTTGTTTAAAGGAAAAGCATAACTCCAAAATGGCATCTCTTATACTAATGGCCCATGATACCAAACTTTAATACTTGACCTAATTGCAGTTTCAACCTCTCCCAGAAATATAATCTTAATCAACCAGTCTGGAATTTTCTAGACAAGCACAACTAAACTAATCTGTTATAATGGCCCTCTGGATCCTCCTTAGGAAGAAGGGCAATCTGCATGATAAAACCCTTGAAGTTCCCTTCTCTTCAAAAGAAGATGTCCTGAACTTAAAATAAGTCTTTCTTTCCTTTCACTAATAACTCCCCTGCCACACTTTTCTTCTTATAAAAACCTTCCATTTTATACAACCCCTTGGCACACCCTTCTACTTGCTAGATGGGATGCTGTCAAAATCATGAATTGCTTGGTAAAGTCAATTAGAGAAAAGAGTCCTGTCAAGATGGTATAGTAGGTAAATGCTGTACTTGCCTCTTCCCACGACTGCATTACAACTACAACTAAATTGTAGAACTATCAACCTGGAGAAACCACCTGAAGACAAACTGAACATAACTTCTAAAACTAAGGAAATGTAAAAAAGAGGCCACATAGAGACTGGTAGGAGGGGCAGAAATGCAAAATGAGCTGGCCCTGCACCTGTGTATGGTAGTTGAGAATTGAGAGGTATATCTCAGCTGTAAAAGTCCCCTTCAGGGAAATAAGGGGTTCCAGCTCCATGCTGAGCTCCCCAGTCCAGGATTCCAGTTCCGAGGAGAGGAGTCTCCATAAAATCCAACTGTGAAAATCAATGGAGATTCCAATTGTGAGGGTGAGAAAGAAGGCAGCTAGAAACCCAGATGTTCCCTTAAAGGGCCTGCACACAGACTTGCTCACAGGCACTCTCCCTGGTCTCCGGCAGAGGGACAGCATTTGAGAAGCACCAGAGACATACAGGGAAAGCTGAGTTGTGTGGCTTCAGGATGACGACTGGATGGACAGCCATCATTTCCCTTGTGTTGAGCCCTCCTTCCACACAGCCAAATCTGAACCTGTATTGGCCTAATGAGATTCACTTGCTCCACTCCAGTGATTCTCTGGGACCTTGCCCCACTCAACTCTCAAATTCCTGGAAGCATACTTGAGTCTGGGTAACCAGCCCCACCCAGCCCTTTTGACAGAAGGCTCTTTTAGTAATAATCAAAAGACCTTGGCTAGAAGACCTCCAGAGACAATTCAAGTGGGGGGCAAACAGCCTCAGCCTAAGCTACAATATTTCTTAAATAAATCTCAGGGGTCTGTAGGCCCAAGGTGGGTGGTGGCTCGCTTTGGTGTGATCTGAGATTTTTACAAATGGCCACAGGCTCAGCACTGGCACTGAATCCAAATCTGTACTAATCTGGGGAACACCACTCACCCCACCCTGGTGACATCCTGGGACCTCACCTCACCCAGCTCACACACTACCAGAGATTCTTCAGTTAGTGAGCCATATGGATAGCTGGCAGGCAGCCTAAGGCCTTCAGTGCCCTGGATCCTTTGCTAAGCTGTCCCATTCTGATACTGGTGGCAGCCAGCCTCGGTTTTCAGAATAGTCTCCCATGTGCCTCCAGGCCCAAAATAGGCAGTGATCAACTATAGATATTGCTTTGTTGCTCTTATCAGGTAGCCCCAGGCAGTCACAGGAAGTGGCTGACCTTGGCCTGCATGTGAACCCCTCCCAAGGGGCCTCAGAACTAATACATCCAGAGATTGACATCACACCACAACAAAACACAGCCCAATTAGCCCCACAAGTGGCACACCCAAAGAGTGATCTCAAAAAGCACACAAGCTTGCTGGGGCAAATCCCAGTCCATGGGGTCCACCCACACATAGCAACTCATACCCTGTAGGCATAGCCAGTCAGTCTGAGACTCAGTCCCACCCACTGACATGTCAACAGCAATCAAGGCTTAACTAGAACAGGAGAGCACACACAACCCACATAAGGGACACTCTTGGAGCACCTGGCGCAAATGGCCAAGGAGATTGCATCACTCAGCCATACAAGGCACCTATTATACAAGGCCAGCTGACCAAGACTGGGAAACATAGCAAAACTACTTAATATATAGAAACAAGCACAGAGAAGTAGCCAAAATGAGAAAACAAAGAAACATATCCCAAATGAAAGAACAGGTGAAAACTCCAGAAAAAGAATTAAGTGAAATGAAAGCAAGCAACCTACCAGATACAGAGTTAAAAACACTGATTATAAGGATGATCAATGAACTTAAGGGAAAAATATATGATATCAGAGAGGACTTCAATAAAGAGATAGTAAGCATAAACAAGGAAATAGCAACCGCAAAAAAGAAACAAAGAATATAATAACTAAAATGAGGAATACACTAGAAGGAATCAACAGTAAATTAGATAAAGGACAGGAATGAATTTGGAAGACAAAATAGCAGAAAATACACAACTGGAATAGTAAAAAGAAAAAAAATTAAATAAAAGTAGTTTAAGGGACCTCTGGGACAACATCAAGTGTACCAACATTCGCATCATAAGGGTACCAAAAGAAAAAGAGGGAGAGAAAAGAATGGAGAACGTATTTGAAGAAATAATGACTGAAAACTTCCCTAATCTGGTGAAGAAAATAGACATATAAGCCCAGGAAGCACGAGGAGTCCCAAATAAGATGAACCTAAAAAGGCGCACACCAAGACACTTTATAATTAAAATGCCAAAGTTTAAAGACAAAGAGAGAATCCTAAAGGCAGCAAGAGAAAGGCAACTAGTTACATAGAAAGGAGATCCCATAAGACTGTCAGCTGTTTTCTCAACAGAAATTTTGCAAGCCAGAAGCAATTGGCACAAAATATTCAAAGTGAAGAAAAACAAAGACTTACAATCAAGACTACCATATCCAGTAAAGCTATCAATTAAAATTGAAGGTAAGGTAAAGAGCTTTCCAGACAGGCAAAAGCTAAAAGAATTCATCACTGTCAAGCCTGTATCACAAGAATGTTAGAGGCTTCTTTTAAAAGAAAGAGTTAAAAAATAAATAAATATGAATAATAAAATGGTAATAACTATGTACCTATAGATAATTTCTTTAAATGTAAATGGATTACTTGATCCAATCAAAAGGTATAGGGTAGCTGAATGGTTAAGAAAACAAGACCCAAACATATGCTGTCTACAAGAGATCCACTTCAGATCGAAAGACACACACAGACTGAAAGTAAAGGGATGGAATAAGATATTTTATACAAGTGGAAATGAAAAAAGAAAGCTGGGGTAACAATACTTAAATCAGACAAAAGACTTTAAAACAAAGGCTACTATTATATATATTATTATTATATTAATATATTGTTAATAATAATATATTATTATATTTGTCTCTTATTAGAGACAAAGAAAGACATTGCAAAATAATAAAGAGATCAATCCAACAAGAGGACATAACTCTAATAAACATTTATGCATTCAATATAAGAGCACCTAAATATATAGAGCAAATACTGACTGACATAAAATGAGAGATCGACAGTAATGCAGTCATAGTGGGGGACTTTAACACCTCATTGACACCAATGGACAAATCTTCCAGACAACAAAGAAATATTGGCCTTAAAAGACACACTAGATTAGATAAATTTTATTGATATTTTTAGAACATTTCACCTCATAGCAGCAGAATATACATCTTTCTGGAATATTTTCCAAAATGGACCACACATTAGGCCACAAAACAAGTCTCAGTAAATTTAAGAAGACTGAAATCATATTAAGCATCTTCTCTGATCACAATGGTATGAAATTTGAAATCAATTACAAGAAAAAATGAAAAATACATAAACACATAGAGGCTAGCTAACATGCTAATAAACAATGAACGGGTTAACAATGAGATAAAGAAAGATATCAAAAAATGCTGTAAGACAAAAATGAAAACACAACAACCCCAAATCTATGAGACATAGCAAAATCAGTCCCAAGAAGAAAAATCACATCAAGACAGGCCTACCACAAGAAATAAGAAAAAAATCAAATAAATAATCTAACCTTACATTTAAAGGAACTAGAAAAAGAACAGCAAACAAAACCCAAAGTGAGTAGAAGGAAGGAAATAATAAATATTGGAGCTGAAATAAATAGAGTCTAGAAAACAATACAAAAAGTCAACAAAACCAAAAACTGGTTCTTTGTAAAGATAAACAAAATTTATAAACTTTTAACCAGACTCATCATGAAAAAAAGAGAGAAGGCGCAAATAATAAAATCAGAAATGAAAGAGGAGAAGTGACAATTGACACTACAGAAGTACAAAGGATTATAAGAAAAGACTATGAACAACTGCATGCCAACAAATTGGACAATCAGAAAGAAAGGGAAACTTTCCTAGAAATGAACACTGTCCTGAGACTGAGTCAAGAAGAAAGAGAAACTCTGAACCAATGGATTACAACTAATGAAATCGAATCAGTTATTAAAAAACTCCCAACAAACAAAAGTCCTGGACCAGATGCCTTTACAGGTGAATTTTACCAAATATTCAAAGAATGAACATTTATTCTTCTCAAGCTATTCTAAAAAATTCAAAAGGATAGAAGTCTCCCAAACTCATTTTATGAGGCCAGCATTACCCTGATGCCCAAACAAGACAAAGACATTACCAAAAAAGAAAAAGAAAAAAAAAAAGAAAAAAAAAAAACTATAGGCCAATATTTTTAATGAACATAGATGGGAAAATCCTCAACAAAATATTAGCAAACCAAATTCAGCAATATCATGCACCATGATCGAGTAGGGTTTATTCCTGGGATGCCAGATTGGTTCAATATCTGCAAGTCAATTAACGTGATACACCACTAACAAATAGAAATATAAGAACCATATATGATCAATTAATAGATGCAGAAAAAGCATTTGACAAAATCCAGTATCCATTTATGATAAAAACTCTCAGCAAAGTGGGAATAGAGGGAGCATACCTCAACATAATAAAGACCATATATGACAAACCCAGAGCTAACATTATACTCAACAAGGAAAAGCTAAAAGCATTTTCTTTAAGATCTGAAATGAGGCAAAGATATTCACTTTCACCACTTTTATCCAACATACTATTAGAAGTCCTAGCCACAGCAATAAGACAAGAAAGAGAAATAAAAGGCATACAAATTGGAAAGGAAGAAGTAAAACTATCATTACATGCAGATAATATGATACTACATAGAGAGAACCCTAAAGATTCAACCAAAAAAAAAAAAAACTGTTAGAACTGATAAATTAATTTAGTAAAGTAGCAAGATACAAAATTAATATTCAAAAATTGAATGCATTTTTATACACCAATGATGAATTATCAGAAAGAGAAATTAAGAGAAACAGTCCCATTTACAATTGCATCTAAAACAATAAAATATCTAGGAATAAATTTAACCAAAGAAGTAAAAGACTTGTACTCAGAAAATTACGTCATTGAAGAAAGATATTGAAAAAAAAAATACAAATAAATGGAAGCATAAACTGTGCTCATAGATAAGAAGAATTAACATTGTTAAAAAGTCCATACCACCTAAAACAATCCATAGATTCAATGCAATCCCTATCAAAATGCCAATGGCATTCTTCTCAGAACTAAAACAAATAATCTTAAATTTATATGAAATCATAAAAGATCCTGAATAAGCAATCTTGAGGAAAAAGAACAAAATTAGAGGTATCATGCTACTTGATAACAAACTATACTACAAATTTATAGTAATCAAAACAACATGATACTGGCACAAAAATAGACCCATATATAAATGGAACAGAGTAGAGAGCCCAGAAGTACATCCACATCTGTATGGTCATTTAATCTCGACAAGGGAAGCAAGAATATATAATGGGTTAAAGAAAGTCTCTTCAATAAATGCTGTTGGAAAAACTGGAAAGATACATGTAAGATAATGAAACAAACACTTTCTTACACCATATATAAGAAAAAAACTCAAAATGAATTAAAGACTTAAATGTAGGACTTGAAACCATAAAACTCCTAGAAAAAAACACAGGCAGTTAACTCTCTGACATTGTTCTTAATAATATTTTTTTCTGATATATCTCCTCAAGCAAGGAAAACAAAACAAAAAATAAACCAATAGCACTACATGAAGCTAAAAGTTTTTGCACAGCAAAGGAAACAATCAGCAAAACAAAAAGACAACCTACTGAATGGGAGAAGATATTTACCTATGGTAAATCTAATAAGGGATTAATATTCAAAATTTACAAAGAATTCATACAATCAACACCAAAAAACAAACAATCCAATTAAAAAATGGTCAAAGGACCTGAATAGGCATTTGTCCAAAGAGGACGTATGGATAGCCAATAAACATATGAAAAGATGTTCAACTTCACTAGCTATTAGGGAAATGCAAATCAAAACCACAAGGAGATACCATCATCAATAAATCAAAGAACGAGTGTTAGTGAGGATGTGGAGAAAACGAAAACTTTGTACACTGTTGGTAGGATTGCAGATTGGTGCAGCCACTATGGAAAATAGTTTGGAGGGTCCTCAAAAAATTAAAAATAGGTCCCTCTCACTGTCTCTCTCACTCTTTACCTCTGAGAGGAGCCCACGCTCTAAGTGTTATCCCTTTTCTAATAAACTTTATTTTTGACTCTAAAAAAAAATTTTTTTAATAAAATTACTTTATGACTCAGCAATTGAACTTTTGAGCATTTATGTGAAGGAAACCGAAACACTAATTTGAAAAGATATATGCAGACTTATGTTCACTACAGCACTTTTTACAATAGGCAAAATATGGAAGCAACCTAAGTGCCCATCAATAGATGGATGGATAAAGTAGTACATACAAACAATGGAATATTACTTGGAGATAAAAAAAAATAAAATCTTACTCTTTACAACAACATGGATGGACTTAGAGGGGACCATACTAAGTGAAATAAGTCAGACAGAGAATGACAAATATCATGTGATCTCACTCACATGTGGAATCTAAAGAACAAAATAAACGGACAAACAAAAATAAGAGTCTCATAGATACAGAGAACAAACTGGTGATTGCCAGATAATAGGGGGTCAGGGGCCTGGTAAAAAGGTGAAGGGATGAAGAAGTACAAATTGGTAGTTATAAAAGAGTCACGGGGATGTGAAATACAGCATAATATAGTCAATCATACTGTAATAACTATGTATAGTCCGAGGTGGGTACTAGACTAATCGGGGCGAGTGGGTCACTTCATAAGTTATATAAATGTCTAACCACTATGTGGTACACCTGAAACTAATATAAAATAATATCAAATGTCAATTCTAATTGAAAGATAAAAATAGAAATAAATAAATAAATAAATAAATAAATAAATAAATAAATACATACATAAAGCAAGCCAATTAAATCTTCCAGTTTACTCAGCTGAATTTTTTCTTTACCAGTTTGTTTTCCTGCACTTTTGCTGTCCCCATGAGAACATGCTTAGGCTAGTCTGTAGGTAAATGGAGCCAATCTGCCTCTGAAGCAAGTCCAGCCAGCTCCAGGCAGATGAGAAATAATAAGGGATTGCTCCTTGAGACACTGTGTTTTGGAGCGCTATATTATATAGCTTTATTTTGACAAGAGATGATCAATACAGCCAGCAATAAGAAATGCAGGGGGCTGACTGCTCTGCTTGAGTTTGAGTTTTAGCACTGTCACACACTATCTGTGTGAAATTTGAACATTTGACCTCTCTGAGCCTGTTTTACAGCCTGCATTTACAAATCCATTTATTTTGGCTTTAACACCTTTTAACATTGTTAACAGTTGATACCTTTGTTCCAGTGTAAGGCCAACTCTTCCACCTGCGCACTGCATCTAGTCACTTTTTACATACTCAAGGATTCTGCTCCTACAGTAATCCTATCACCTGTGTCATCAAATTTTCTCTCTTCATTAGATTATTTTATCAGCTGACAAACATTTTAATAAACAAAAATATATTTTAAAAACACACACCAAAACCTCCCCTGACTTTGCAACTGCCTCTACCTACTGCTCATTTCTCTGCTCTCTCTTACAGTAAAAATCCATGAAAAAGATTTCCACATTTGCAGTCTCTAATTTCTCACTGCTCATTCTCTCTCGAACACACTCTCCCTAGGTTTTGCCCTCACCACTCACGGACATTGCTCTTGGCAAGGGCATCTGTGACTTCCAGGTTTCCAAATTGGTGACCACCCAGTCTTTTCCTCCCTGATCTCCCTACGGAAGGGCTGGCAGCGACACCAGTACCGTGCTCAGCTCAATCCTCCTCTGTGAGGGTTCGCAGCAGCATGTACTTGACTTTAAAAGAGTCTCTCCCACATCTCCCTGTCCATCACAGCCTCAGCGAAGCTCCGGAGGTTTTCTTTATAGAAAAAACATATGCCTGCTCAAGCATAGCTGATAGCAACCCCTACACACACACACACACACGCACACACACACACACACACACACACACACACAAACTTTGTTTACATAGCTTTGCATAATTGCAAGGGGATTCCTAACACAATAAAATATAGATTATCCAATACTAGAGGTTGAGGGGGGTTCTTCATGGAAGAATTTTCTGGCTTGTAACTTAACTTGTCTCTAGGAAGTCACATTTCACTTTAGGATTCTCTACTCGCTGTTATGTTATATCCTCAGAGTCAGGGCACATCATTCTGTCTGGTTAAATATAGACCAGGGTCTTTTCCCTGAACACAAGTGAGATGAGGCCAGGATATTTAAACAAGACTTTGCAAGAAATTAATAGAAGGAAAATAAATTCACAAAGTAACTTGAAACTCTATAATTTGGGATTCAAGGTACCATTTGCTTTCTGTCTTCATGTGTTGTTTCCACATGTGGTAGCCCACATCCAAGGGCTGATGTCTAGACTTCTACCTTTCTCGAAGTTTAGTCTGAAGAGAGAAAATAAAAGAAACTGTGGGAATAGGAATTCCTCCTCCAACCTGTCCGAGAGCAGCCTTCCTAGTTCCAGTTTCCTGCCTAAGCTCTTGTCTCTTCTTCAGGGATTGGCAGTCAGAACATTCACCCCCTTCAAGGGATGCTCCACCCCCTCAGGACCAGAGTGAGGCTCTAAGTACACTGTGCCTTCAGTAGGCGTTGTAGGCTAGAAGAGAAGCAGGCTAGGGTAGTGATGAGAACACAGGCTCTGGAGTCCAATCCTGGGTTCAAATTTGTACTCTGCCAAGCAGTAGCTATGTGGTTCTGGGCAGGTTACTAAATCTCTCTGAGCCTCCATGCCCTCCTTTGTAAAATAGGGATAATAATAGGACTAATTTCATAGGGTCAGTGTAAGGATGAAGTAAGATAACGAATCTTATCTTACTGTGCGGGACAGAGCAAGGGCTCACAACGTTAATTAGCAGTAACGCAGAGACACACACAGGTAGTCAGGAGCAAAGTTCCCTCTCAAGAAAACCGACTATGGCAGACCTAGTCAGAATGTACTTGTTAAGCTGAGAAGGAAAATGAAACCACAGCGTGGCAGGACCTTGACCCACACAGCCCTGCTAATGCTCATTTAGGAATAACGGTTTCCCGTTACCTCATCCCAAGTGCCCTAGCCTCATCCCCATTAAGAATTCAAAGCTATTGACCTTCTCTCTTTTACCAGCATCCTTTGAAGTTCAAGTTTTACTTCAATTTTAGTAGAGCTTTGGGGCCTCATTAATTCATCTGCTCCTTTATTATGCCACAGTGTATCTCATCAAACAATTTGAGAAGACAGAATTCATCCCGTTTAACGGTAAACAAATAACCTTTCATAATAGCCTAGTGTTCCCACAAGGCCTTGAGGCTTAGGTGTCCTGGAATGCTCCTAATCTGTAGAAAGGCATTCAAAATTGGTGAATACAGAAAAGGTCAATACAGTGAAAGAGCAATACAGTGGCTGTTAAGTGTATCTTTGCCTTAAAAAGTCATGAGTATACTGATAGCTAAGTTTTTAAAAATTCCTTCATAGTATAGCTTGGTAGAGGGGTCAGCAAATTATTTCTGTCAAAGGCTATGTAATAAAAATTTTAGGTTTTTGGGCCATAATGTCTCTGTCTCAACTGCTGAACTCTGCCAGTGTGGGAAAAAGCAGCCACAGGCAATAAAAAATGAATGGGTGCAGCTGTGTACCAATAATATGTTATTTATAAAAGCAAGTAGTGAGGGCCATAATTTGCCACACTGATCTAGTATATTTCTCAAACTTAAGTCATGTCCCTACCAACTTCACAGTTTTTTCTAAATCTATGTACATTTGTAATCATATTGATTACAAAATTATTAAGGCTCATTTTATTTTTAAATATTGATTATAAAATAAAAAATAATATTACTACTGTAAAAGGAAAACTAGGATTGCTTGTAATAAAAGGTAATCTTAAACACATTGCAATTAAAATGTTACTTGAAATCTGAAGAAGAAATAAGATTTCCTGCTAAAGACAAAGCTTCTAAACAAAACTAGTCTTGTACTGTATCTTGCTGGCTCCCACTGCTCTCTCCGCCTTAGCCATGGTGGCCTTCTGCAAGCCCCTCCTCCTTGCATTAGCCCCACCCCCATTGTGCGTGTGCACATGCTGTTTTGCCTGGCTGGAATGCTGGGCCTTGCCTCTCTACCTGGTTAATGCCTACCCATCAGGGGAGCCTTTCCACTAAATGTGTCAGACCACCTCTTTTATTATAGCTGTTCAGAAACCAGCAGGCCATTCCTTGAAAGTATATGTCACAAATGCTGTTTTATATTGGCTGGAAAATTAGTGGATTATTTTCTGACTTACCTCCTATACCATCTTCTTGAAATCAAGGAATCAGGATCTAATATGGTACCTTACCACAGTAGCTTCTGACAAATAATTATTGCACTGAATGCATAAATGAATAAGATTTTTTAAAATATAAATTAGTCTATTCTGGTTTTAACTTTTTTTTTCATAATTTAAATCATTGCTTTATCCTTGAGACCCTGTAAATTCATATTCTGATAATTAGTTTAAAGACAGCACTTTCTTTAGAGAAATGTTTAGTTGTTTCCAGCAAAGTCAGGGGTTAGGATTACTTCCTCAAGGTATAAAAGAGAAGACGTTAGTGCTTCTGGGTGCTTTTAAGGTATAGCTTTCTCCAAATCTTTCCAGATATCACTATTCTAAAAGTTAGAGTCCTTTCTTTTTTGATCAGTTCCCTCATATCTCATGAAATCTAGTGAGAATACAAATGTAATACTTTAAAGTAGATACGTAATTCTTAAATAAAAAATATTCATGTCTGTACCTTCCAAAATGATCTTGCGTTTCACAGCTGTGCTGTACATACTTGGGAACAGTAGCAAGTTAAAAACTAAATTTTTGGATTAAAGCCAACATGGATTAGAATCCTAGTCTGTTATTTACTAACTTCTGTAACCTGGGCTTCCTTATCTGTGACATGGAGATAATTGGTGTGATCTTACGGGACTATTCAAAGGATTTTGTTACAAAAGTAATGTAAATACTAAGCCCAAGATCTTACCAGTATATGATAAGCCCTAAATAAATATTTATTATAGCTGTTAGTATCATTTATACAATTTACATGCTACTTTCCCTTAACAAAGATGAAAAAAATGATATGCACATCAGGGACATTTTTTTTTAATTGACAAGAAAAAGATCATCAATATATCTTTCCCATTTTAAAATAGAGTATCATGTCTTCAATATTTCTCTCAACTTCATTTAGTACAAAATTTAAAAAATTCAGAAAACAATTACATAATAATAAATTCAATTTTGTATTTAAGCAACATAAATGAAGATAAAAAGAACAGAAAAGTAAAACTGCTGACCCGTAGATCTAAGGTTAACATCAAAAAGGGTTGGGTGCAGAAAAATTTGTGATGCTTCTTATTTTTAAAAAGTGTTGCTTTAACAAAAAGTGTGTTGTTGTTGTTGCTGTTAAATAAGAGATCCTTCAGACATGATTCCATAGTGTAGCGGTTAGCACGTCTGCTTTACACGCAGAAGGTCCTGGCTTCGCGCCCCAGTGGAGCCACAGTACACAGTTTATGGCCATGCCACCCTGAGCAAGCCTGGAACCTAAGCAGGGTTGGGCCTGGTTAGTACTTGGATGGAAGACCACCTAGGAAGACCCAGGGGCTGTAAGCATAAATAATAAAAATAATAAATAAGAGCTCCTTCACCATTTTCGAGTCATCACTCAAACACCACTGCTCATTGAGGCCCAGCCTGAGTACCACTTTATAACTGTAACCTGCCCCACACCTCCACCAGTCCTGTTTTCAAGAGCACTTATTGCCTTATAACATCCTTCTTTGTTTGTTTATTTCTTATAATTTGTTGTTTATCACTCTGTCAGAATCTCCACAAACTGCTTCTGCGTCTCTTTTCTTCACAGATGCTCACTTTCTAGAACAGTGCCTGGTCTGTGTTAAAACTCAATAAACACTTGCCGAATAAAAGAATAAAGATGACAGACTACAAAATATCTTCTTATAGAAGAGTTATGCCCTACAAACATTAAATAAAATCCTGAGCAAAAAGTAGAAGGAAATAGCAATATATAAAAGAAATTATCTTAATATCATATATGGGTCTAAACATCATGCAATGGAAACAGCTAAATTATGGCACTAAGAGAACTGGAGTTGACTTCATGGCACATGTTTAGGCAACATAGGAATAACCCTGCAAAGGATAACTCAGAGTCTAATATCAGTTTCCATCCTGACTGACGTGTGGAGGACAGACCGTTCCATGGTATGGCCACTGTCTTGTCCTGCAAGCTGTACCAGGACAGAACGGAGGTTGCTTTCCAAAACCCCTACTGGGGACTGTCTGATCATAACTGACGTTCATTCTGACATAAATCAGCACTTCTCTCCTGCCTCCCACTACGTGCTGGTTCCTGGAACAGGCCATTTTCCTGACTTGCTCAAGCATGAAAAGTAATTGCCCTACCTGGTAGCATTCACGTACTCGTACCTTGACTGTCCCCACCCTTTATCCTATATAATTCTTTTGCACCTGCCAAACTTCATGCAAAACATCAACTTCATCTTGCAGCCACCCAAGACTTGCCTCATATGTAAATTTTCCTTAATAAACTCTATTAATTACCAGGCTGGAGTGGCTAGCCTCTTTCCTCGGTCTTTCTCTGCCTTCCTCTTACGGAGGTAGATTTTCAGCCTCAGGCCCTTTCTTTGGATCTGCATGTACTAACAGCCTGGAATCAGCAAAATGCTTTTCATTTATGAATTTAAAAGTCTCTGATCCAATAAGAGATGTTTAGGCATAAATCAATGTCTTGTCTTCTTCATAACATACATTTTCAGAATTAAGTTTAAGCTATATTTCTGCAGAGGCCACATCAGTTATTCAGTGTTATCAACCAACTTAATTAAACCAGTGTTAAAATTAATAAGAAATGGAAATATAAGATATGAATTAAATTTTATATGAATTCTAGATGTATCTAGAAACTAGAAAACTATAATACACAAAACTTCTCTCTTAGTGTGTATACGTATAATCTTTTAAAAAAGGAGTAATGGGTTTTTTTCCATATGTGAATACTTATTTCTTTTTAGAAATCTGACATAAACAATTATCCTTTATAAAATGGATTGTTCCAGGCAAGATATGTTTAAATTGATTTGTAGTCAATCCTATCACATTTTAAATGCTCAGGAAACTCATTATTCAAAGGAACCCTGGGGAGGAAAAATAATTGACTTAAACAGCTGCTTTTCTGTTAATTACAAACCCATTGGGAATATGATATACTATTTTTGCTTCTTTCTTGTTCTCAGAGCAATAGAAAATCCCTTCATGGTAGGATTTAAGCAGACAGTATAGAAAGACAGCTCAGTCAATGCTAATGAGAAGTGGGAAGTGCCCTTAATAGAAAACTTTCACTATTAGTTTACACATAGGAAACTTTCCCTCACTCCATGTATAGGTATGTTTTCTCTTTAATTATGTGGTCTTTATAATTAATATTCCAAATCAGTGCCTCTTCACTCTTATTTAAAGAGCCAAGCCATCTTCATTGCTTATACCAAACAGTCAAGATATGAACTGGGAACAAGGCTCGGGGGTTGAAGAGCTGGTCAGACTCGCACTTGACAGTTCCTGAAGCTACTAGTCCTTATGACTTTAGATGATATAAGCAGATCAAGAATCTATATAGAATTAAAAAAAATTATGTCCCCAAGAGAAGTCATTTCATATTGTATGGCATTAGTTTGTAGGTATATTTTTAATTCTAAAGCCATAAAATGCTCTATATGGAACATTACACAAATGTAATAGTATACAAAAGAAAATGGCACCCATAGAACATACAACACCATGAGTAAACTGTAATGTAATCTATTAATTTTGGGAGATTATGATGTGTCAGTGTAGGTTCATCAGCTGTAACAATGCACCACTCTGTGGAAGATGTGAATAAGGCAGGAGGCTGTGAGTATGTGGGCGTAAGAGGTACATGGGATCTCTGTACCTTTCCCTCTATTTTGTTGTGAACCTAAAACTTCTCTAAAAAAAAGTCTCAACTTTTTAAAAAAAGAAATTGCAGATCAGTGTGTATAATTCCATTTTTTCATAAGTTGTATAAATTATGTTTATTTATGTGCTTACAAACTAACGGAATTTATTTACTTACAGAGTTCTGCATTGCTTACACTCTTTTTATTATTTACTACTCTTGTACTTAAATTTTTTTCTTAATGATAAACTAAATTTAATTCAAAGTCACCTGAAAAGTACCAAATTATAAACTGTTTTTGTAACATAAATTTATTTATTTTAATATCTGTTCCATATTTCTACTAAATTGACCATTAAACCATAGCACACAGCCAATGAAGCCCATCAACTCAGGCATTTGCTGTATCTGGGTATTATATTAATGGACTCTTCCTTACCTATAAAGAATGCCAAGAACATTGAAAACAGCTAAGGTCAGAATCATAGAATATTAGTCTTTGGTAGGAACCAATAACATCCAACAGTTATTAAATGTTTAATAATTGCCATCTATGGTTCTATGAGTTTATCAATTATAACTCATTTTATCACCTAACAACCTTATTGCTATCCTCATTATACAGCCAAAGAAAAAGAGAAACAGATTGAATAATATGTCCAAGGTCAAAGTGAGTACATGGTGAAGCTGGGATTTGAACCAAGCAATCCAGTCGCAGACTCTGCACTATTAACTACTCACTAACCAGGATGCATTCCAGGGGAATCTTTTAGATAGTTTAAATAATAAAGAGCACACATCATAAGGCATTCTCTTTTATAGGAGAAGTTCCATGTATTTGAGATTTTGTTTTTAATCTTATTGAAATAATTCTGCTTCCCTGTATCTTGAATTTAACATTTAAGAATGATATACTGCAAAATCAGAGACATTATTTCTTAATGCAGGTAATACTGTGATTTGATGGAATGGACATCTGTGCCCTGCCCACATGTGTGTATCTCCTACTAATTTTTTTATGGACTATTTTTTATGGCAGGGTTGTCCTATTAAGGCCAAAGCATAGTGTAATGCAACTCACATGAGTAGACATTGGGGTTTCATTGCAAGGAAGTAGTCATTCCAGCTGTCAGTTATCCACGGAAAAGATATATCCTGGGAATAGAATTATAACTTGGAAGGAGGTCTACAATGAGAAAGAAATGAATCATCTTCCTCACTCCATTCCGGGTCTTTGGAGGTGTTTGGAGGGCTTTTGATTGGTGGGAAACTAGTGCATAGGGAGGAAAACTGGGGCATTTAGCAAGGAGGTATAACCCTGTGGTTGGGCAGGAGGTCATATCCGCAGGGGACCCTAAGAGAGCCAGAGTTCTGTTTTCTGAAAAGAACCATTCCTAGAGGCTAACTTTGCATGGTAGTCTTTGTGTGGAAATCTCCTCCAGTTTTCTGGAGGCTTTAGTTAAAGTATGATTTGTGCCAGAGTAAGGATGTACATGGTACAGCTTACTGGTGCCAGTGGGAGCTCTTAAAAAATAGGAGAAGAGCTATGAAGTTCAGCTACCCCTCCCTATCTGGAGACTGTCCACTGCCAAGCTTGGAAAATTCGAGAGTTATTCTATTAAGGGAGCTGGTGAGTTTGCTTGTAACATGCTAATACTTTTAGCTTTTCCAAACCTACAATACACTTTATAATTGTGACAAATTTAAGATCAGCTAAAATACTCAAGACTTTTTCAGACATCTCAGTGGTACCATACGTGTTCAAATTATATTTTTTAATCTAAATATGAGAGCTTAAAATTTTCAATTAGATATTTTTTACCCTTAATCATTGAGCAAGTCAAGATCATATAGCCAATCATAATCTGACTGATTATTGTGCTAGAGAGCCCTCTCAACTTTGGTTGTATTCAAATTAGACATAGGTGTGTGGTTGTATGTCTTCAATCAAATCATTTATATTCATACATGCATACATACATACATACGAAAGAAAGGAGGGAGGGAGGAAAGGAGGGAGAAAGGAAGGAAAGAGAGAGAGAAAAGGAAGGAAGGAAGGAAGGAAGGAAGGAAGGAAGGAAGGAAGGAAGGAAGGAAGGAAGGAAGGAAGGAAGGAAGGAAAGAAGAAAGATACGGTCAAGGATCAAGTCTTGCTTTATTTACCCAACCTTGAAATGAATTCACTTACTATTATCTGGCACATATTTCATCAAGTTCTCAAGGATATCAATACAGACTTGTCAAATGCCTTGTTACACTTAAAACACACTATATTTGCATATCATTCCTTGATAACCTAATAATCTTGAAAAATAAAAAGAAGAAAAAATAAGTAAATTTGGGTATCGAATCTACCTTACAGCTCTCGTTATCAGCTTATTCCTTTCTAAAGTACCTAATTCTCAGCTAACACGTTTTAAACCTTTTTGCCAAGGATCGATTTCAATATTAATACAGTTAACACACTATGTTTTGAAAATATGAACAGCATTAGTCCACCAATCCATTTTCTTCTTATACAAGGAGAAATAAACAGCAACATAGCAGGTAGCTCTTCCACTGACATCCTCCTTTGCGGGTTCTAGAGATTAAGCAACAGCACCATAGGGATAGAAATGAATCAACAGTTCTCAGAGATAGACATCTACTGTTCTGATCATTCCCAAATATAAATGACAAGCAGAACCAAGTGAGAAGTGTATTTTGACTTGTTACTGGCTTATTTTAATGTGCATTCCTTGGACATACACCCCAGTATTCTGATTTAGCAGGCAAGGGGAGAGGTCCACAAATTCCCACCCAACCAAGTTCGGGGACTACCATGTTCATATCTATGCTTTTTTCCCTTAGATATGGTGGAACAAATCATTTAGTTAAGGAACTAATGTGATTACTCTATTTCATAGATTCTAAGACACATTTATAAATTTTAGTATTTTTAAAATTGGTATATACCTTACAATTGATAGTTCATAATTTATTTGAGAGCATTTTTTTTTTCTTTCTGGTGCTTAAAAAGATGGTGCACCTTACAATTGATGGTGTATTAGATTCGATGAAATATGGTTGTTACAAGTTGTAAATTTAATTTCATTGTGTTTCATAGTCACAAACTTATCTTTAATCTTTAAGCTCTTGGCAAATAATTGCATGCCTTTGGTCACAAGGTGGAATTAACTGAGACATGTGAGAGGAACTACACATTTCCTTAGGACTACTGGAAAAATCAACTCTGTATTACAAGATAAGTCAATAATGTCTAGGACTTTTGGTAACAAAGACTGAGAAAAAATAAATAAGAGAGGTCCATCAGGAAGTATAGGCCATTCTAAGTTCTCTGCTTAATGTGGTAACAAGCAAGCTTTTAGTAGTAACTATTTGAAAAGTATGTTTAATAAATTACAGAGAATGAAAGATTGTTTTTGTAATAATCTTTTATTTTCTTGCCTTTGGGAGAGCTTCACAAATAGGAAGTAAAGCTAAAAATGAGACTAATAAACAGGGATCGGACTGTGGCCCAGGCACACACACAGGAGTAGGTTGTGCAACAAAATAAATGTGACATAGTCACACCAGGACAAAAAAAAAAAATGAATACTGACGTGGCCTACTTAATTGTATGAAAGAAGAAAATAAAGAAGAGTTGAAAAAATCTTTAGCAACAGAAAAAGAATGGGAACCCAGAAGCATGGCTCCAAATCCAATGCTCTTTGAACTATATCACTGTCATCAGGCTACCTCACTTGACACCTAAGCAAAGTACGTGGTTTTTCTTGAACCCTGGAAGTCAAGACTAAAAAAACTTTACATATTTCAATAATCCAAGAAGCTAAAGTGTCTTCCAGTTACATGATGATAACTACATTTTAATAAGTATGCTTTTTTTTCTTTTTATGAAAGCACAGGTTTTTTTTCCAGCAAAAATATTTTTTATCTAGGGAAAAAAATTTAACCTTAAGCATTATCCATTTTATTTATTGACAATTTATTATTATTATTATTATTATTATTATTATTATTTTAGAGGCAAAACAAAAACCAGTTTAAGTTGCTTTCTCAAGACCATGGCACAAATCCAAGACCACGGTCTTAGTTTAAGGATCACAGTCTGATCCCTGTTTATTAGTTTCATTTTTAGCTTTACCTCCTAATTGAGAAGCTCTCCCGAAGGCAAGAAAATAAAAGGCTATTGCAAAGCAATAAACTTTCATTCTCTGTAATTTATTAAACATACTTTGCAAAATGTATCTAAAAAATATTTTTGCCTTAGCAAAAAAAAAATTTACTGAAACTTCTTACCACAGATTCCAGATACTCATATGCACGGAAATATATATAGGTAATGGAAAAGAATATTTTTCTCAAGTTTTATTCCATTTGGTTAATGTTATTTAAAACCAATAGGAAGGGGGAGGTACACAGGGTAAATGGGGTCAAATATGACAGAAGAAAATCTAACTATAAGGGGTGAACACACAGTGTAAATATATATATATATATATATATATATATATATATATATATATATACATATATATATATATATATACATACCTTACTATTAAAATGTACAGATAAAACATTAGATTTCATTAACAAATGTCACCATAAAAATAATTAATTAATTAAAATAAATAAACAAACAAACAAACAAATAAATAAAACCAACAGGATAAGGTGACATTGAAGAGCGATAGTCTTATACCCTAACTGATGCTTGTTAAATTGGAAATCCACGTAAGGAAAAAGCAATGAATATTGACCCTACCTTTTATCATTAAAAAAAAAAAAATTCTAAGTAGATTGCAGGTCTAAATATGAGGTAAAATAATAAAGCTTCTCGAGGATAACATAGATTTTATTAATGGCCTTGGTCTAGGCAAGATTTCTTAAGCGGGACACAAAAAGCACAACCCTTAGAGAAAAAAAAAACTGATAAATTGGGCTACATTAAAATAAAAAACTTCTGTTTTTCATAAGAAATCTTTAAGAGAGAACAAGGATAAGCCACCAGACTGAATGAAAACATACTGATGGACAGACATTTAGGTTGGACTAGCATTGCTATGCACATTCTTACATCTGTCTTTTGTTACACATTCTATACATTTCTCCTGGATATAGCCCAAGGAGTGGTTTATTATATAAATTAGTATATATCCATACCACAGAATATTATACAGCAACAAAAATGAACAAACTACTATTACAATAAGAGTGAATCTCACAAAAATAATGTTGGGGGGGAAGGGAAAGAAGCAGGCACAAAAGAATACGTACTGTATGATTTTGTTCACATGAAATTATAAAACAGAAAAACATGTCTACGATGGAAAGCCAGACATTAATTACCTTTAATGGAGAGGATGGTGGCTGGGAAAAAACACAAAGCCGTCTCAATATGAAACTGCTTTGAACTGTAAATGTATGATTCGTACACTTTTCTGTATGTATGCTATACTTGCATAAAACAACTATAAAAATGAAAAAAGAAAAAACATCATGGTAATAATCAGCTATTGTGCCATTATGAACTAATAGAGTTGCAAACTGGAGGTGATCCAAAAGAATCATTGAATTTCAGTTAAAACAATTACCTAACATGACTCTATCTATTTCTGATTAAGGAGACATTTGTTAGTATACTAATCTTATTTATATAACATTTGTTTTGTTTTTAAAGTAATTAATAAGTTTGTCAGGTGGTCTTTCTAATTTAAAAAAATTATCCTCATTTTTTTGTTTACCTTGCTTTTATAACGTAAACTTAACCTGCACAGTTTGATGAATTGTAAATTTTCTTCAGGATTGATTTTTTCTGCTTAATTTTCTAATATTAAAATTTCAGTAGGAATTATGTTCTGTGATCTGCTCTGACCATAAAATGAAAAATTTAGTAGTTCAGATACTTATCAGACTACTGAATTTTTTTTTAATTTAATCTCTCTAAGGAATATGTCTTACTAAATCCTCTTTCGAGTTTTATTTAAAAATTAAAGAGAAAACAAAGGGCTTCAGAAGAGAACACTGGCCTGTGAAGAAGGCAGTCCCCACTCTTTTCATTGTGGGCACTGAGCTTCATGGTCTGGGTGACCTTGAGCCACATGCCACCCACTCTAACTTCCCTACTTTGTCCCCAGCGTAATCAAAATCATTCATCATGGTTTTGTTGTTTGTTTCCTGTATGTTTGTTTTTGTTGTTACGATGTTTTGACATCTTTTAAAAAAAAGCTTTCTGGCCAAGGAGAGATTGCCCCTCCCAGGGCAAACCAGTCCTTAGAGAGCAAAGGGCATGCTATCCAATAGAAAAACTAACCAAATTCAGAGCCCTACCTCCTCTATCTGGCCTGTACACCCCAGGAGGGAATATTCCTCTGCCTTAATCATCTGAGGGTAGGTACCAGGCAACTAGAGACCACTCCTAAAGCCCAAAGCTCACCAAAATTATTCAAACTAGCCAAACCTAAACTACTTACCCTGCCCTGCCTCGTCTTTCCTACAGAAACCCCAATACAGGCCAGTGGCCTGAGCATCCCTCTCCCATACCCTACCCACCTCCACTCCTACCTCTACTTCCTGACTGAAACATGGTACTCCTCAAGCATTCCTGTGTGGTGAGCCACACCTCTTGTTTCTAGGGGAACTATGAGTAACCTTAAACTTTTCTTTCAGTGGTATTGACCTCTCTGTATTGTCACTCAGTCCCCTTGATGAATTAAGACCCGACACAAAACAAACTTTTTCTACCACTCTTTCTAGACCTGTTTCTGATCACTTTCCCTACTCTGATCCCCCCCCTCCCTATCTCTTTACATTCATTCCCAGGGTCTCTGTACTTGCCCTTTACCCTGACACTTGACCTTTGATCCCTCCTTTCTTCCTGTCTCCACATCTTGCCCCTTCCTCATTCCACCTTATTCTCTGATGCCTTCTCAGTCTGTGGAAAGGCATATGGCATATGTTTAGCATCCCTGCCCCTTGAATTACAGTGTCATCACCATGAAAAACACCTACCACACTGTTACATCCACCTGTGCTTTATCTCCTTGACTTTGTTGAGCTAACAGGACAGGGAGTGGTTGGACAACAAGCCCAGTTCCTGTTTCTATCTGCTCTGGCTCTCTGTGTCTCTGTCTTTCTTTGTGACCTTAAACAAATCAAATAAATATTTTACCTCCTGCCTAGAGGCAGATGAAAAATGTCCCAGTTCACAGGGGAGATGTGAGGATGCATTAAAAGCTCCTCAAATGTTTTGAGAACTCGTCTGGTCTCAGGCAGAGGAAACAACCTTGAGAGCATGGCTGTGCATCAATATGTGAGCATGGCAGCTCAAAACAAGCTCTCATGACCAGGCTTTAGGTACAATTTCCTTAAGGTGGGAACAGAAATGAAACTGGTATGGGTGGCCAATCACATGCAATCATGATGCACTCCCCCTTGTGTCCAGAGTGGTTCAAATATAAATACAGCATTATCTTTATTTTAACTTCCTCTTTTAGAGGCTTTCATGTAGGAGACCCAATGATTGATATATGTCACAGTGCATATAAATATTTTTATGGTCAAGAAAGCAAGCTATGAGAGAGATTTCTCCTATATTTTTAAAGTTTCTCATATTACTTAGCTAAAAGAAGTCGCTTACTAATTTTTACCTGCAAATATGTCTTTGAAGTGATCTAGCTCAAAATGAGGATGAGGGATACCAAGAAAAACAGGTGACGCCAACTAGAAAGTCACTCTATGTGACTTTCCACGTAACTATCTTAAGCAAGGTTATACCCACTACAGCAGGGAGCATGAGACACTGTTTTCAAATTGGAATCAGAAGGAAGCCCAAGGGGTTTACAGGGCTCTGGATGACAACACCCTTAGCCAGATCTTCTGAAGAGCAGTGGGGAGTGCGGGAAGACGAGGTTGCAGAAGCCCCAAGTTTAATCTTCTGTTGCTATTACTTTTTACCCTTTACCACATTTCTTCACAGAATAAACCTAAATAAACAAAAATGGCAGAAATCAATCACAATCGTTTGAACACTTTCCCTCCCTACCCTCCAATTCATATGTTGAAATCCTAATTTCCATAGGTAATGATATTAGGAGGTGGGGCCTTTGGGAAGTGCTTAGGGCATGAGGATGGAGCACTCAGAGTGAGATTAGTAGCCTAGTAAGAGAGGCTCCAGAGAGCTCCCTGGCCCCTTCCCTGACATGAGGACTCAGGGAGAAGGCACTGGCTATGAATCAAGAAGAGGGCTCTTGCCCCAATGCAACCATGCTGGTGCCTTGATCTTGGACTTCCCAACCTCCAGAACTGTAAGCGACGAAATACCACGAACAATATGGTTGTTTATAAGACATTTTGTTGTAGCAGCCCAAATGGACTAAGACATCAACTAAGATTCTTTCTTCCTATAGCCCTGAGCTGGATAGATAAGATAATTTGAGAGTATAAGAAATGAGGGAGGAAATTCAGAACTGCAAAGAATTAAATCAAGCTAAATCCAGCTGGAGTCATTTTCCTCAGACAGAATAGGCTCTTCCATTCATTGTAGCTTGACAACACTCCTCATAAGGAATGAAAAGAAACCCAGCACCTGTTTGTATAGACCTGAGGAGAAACTTGCCTCTACTTCATGAGCACCTTTTACAAATATCTTTGGTTTTGTGCACATGTGTGTGTGTTCCTTTTTCTCCTTCTCTGTCCTGCTCAGTTTCCTAAATATAAAAGTGAGACCCAGGACAGTCACTGCTTTTGTTTAACACAATTTCATGTCACTCAGAAGTAACAGAGGCTCATTTCTAGGATGTTCCAAGAGAAAATATTTTACTTGGGCTTGATGACATGTCCCTAGCCCGTCAAATACCCTCTGTCAGATAAACAGGGGCCCGCAGGCTTGGGCCCTAGCTAAGCACAGTATCCTTCAAAACCAGGTCAAGGGGATGCGTGTGTCACTTGCATAGAAACTAAGGGATGTGCAGTCAGGAAGATGATCTGAAAAGCAGCCTTAGGGAAAGAAGTCCATCAAATGTGAGCAGACCACCAACAGAAAGCTTCATTCTGAGGTGCTGGCTGGAAAATGTGAATCTAGGCATAGTGCCCATTGGCCACAATTGAAGACCAAATGAAATACCAAATGAAATTTGAAACCAAGTACCAGAGCCCGATTTAAGTGCTGGCTGCTCCCTGAGAGATTCTGGATGTCTCTTAACCTATTTAGGCCTCGGCTTCCTCACCATGGATGTAATGACAGCTTTTACATCAGGCATTAGGAAGATGAAACGCTACAAAGATGCAAAACATATGTATAGTGTTGTATTGTATTATTGGTATTTTCTTTTTCTTCCTGCCTCTTTGATCAGGCTTTTATTCAAAATTAGCTGTCCAGTGACCTGACCTTTACAGAATAAACAAATTTGAGTTTATGCCACAGGCTTCTTTTCTGTGGTGGGTTTCTCTCCTGCAGGCTTCTTCTCAGCTGCTGGTTTCTTGGCAGCTGCAGCCTTTTTCCCACCAGTCTTCCACTTCATAACACCAACAGCCTTCTTTCCTTTCTCCCCTACCACAGGCTTCTTGCCTGGAACCTCCTTCTCACCCGATTTGGTCTAACGCTGCTACTACTTTATCCACCCAGAGCTGGTGGTTCTTGGCCTCGTGAAGAATGGTGTTCCGCCACATGGCCTTTGCGCAAGGGTTTAGCTTCCACATGATTCTCCGGTTTTTCAGTGGTTTCTTCTCCAAGACTCTGCGCCGAATCTTCTCGCATGGCACTCGGAGGGCTCTTTGGGTCTCTGGGCTTTTCAGCATCCTGGTAAGGTCTGTAGTGAACGTCTCGCGTGTTAGAGGGTCGTAACTACTCTTGAGAGAGGCAGCTCTACTCCCAGTGCCACGTCAGTCATCTAACTTATGGAAAGTATTCCCAGTCCCAATGCAGAAACAGCCTGCATGCCCCCGGGAGCAAATTTCAAAATGTTCATTTTGCTCACATTAAGCAGAGTGATCCCAGGATGTTTCTGAAGGCTCTGATGATGCCAGTGCCCTCATTATATATGATGCAAGGTCCCCCATGCTGGATATGGCGACGTTTCCCCTTTTGCCCTTGCCAGCTCTCATTCACCAGGAGGCAGAGACCTTTCTGATACCATTTCAGGCCTTCAGTTTCTTAAGCAGCAATACAGCCTCCTTGGTCTTCTTGTAGCCTTCAACTTTATCTTCAACCGTCACAGGAAGTTCAGGAACTTCCTCAATTTGATGACCTTGAGACATGACCAGTGCTGGTCAGGCCCAGGCAGCCAGGGCACAGCAGATGAAATATCACTTCTGTGTTGTGTTCATTCTATGGTGCCAATGGCACCAGGTTTGGGTTGGTGCAAACATGCGCCCCCAATGGCACGTACTGCCAAAAGCACCCTGGCCAGAACAATGGGTCCCACCCCCTCGAACTCTGGACATGCAAGCCACAGCTGTGCCAGCATCCCACGACTCAGCACTAGTTTGATGACCTCCTAATTCACTGACAGCACAGGGCTATCTATTCTTTTTGCACAAGTTGGTGTAAACAAAGTTTACAGTATGTGGTTGAATGAGAGCATTGAACACAGCAGGCAAAGTGACATTTTTGCCAGATGATTCCTCCTTTTCAGAGTTCGCCGATATCTGTGGACCAGCACACACCATGGAGGGGAGAGGAGATGGCCATTCTCCCCTCCACGTGGCTGTTCCCACAGGAAAAGCTATTGTTATTGTTATTTATCCCTTTTCATAGGGTGTTCATGTACTTGGTGTGCCAAGGAGGCTTTAAAGAAATTCTATTTGAATAAATGCAAGATCCTGGGACAAACTGACCCTCAAATGCCATTTCCATATTAAAATGGGGAAACTAAGGCAAAAAAAAAATTAAGAAACTTGTCCAGGGTCATACAGATAAATAACAAAGTGAAAATTCACACCTAAGTAGCTTCCTCTGTCTTGTTACCTGGACACTTCCAGTATAACTCTTAGTTTCTTGGAACCATTCACACTACCCACATTTCTCCTATTATGGCAGCTCCCTTCTCAGTTTCTGTCTAAAATATCCTTTCTCCCCTTCTCAACCTAATAAACTTCTACTAAGTCTTCAAGTTTCAGCTCCAGTGTTATCTCATCGGGTCCCCATGAGGCCTTTTCTATGGCCACCAGGAAAGTGGATCTCCCACCATTGGGCTCACATCCATCGTTGTCAACATCACACTGAACTGGGGTTTGGTGGAAGATACTGTCCTGACGTCCATGGAAGCACATCTGAGGGAGGTCTGTGAGTCAGACATGTGGCTATACATGTGAACACACACATGGAACAGAAATGCACAGACACACACAGCAGAGAATTTTTATGTAATATTTTTCCAGAATATCTTGGGGAATACGATATTTTTATGTCTACCATGGCTGCTCCTGTAGACATGAACCATGTACTCATCAGTGTTGACATGATGTGCCAGAACAGCCATTCACTGGTAGAAATTTTAAAATATGTGCCCTGCCATTATGATGATGAGCATCTGTCCTTGTTTACTTCAGGATTGACTTAGGTTAGAAACTATCAAAGAAAATAATGAAGAAGAAATATCAAGCATCTGTTGGCTTTGCTTTCCACTGGGTGCAATGGAACACCAAAGACCCAATGCTTTTGCATGGCTACGTTCTTACCAATGGAAGGAGCATGAAGCAGAAAATGCTCAAATAGCATCTCATACTTCTTGCTGCAAAATGTATTAGTGTAGATCTTTTTCAAGAAAGAAGGCTGGAGTTAAAAAGGCAAGCCTTTACCAAAATTTGCTCTGCTCTAATGTAGCAGTCCAGTCTTAAAATTGCAACAAGAAGACTGGTAAAAGCTGTGTACCCCAGAAATGGTCAAGTTAGTGTGTGGTCTGAGTCAGAGGAGAGGGTTAGAATGGTGCCCCTAAGAAATAAAATTATTTCATGATTGACTTTGTAAAATATTTGGGGGCATGTGATAGAGGAATCGGAAGCATCTTTATGTAGCCAGATGCCTTCTAAAACGAATTTCTATTTAGCAAGCCTTTTTTGAAATTTCAAATTCATCAATATATTTGAAATAATGAGAAATTTCTTCTGCAAATCAGACTTATTGGAGCACTTTGTGAACAGACAGAACACCTGTGGCACTTGGTAACAGTTTAGAGGAAGTATATTTATTCAGCAAGCTTTCAGACTCATTGCTTTCAATGGTCTGCTTGTCTACAGCAAGATGTCAACTTTGTTAATGCCAGGGCTTTGAATCATTGACTTTTCGAAATGTTTTCTTATAAAATGAAAGCAGAATAGGAACTTCTCATTTACAAATCTGTGATACAGAAATATGCCAACAACTTGGAACTCCACATAACTCTTTAAAGTACTTCTGCTCAGACAACCTGAAAATTGAAACATGTTTCTTCATTCTCCCTTTGCTAACGCCAACAGCATCCCCTTGCTAATGTGAAGCCAATAGAAATTAAAAGACATAACTCTAATTCAGATAGTCTTAGAATATCTTGGTGTTCCCTTGTCACAAGCCGATCGTGCCATCTGTGAACATGAATTCTGTTTGCTACGACATGCTGTTGTGAGCCCAGCTTTTCAGTGTTTGTTACCATCAAAACAAAAAGTCTCTGTGATGTGCTTATGCTGCAATGCCAAAGACCACTTGGTAATTTCAGCTTCTCATTCAAGCCAAGGGAGAGATGCCTTCTCATTGAAATTTATATTTTAGCAAAAACAAAGTTTATTTTGAAATTTTATTTGCACACTTTGGATTTTTTTCTTTCCTTTTTTTTTATAATATTGCTTGAAATTAATTTTGCATGTAAAATGGATGGAAAAGGCACAATTCTTTATAAAAAGTATTTTGATCCAATGCTGCAATATAAGCTGTGTACATACTTTTGCTTATAATCTTACATAAATATCTCTGGGAAGAAAAGCTCTAGCTTTCGCCAGATTCTAAAAGCCTCCATGATGCCAAAAAGGTGAAGAACGATAACATGCAATTATATATACTTTGAGTTTAAGGCCATCTTTGTAACCTGCCTCCTGCCCACAGCACCTAGAAGAGTAGCTGCACTTAATACCCAGGGATGTTGGTCATGGTTTTTCCACTTCCTAAAGGATATTGACCTCGAGTCAATATTTTAAGTGAACAAGTATATCCACTGATTTTAACTTTAAAACTGAATGCACGTCTTCATTCCTTATCAAGAGAAGAAAAAGTCTTCTTTATTAAATATCTTCTTATGAACTGGAGAAGGAAGATCTGAATGGGAGGACATAAAATGAACACATTTTCTTTGATGGATAACATAAAATAGTGGAGTAGAATACATTTTTTTTTTTACTTGTATTGCATTTCTATACTGGACTCAAAGTGAATTAATAATGTTATGTACCAAATTATGTCCCCCCAAATTTCATATGTTGAGGTCCTATCTATTGTACCTCAGAGTGCAACTTTCTTTGAAGACTGGGTCTTTACAGAGGTAATTAAGTTAAAATGAAGTTGTTAGGGCAGGGCCCACTCCAATATCGCAGATGTCCTTATGAGAGAAATTTGAACATAGACAGGGACAGATAGAAGATACAGGAAGAAGACAGCCAAGGAGAGAGACCTGGGCTGATTCTTCCTTTAAGTTCCTCAGAAGAAACCAATCCTGTGGACACCTCGACTTTGCACTTCTAGCCTTCAGAACTCTTACAAAATAAATTTCTGTTGTTGAAGCCACCAGTTTGTGATGATAACAAGCCACAGTTTGTTATGGCACCCCTAGCAAACTCATACAGATATACAGACTAAACGCCAGGGAACTCCAGGCAAAGACAGCGAATCCAGGTTAGAGGACCCTGGAGAAAATGCTGAGCTGGGCACAGATGCACATGTGATGACTAATCCGATCTACGGTCACTGCCTAGGGAAAGGAGAAAAGTCTTAGGACCTAACACACATTGGCAGCTCTGAGCTTCAAAGCTTTAAGTATCTTTATCACACTTCAAATCTATTAGATGATGTGATGTCTCTGGTATAGAAATCAAGACTCATGCGTTATTGAGTTTTTGTTTTGTTTTGTTTTTCCACAAAGAGAATTTAAAACGTAAAATTTCAGTGTTAGGAGTAGTAGAAGAGGAGAGCTTATCAGAGCAGACTGTAAAGGAAATACTTGCCTGATTGGGCCACAGCTGCAATAGACCTGCTTCTCGCCTCTCACACGTGCGTTGTGTCAATCGCTTTTCTCTGCCTTCATTCCCACCCATGCAGCACGAGTGTTCTCTGACGCCTCTCCCTCCACTCACTCTCCTCCCCACCCTGGTGGTGTCACTCACTCTCGTGGTTTCATATGTCATCTAAATGGGCTTGGGCTCCCGTTGTCCCTCAAACTTCAATTTCCATCCTGGCTTTGTCCATCATTTTCCAGTGGGTTACCTTGGCAAAGTTGCTCAGTTTCTCTGAGGTCTGAGTTTCTTTAGATAATAATAACTAAAGAAATAATGAAAGAAAGAAATAATGAAAGAAAGAAAGAAAGAAAGAAAGAAAGAAAGAAAGAAAGAAAGAAAGAAGAAAGAAAGAAAGAAAGAAAGAAAAAGAAAGAAAGAAGAAAGGAAGAGAAAGAAAGAAAGAAAGAAAGAAAGAAAGAAAGAAAGAAAGAAAGAAAGAAAGAAAGAAAGAAGAAACTAAATCTAGGTGATAACTGCATCACCATCACAAGGTATCACAGAGATTTAGTGAGAAATTACCTGTAAGCTCTTAGCACAGGCTGGGACCAGAACAAATATCCAATCAATGAAAGCTGAGATCAAAATAACAATACAACAAACCAGCATATGGAGCTTACTATGTGACAAGTAGTAATCTAAAAGCCTTACATATATACCAACTCATTTAATTCTTACAACAGATGAGAAAACTAAGGCACAGAGAAGTTACATAACTTGCCCGAGCTCACATGGTCAGCAGATGATGGATCTAGAAACCAAACTCAGGTGGTCTGGCTCCAGAAACCACTTTCTCAAAGTGTTAGGCATGCTACGTCTCTCTGACTACTAATATTCTGCTGGAGCCAGCCGGGCAGAGTCGAACAGTCCTGAGTGGGGGAGCGAGGGTTAGGAAAAAAGACAGAGAAGAGAGAAAGATCTCGGGAGGGCATACAGTCAAAGCTGCAGCCTCAAGTTTATTTGAGTTTATTTAGCACCGTATACTTATACAGCTTGAGTACGAGACAAACTGCTCGTAACAAATTAACAAACTGCTCAAAACAAAACCACAAGTATCCAGAAACAATAGCTGCGATTAACATGAATTAACAGAAGGCCGAGAGAAAAACTCCTCCCTTGGAATTTCAGGAACTGATGCTTATCCTCCCTTCAGGGTTCTAGGAACTGATATTTCCTTACAAAGGGCTCCCAACATCTCCGGCTCCCAACAATATTCATTATTAATGACACAGCCCTATACTCTCTTTCGAGCTTTTAAATCGTATGGCTTTAAAAAAAAACAATAATAAAAAATTGTCTGGATACCCCATAGGCACCTCAGATATAATGTACTCAAAAGAGTCCCCCAAAGCTGCACTCCACCCACACCCCTTCTCAGCAGTATATGACGACGCTCAAGCAGGAACCTGGTATCACAGTAGGTTGCTTGTTTTCCCTTGACCCTCTTACATCCAAGCAATCTATTGATTTCTAATTCTGTCCTCTTCTCCCCTTTTCTAATACTTCCCTAGTTCAAGACTTCATCTTTGCTCTAGTTAATAGCAACAGCCTTTATAACTGGTTTTCTCGCCTCCAGACCTCAAAGACCTCGTCTGTCTACAAATCTTCTTCAGAGATTTAAAATACAAATCTGCCCATTGCAACTCTGCCTAAAAGACTAATTGTGGTTTCATTAGCATAGCCCAGAGGACTGTTTATATGTAGCACCTGTCTCCCTTTCCAGCCTCCTCAGCTACCACCTCCTCCCAAATCCCGCTCTCCGCTCCTACTTCAGCAATCCCCAGATGCACTCTCTCCCTTTCTCCCTACCCTGCCCCCAACACACATCATGCTGTTTCACAAATATATCAGAGTCTACATTTTGAAAAATTATTCAGCTTATCTACGAAGAATACATAAAATCGTCACAGGAAAGCTATGATCACTTACTTTCCCACCCACTGTTTCCCTCGCTACCAAAATACCCACAACATTAAATTTGTTACTTGAAGAAAAAAAAAAGTCGCCTTTAAAAGTTTTATAAGCCAAAATTTTAAAAAGTCACCTCTCAAAGATGTATAAATTCCAAAACACAGATCAGTAACATTATTTATATATTCTATTTTTAGAATCTTAATACCCCATTTAAAAAATGAAATATAAGCGGACCGATTTTCTTCTGGTGACACAAGGGGCTGGCATGTGACTAGTTACCATTTCTGTTTGTTGAAGCCAAATCCGAAAGGCTTCCAGGACATAGAGACGTTATTGTCGGACAAGTCCAGGGAGTTGACACCGTTCCCCTACTGCCCTCTGCTGCTGTAAATGTAAAGTTCACCATCAGTGTCATGAAGGAAGCCCCAGAAAGGTCAGTCAGGATGATGCAAACTTCTAGGAGTCTATCTATGCTTCCTCTTTCTTTGAACACCAGTTTCTCCTTAGATCCACAAAAGCTACATATTGAAAGTAGATACAGAATTAAGTGTCCCTTGATCACCTGTGCCCTATGGTCTAGCACCCAAAAAAGTTCTCAGTAGCTATCAGATACCCACAGTCAGATACAGTTGTGGAGTGAAAAGAAGAAATCAGAACTAGTTCTAAGTTCTATGTGCCAAAGTGTTATTTCATTTCCTAGCTTTATGGGAGGGCAACATCATGTAAAGGTGGAATGCACAGGCTGGGCACTCAGGTCTTCTTTCCAGCTCTATCTGTGTGACCTTGGGTGAGTCACCTAATCTAAGGCTTCTTTTTCTCATCTAGGAAAAATAATCCAATGAGAAGTTGTACGGAAAGCACATAATTAAGTGTTAAGCACATAATTAAATGAAAGCTCTTTTTATTTATGAAGAGTTGTGAAGTAGTGACTGCCCGTTTTAGCCAGGCTAGTTTCCAACATCATATGGGGACAAGACATCACTAAAATTATTAGTTACTGAAACCTCACCATTCATGGATTAAAGTTTTCTATAAGACACAATAAGTATATATCTTTTGCATTTTGAACCTAACATAAGGTTACTCAGTTCTCAAAAACGTTTATATACAGCACAGTCTTAATGTTTTTTTCTACTTTTATGAAATGATTAACCTAGAAATCTTTTTTTCTTTACCTGTGGTCTGTAATTAAAACGTATCGAAGAAAAATAAAATCGTTCATAATGATTTGTTCCCTAAAAATTATGTAATTGTATAATAAACAAATCTACCATTGTCCCTATATCTGTTATTTAGAATCAGCAAATCGATGTGGAACAAGTTTTAATAAAAACTATATATGTTACCTAGTACCTTGAGGTTTGTTATTCTGTATTGTAATGAAATGATTGAAAAAAGAAGATTAACCAAAATTGTATTAACATGTCAAAATTTAATGAAGTCTAATTACAGATATAGCACATCAGACATTAGAGACCTCTGGAAGTATTAATGTTTTTCTAATAATATTTATGCATCTGTATAATAGTGCATTGTGCCAAAATTAGATGATTTGTGGTTTTTAGTAAAATGAAACATATTTTTCCCTTTCAAGTAAAGAACAATTATAAATACATTTTATTTAACGTATTATTCTTCAAAATGAAATTTTTAAAGCCAGTTTTATGTTCTAAATGTAAACTCTAAATCATCCAGTGGAGGGAAAACTTTGGAAAGTATATAAAGTCTTCAAATAAATAATGATCACTATCTGTTAAGTGCCTACAATTCTTATGACAAGCACTCTGCTAAGTAACTTTTGTTTATTTTCTCTAATCTTCTCAACAGGTGGCCTTCCACAGTTGAAGAAACAAACTCATAGAGGGTGATTAACTTGCAAATGACTAAACTGGATTGCCTTGTTCTTTCCCTATATCCTACTACCAAGGATTAGGCTTCTCATGAAAAACTGCTAGAATTGTATTTAAAATTCACTTCTTATAAAACAGTTATTTGCCAAAACTTTATGAGACTCTATAGTTACATGAAAACAAATGAGATACCATGGATAGATGAATTTGTAGCTTCAAGTGACTGATGTACTTTAAAAATATAATGGTGATAATTGAAGCTGAATGCCACATAAGAAATACAAAGGCAGAAGAAATAAAATGTTCTTTTTAAACTTGGTCTTTGGATTCCTGTTTTATGTTACAATCTTTTGATATCTGTAAAGGTATATCTTATTTTCAGAAATGACAAGTCATCTAAAAATAGAATTTGGGTATAAATGAGAAACAAAACAAGGTTTACGCTTAAAAAGAGAAAGCCTTGCCAAGGAAAAAAAGAATACCCTTAACAAACTGTGAAATAAAAGGTCAACTTTACTATTTAAGGACCACGTTCTTAAATGAGACGCCACTTAAACTTATGGATGAATAATAATTACAGAATTCAGTAATGTACAGTGTTGACAAAGAAATTGTCTTTCTCATTCACTATTGGCGAGATCCTTAATTGGAACATACTTTTTAGAAGATAATTTTCCAATGTTTATCTTTTGAATTAAAATATATATACCCTTTGCATTAGCAATTCTATTTCATCCTGGCAAAAGCGTGCCAAGATATATACATATACAAGTGCTAGCCCCAACATTATTGCTAGAAAAGGAAAAAACTCCAGAAAATGAAATGTCCATTAATAAAAATTTCCTTTAAAAAACTGTCAAACGGAAAAAGTTGAAAATCACATGATATCACTTTATATGTGGGATATAAACCTAAAAGCAACAAATGAACAGGACAAACAAACAGACTCATGGACATGGACCATAGACTAGTGATTACCAGAGGGTGGGGTGAGGGGGGAGGTAGAAGTGGTAAAGGGGGTCAAATATGTGGTGACAGAAAGAAATCTAACTATGGGAGGTGAACACAGAGTGTAAATATAGGTATGCTTTACTGTTAAAGTGTACAGCTGAAACTTATTGGATTTCATTAACCAATGTCACCATAAAAAATAAATTATTTTTTTAAAAACTGTCACATAGGGGTATAGAGGAGTACAACATGGTCACTACACAATATATTGATACGGACAGAAGTCCCAAATATATTGTTATGTGGAAAGAGCATGTTATAGACAGTTATGGACACCATATCCTATCTGTGTTAAATATACTGTCGAATTAAACAAGAAAGCCATTAGACTGACGTGGCTCTATTGCTGTAGCAACCTGTATAAGCAAACCAAAATCTAAGCCTCAAAGTTACAAAATCCAAATGCCAAGGACAACCAATCACAAATGAGCAAGCAGGCTTTAAGCTACAGCTAGTCAAATAATTTTCTTTCCTTCCACACTTCCTCTGCCTAAGCTCACTCCTGTAGGCAGAGCGCTTCGAATCACTTCCGGCTTGACGTTACCCAGTTTTATTCAATTTTTGTTCAAATAAACTCTTAAAATGTTTAATGTGCCTCATCTTTGGACAACACACACACACATAGAGACGTTTGCTTTCATATTCCTAGGACATTTCTGAAATTATATACAAGAAACCATAGCCAGGGGTTATCACTGGAGGAGGGAAGAAAGAAGAGGACTTTTAGTTTTCCACTGTGTAACTGTATTATTTTACCATGAGTAGCAATGACCTCACAAGAATAAAGGGATATAGTCTGTAACAGTTAACACATTATCTTCACAGCAAATTTAATGCCTTAAAAATTTTAGTGTTAAGATCGTAGTGACCCTACTGTACCATAACTTGAGAGTGCATAACATAATGTGGTTTGGACATATCCCAAACAGCACCACCACTCTGTGGCTTCATAGTTTTGGTTCTAAAAGGAAGTATGAGGCAAGGAGGAAAGGAGGAGTGGGCTAACCTGTTATAGGTCAGCCCCGTGATAAGAAAAAAGTTCTAAGATGTTATAAATTAAGACTATAGTGGCCAAAGGGAGAAAGAGAACAGTTAGCCTGTTAGCAGCTGCGGACCAGCTCTGACAAAAAGGCTGCTCACATTTCTGTATATCTGGTTGGAATTTAGGATTAATTTCCAACTCCAGGACCCTCCGCTTCCTATTTGCACATGAACTTTCCAATCTGTCTCCCACAACCAATTCACAGGAGTAGACCTTTCTTGTAGCTAGTATCCCAAAACGGGCCCTGCTTCACCTTTCCCTACTCCCTATGTTTACGGCTAACGTAAATTCTTTCAGAATGGCTTACACCTTTCTCCCTCTCTACCTGATTTATAAAAAATGCTTGCAAAACTCCAGGACAAACAGATATGTTGTCTTTTCCACCTAGCCATGCTGCTGGTGGTTTAGACTCCATGCCCCAAGATTGGTCTCCTTTTTTTTTTTTTTTTTTTTTTTTTTTGCCAGCAATGGCCTAATAAACCCTTTCTTTTCAAAAGACTCCGTTAATTTTTTTCAGTTTAACACAAAATAGGGCATTCAAGTATAACTACTCTTCACTTTTGCAGGAAGCTGAAGGTAAATTGTGTCTGTGTCAGACGTTCTTCTCAATTCTGTGCAAATTAGAAGCCTCAGCGGAATTAGAGAAAGCAACAAATTCAGTTCTTTTCCCTCATTTCTTGCCTCCTTGTTTTTTCTCTCCCACCCACTCCCTAGTCCTCCTTTCTTCTCTTTGATTGCAAACAGAGGAGAAAAAAGAAACATCCAGGTTCTCAATTTTATTGATGGATTTTATCAATGGATTTTTACATTCAAATTCTTAACCACTCCACGTCAAATTTCAGTGTCAACAACATGTCAGTATCTTGTGCAGAATGAATGTATTGATACAATCCTGGCAGTTTTGCAAGTGAAACAGATAGTTATTTCTCCCACAGACTCTTATTGAGTTATTGCTAATGCCAAATGCTTTCCATGTATACTATTTAATCCTCTTAAAGACCCTAAAAGGAAGATATTATTGTCATTCTATTAGACTAAAAGCTGAGCCAAGTTAACTAACTCAGGCTCCAATAGCTAGTTGTAGGGAGGAACAGATTTTCCTCTACCCTCGAGGCTCTTCTGGCTGGTCAAATAATCAAATAAACATGAGATAGATTAACAAGAGAAAATAACCAAATTTAATACATGCATATGTATGAGAACCCCACTTATATGAGAGAGTCAGAGACTCCACATGCAGGAGAGGTTCAGAGATAGAAAGGGAACATAGGTGTATAAGACATCCTGAACTAAGGTTGAGGTAAGATGCCTTGGGAGAATTAAGGCCCCTAATTCAAGTTTTTCCAGGTAGTCAGGGAGAGGCAAAAGTTTCTCTTGAGCCTGAAGCTAAAATTGCCTTAAGCTCGAAATATTCACATACCACAGAAACATATCTTGGGATGGCCCTGCTGAACTCCAATAGTAAATGTTGGAAGCTGAGATTTGCCCTTATAACTGTCCAACTCTAAAATCTATGCCCTTTCCCATTCACCTTGCTGCTTCCATTTATTCTCCTGACATCTATTAATATATTCTGAGTAAACAGTCCATATAAAATGTTCTTTACAGATCATTATCAAATTGTCTCTTTTCATGGCTTACATATGAGAACATGGCTTTGACAGTAAAATAATAATTGGAGTAGAGCATGAAGGACAGAGCTAAGGATTAGGGCAGCATTGGTCCAAGAGGACCCAGATTGTAAAAGGGCTCATGACCACTCGCACACTTAAAATTCTTTAGTGGCTCCCCATTGGTTTTTGTTTGTTCAACAAATACTTACTGGGCACCTACTAAGTCCTGAATACTGTTCATCACACCGCAGATATAGCAGCAAGTAAAACACACCAAATACCTGTCCCCATGATGCTTACGTTATAGGGAGGTGATGGGGAGTAAAAATCATGTTGCGATGATATGTGTGCATGGGAAAAAATAGGGCAGAGGTCAAGAGGTTGGAGAGTGTCTTTATTTTAAAGTCATCATTTGGCCATCATCTACTGTATACCACTCTAAAAACCATACCTAATGTTCCATTCTTCTGAAGTTCCTGTCTTGTGTCTCAACACTACCTAACTACTAATCTTCAAAGCCGCAGAAACGTCTCTTTGATGAAATCTTTGAAATTCTTCTCTGATACCATCAAAATCTTGTTTGTATGCCAGAGCATTCGTTTTCAAAAAAAATTAAAAATAATAAAAAAAAGAGAACTAAACTTGTACTTGAATGGAATATTTCATTTTCTGACTTTAAAGTGGCATTGATACAAATACTTTGAGAAGCACATACATTAATAGCATAATTGCCTTTTAAACTAACTTCCTTCACACAGCTGACATTGGCATAACATCTGCAATAAAATTTTTCAGAAAATGTCTTCAGGTCTTCAAATGTGGGTTTCCCTTTTATTTTAAATTTTCCATTTTCCTCAGTTACAATAGCCAAACTCATTGGGTTAAGGTGAAGATAGTCATGCGAATTCCAGTTTTTCCTTACACACACTCCTTGCTCCCGACAAAGCACTTGGTTACACATTTTGGCTGCTAGGGTGATATTGATTATGTAAGGATTAAGTGTAGTACTCATGTAATTTTGTAGTTTCCTGCAGGAGTCCTGTAAAATAATAAGGTCAGCATATCAAGATTCAAGTTAGCTCTTATGTGAGTTAATTCACCATGAGAGGGAATTTCTAAGGAAGCACGTGCACACACACACACAGACACACACACGAAACAGATCCAGAAAGAGGTAGGTAATATTTTATCTTTTTTACCTTAACAAGCAAGATTATTCTGTTTTTTTGTACATTTATAAGTTTCACATGCCACCAAATAATTAATTGACCAATTGAGGCCTAACATACCCTAGCCTTGGTCTTTCTCAATATTCATAAACTAATGGGGACAGGGAGCAGAATGGTACAGCAGTTAGAGCATGGGCTCTGGGGGTCCATCTGCCCTGATTGGAGTCCCAGCTCTATTAATAACTAGCTCTGTAAACTTGAGAATCTCTCAAGTTTTTGAAGTCTTAGTTTCTTATCTGAGTGACTTTGGGCAAATTAATTAACCTGACTATGCTTCAGCTTCATTATCTGTAAAATAAGGATAATTATAGCACCTACCTCATATGACTGTTGTCAAGATAAAGAGATACAAGAAATATAAAAGTGTTTAGCACAGGGCCCAGCCTATCATTAGTTATAAATTATAAATAAACTTAATAAGTATCACATTCGTCAGCCGAGTTTAAACATTAGAAAGAGTAGTTTCTAAATTGTTAGCTTAGCTCAAACAACTAAACAAGTTTGACTGAATATTCTTTGTATTAAGTGTTATGTATAGTTCAGGTACAGGTAAATTATAATAGTTCTTTTACAAATATGCTTATTTGGCAGAGTATGAGTGATGAGTAACTAAAATGATTCATCTTGAGACTGGCACGGTCTAAAACTGGAACACTGTCCTTTTGAAAACAGAGAGGACAGTTGCTTTCTTTCATGAGCAGCACTTCCACTGAGCGAGCTGGTTGTCCTAGTCTTTCAGCAGCCCAAAGGAAACAGTGGTGGTAGGTCAGCAAGCAAGTCAAGGAATCTCAGTAGCTTTCATTTGAACCCATTTCTTGTTATCTTCCTCGGGATGGTGCCAGGAATAGTAGGCAGAATAAGGGCCTTCCAAGGTTGTCTGTACCCTAATCCCCTGAAACTGCGACTTTGCCACCTTACATGGCAAAAGAGACTTTACACATATGATTAAGGGTGCGGACCTTGAGATGAAGAGATTATGCTGAATTCTCTGGGTGGGCTCTGTCTAATCAGATCTTAAAAACGTAGAAATTTTTTCAGCTGAGATAAAACAGATATTTAAAAAGAGGAGGACAAATTCAAAGGAAAGGGAGACTCAAGCCAGCATTGCCAGCTTTGAAAGTAGAAGAGGGGGTCAAGAGCTAAAGAACATAGTGACCTCTAGAAGCTGGAAATGTCCCTTAACCACAGCCAACCAAAAAATTGCGACAACAATGAGGAAATGAATTCTGCCTACAACCTAAATGAGCAAGTGAGGACCCCCCCCCTAAAGAAAAAGGCAACCAATGTTGGATTTATGATCTACAGAACTATAAGATAATAAATTTCTGTTGTTTACCACTAAGCTTGTTGTAATTTTTATGACAGCAATAGAAAATCTCCTCTTAACCTTCAATAACATTGCATGGTGTTTAGAATAAAATTCAACTTCTCTCGACTGGTTTCCAGCCTGATATATTATAACCCTTCCTTCCTTGCAAATGGCCCTTCCTCACCCACTCTGCCTTAGATGTACTAGGCATTTCACAAGGATGACATGTTCATGTCACACTGCACTTACCGTTTCCTCTGCTTGAAATGCTCTTTCTTCTAATTTCTAATATGGTTTACTTCATCTCATCATTCAGATAGCAACTTTAATCAGACATTGCCTTTCTCAAGCACCCTCCCTGTCTACTTTCTCATATCTCTCTATTTTAATTCTCTGAATAGTACTTATCACATTAAATTTTTTTCTTGTGTGTGTATTGTTTCTATCCCTTATTTAACATAAGCTCCATGAGTGCAGGAATTTTTCAATATACTTCAATACTGTATCCCAGGTGCCAAGAATATATGAGAATTTATACCAAGTTCAGATGACATTTTAGTTGTCCATAGAGACAAGAGCTAGGCAAAAAGAGGAGTTAAAGGATGAGAATGGTTTGAAAATCTTTAGCCTACACAAAGTGTAGTCTTTGGAAAGGTTTAAAACTAGATTTCTAAAAGATAAGGCCTGGTTTACAGCATTTGTTAATACCCATGATGTAAATCCTCCTACTATGGCAAACTTTAACCTACCAACCTGACATCATTGAATGCAAAACTGAGAATCAAGTACGCCATCATCACACTGTATGGTAGTATGGTGTGGAATAGCATACACTACATAATTTTCCACAAATGCAGATACAAGATGGGAAGAACCCCAATAAATTAAGTAAATAACATACGCTTTGAGTATTTATTCCTTTGTTTTTAGCACAATTTATTTTATTCTAAGTTTTTATAATTTAATTTTTAATAATGGCCATGTTGAAACACCAGTATACAAAATTTCTGAATATTTAACAAGCAGGTCTCATGAGCTGGAACCAATAAGAGCTGGCTCTGACATACCACTGGAGCTAATAAAATGGAATAGAAAGAAATAGTTGCTTTGTATTTGTTTGATAACAATTGTTTTAAGTCAATTCCAGTCATTGCAAGTAAATCTTCAATTACCAGTTTCTCAAGTTGTCAATGAATCTCAGGAAACATAACAAAGAATTCATAATTGTTGATCACAAATAACAGAAAAAAAAGGGGGAAGAAATGATAGAACTAGCATTCTGAATGATGATAAATTAGGAAAGGTAGTATAAACATACATAACAGAGTCCACGGGGAACAATTCCAAGGCAGTGTCATTAAATAGAAAATAGTCATGTTAAAGTCAAAGGATTGTCCCTGTATGAATAATAACTGAAAACAATCTGCAAGTCATGATAAAGAATGAGAGTCTAAGATTAAAGTGCATGTAAAAAAATAAAAGTATGACAATTAAATAGTATGTTACATCATCCTATTAATTGGGGAATGCCAGATTCATTTTTCATCAAAGTAGTGTGGAGTTCTCAGTTCTTAAATAAATAAATAAATAAAATAAAAGGAAGTAGTGTGAGGAAATAAATGGTTCCATCATAATCCATCATGAGACCCTTGAGAAAGAAGTTTATAGATCTGGAAAAACGACTAATGAAAATTAGGAATCTACTTAGATGAATTATAATTTTAAATTACGATTTTGAATTACAATTATAATTTTGCTAAAGAGACATATAAATCTTTCTCTGAACTTATATTTTATGTTATTTATGTTATGTTATTTTTTTTTTATTGATGATCAAACCAGAGACAATAGAACTCTACCAAATAGGTAGAAGAGCTCAGATTACTGTGAAAAAAATTCATGAAGATGACTGCTATTAAGTATTTTTTATAAAGGAAGTAAAAATATGGCTGGTCTATCTAAAGGACAATAGACCAAAAGCTCTCATCTAGTTTTAGCATATGCGTCCCTAGCATAAGACCCCCAGTCCATGAGCATTCTTTATGGCACCTACATCATTGGTATTTCCACAAATGTCAGAGAACAAGTACAGTTTTAATTCAGCAGTGTCCATGTGACAATTTTACTCTTGCACTGGGTCAAGAGGATTGAAGGCGTAGAAGATAAAGACCTGATGTGGAGAATTAAACAAGGATGAAAATTAAAGAAGAGAGAAAAGGATTAGGTCAGGATAGTTAAAGGCTTTTGAACCAAAGAAAATAGGAGAAAAATGAATAAAATTCGTACTATACAGACAAAAATAAACATTTTTTCCTCATAAAATGAATTTTACTTAAAATAGACACTACTAAATATAACCTGTGGAAAATAAAGAAGGGCTCCTTTTCCTCTCCTGCAGAGAAGCTTTGAACAATTTAGTAATGTTTTCAGAAAGTAACTCCTAATCACCCCTCCCATCCTGTTCTTCCCTGCCCAGCCCTCACCAAAGCACTCCTCCTGAAGTCTTTGCCATCTCAGAGGCGACTCCTTCAAGCTAAAAGCCTTAGAGTCATTTTAACCACTTCTCTTATCCATCCTACTCACCCACTCCCTCAGCCAGTCCTCTCGATAGCTGACATATCTGTATATACTGTGTAGGTCCACGATGAAAGGATCTTGCTTTATTCACTGCTACATTTCCAACAAGTCAAGTGGCCTAGAGAATTTTATTTAATCTCCCTGAATTTCTGTTTCCTCACCAGAAAACAAGTAACGATACTTTCTGCCTGAGGATATAACCACATAAATGAAAGATAGTTTGATTCAGCTAGTATCAACTGAGCACCTATTACTGTTTGCCAAGCATAGTACTTAGTTTATTATTTAATATCACAATAATCTTCAAAAACATTAAAAGTAGAAATGGTTTCATCTATATCCTCTCAATTCAACTTACCGCATTTTGACTTAAATTGAGGCTTCCCCATATTATAATTCCAGAGACACCTAGAGCAACAGTTTCACCAAGTGTATCCACAAGATTATCCTGGCAAATGTGACAGAAAGAGTTAACAGATAGGAATATAATTAAAGTGTTATACATAGTACAGTAACACCAAAGCTAAGAATGCTAACCCAACGATAATTTAAATATTTCCCCACTATATCTTTCATACAGCCACTGCCTTATTATAACAAAAATACAGATATTTCTATTATTATTTTGATTACTGCTCTTGGCAGGAGAGCAGGCCCATGAAAGAAAAAAACTGAGTTAATACATCGTCTGTACTATCTAATTTTCCATGGTTGCTAAGATATAATATGATTACATTAAAATAAAATATATTCCTATTTTACCTTCATATAATGATGCTGAATTACCTATGTGCATATTTCTAAAGAATATTAAAAGCTAAATTTCACTCCCTTCGAAATAATATTGACCTCCACAAAACACAATTTGTGAGCACTATTTCATAGCCCTCATACCTTGATATACTTACCTGACCAAGGTATAGTGAAGATTTGTCAGTAAAAACCGGACGAGCATATACAAAAACCGGAAGTGGACTTTTAGCTTTGGGTACTTTAGAAACCCGAATGGCTTCCTGAACACGATTACGGACAAAGAGTGCAGTCAATGGAGAAGACTTTAGGAGGGTATTCAAATAAATGGATGGGAAGAGTGCAGTGCTTTCTTTCCACAACCAGCTGAGCTCATCATTTCTTCTCATTTCTACGAAAAAGCAACTCCCGTTGTACTTAGGTTTAGAATAATGATGATTGTAACATTCAGGAAAAAGATAATAACCCCATAAGCGTTTTGGTCGAAGTAATTTTCCCAATTTTAAAGTCTCTAACATCATAGCTTTCCCTGCTGTTTCAAATTTTGTTTTGGCTAAATTGGTAGCTTCTACAACTGAAAGTTTTGCATTTTGTTGCTGAACCAACTGAATAGATTTATTCCTGTAAATATCTTTAGGTTTCCAGTTTCTTGCCCAGAGGGGCCTCCATTCTTCCCAATCAATGACAGCCAAGCCCACGTCATCTTTTGGTATGTAATGATGAATGTCAGTCTTAGCCTTGTTCAAATGTCTGTTTAAGTCAACCACCTGGGGGAGTCCTCCATTCACATCAGTGCCATTCTTCTCTATATAAGGATATAAGCCAAGTCTCTCAATATAAAATAATGTAATGGGTTGTCCTATGGCATCATTTCTGGGGGTTCCTATCATAGAGAAGAGGCTCAGATCTACCCGGACTTTAAACTTCAGAGCACAAGATTCCGTTGGGGCATTCCAAACCCAGAGGAAAGAATCATTTGGGAGAAAAGCGGGTGCTATGACATCTGACGTCAAGCAACCTGGAATCAGAAGGAAGGTCAACACAAGCTGGGATGCTCCGTTGAACCTAACAGAGCTCTTAAAGAAGATATGCTTGAACCTTAGCACTTCCATTAGCAAAGGGTAATGACTATGAAAATCACTTTTTTCTTCCTACGCACTTTGGTTTGTCCAATACTTGATGCAATCAATATTGGATAATATTGAAGAAAGTATAGTGGAATGAGGACAGTTTGATGGATAAAGAGATATAATGACCATATTAGTTTTAAATATTATTCTTCCTGCTTCATGTTTCAGAAAAGTTTTGCACGTTGCTTCACTTATAACTGAAAAAGAGAGAAAGAAAGAATTTATTGTTATACTACATTTCTGTATCCGAGATTGTAAGCTTTACCAAGTTATCAACTTTAAGTGCAGGAAGTTTCATTCGATTTTTAAAGATGGAGGACTCCTGTGTTTGAATTAATAAAATTATTTCCTCCTATGTATGATACAAATCTTATAACAGCCGACATTTTTCTCCTTTTTCCAAATTATTGCTGAGCCCGCAGAGAGGTGTATGCAGCTATTTTTCTTTTTGCCTTCCCAATTGTGCAAAATGCTGTACCCAAGCAATGCCTTAGCAAAAGCCTGTTAAATGAAAATAAATTCCAAGTTAAATCTCTCATTCTTGTTTGTCATTCTTGAAAGGCCATTTTATAGTGGTCTGCCAAAAATAGAATTGTGAGATTTTATCTTTTTTTCTTTTTGAAGGGGGGAAGTGGGCAGAAGAGAAGGCAAAATTATCTTCTGCCAGGGGTGACAAGTCAGAAGTTTGCTTAAAACTGTTGAATCAACTATAGTCTCCTCCTGAGGGACATGTTTAAGTGCTATTTGAAACAGTACTTCATTATATCTCAAAGTTATGAACTCTCATGTTAAAGTTAATAAAACGTTTTATGACATTATATCTTCCACTAAAAGGATTGATTCTGGCCTGGCTTAATAAAAGTAATATACACATTTTGGTCTTTTATAATTTGTACAAGTGAGATGGTGTTGTCAACCTGATTGTCACAATATGAAATGTTATGGCACATTTTGTGGTACAATAAAATGGTCTAAGCCAAGAATAAAAAATTAAGCGATGTAGTATTTGGTATTTACAAAAACTACCTACAAGAAAACATATTTAAATGTTCTGTTATTCTAGGAGAAAACTAGATTCTGTTGTTATAATTAGATTAGTACTATACTGCTCTATGAAGTTACAATGAGAATTGTATCATTTTTCCCAGGAACGTGTGTGTCCTTACCACAGTGAATTATCCATTCATTCTCATTGCCAAAAAAGTAATTACTCTAAAGAAAACATCATAGACAGAATAAAATAAAATCTTAAGAACTATTATAGTCTCATGCTTTGAGGGTAATGGATTTCCCTGCAAATATTTAGACCATGTAAAGGAGCTAAAATTTTTCATAGTTTAAGCCCTTATACATTTCCTTACTCAGGACCTGGAAAATCTTCCCTTGTAGTAATATTGGAGGTGGGGTGGTGGTGTTAGAAACTAATTCCTTTCAACTACCAACTACCGGTACCAATGCCTGAATGGCAGGGAGTGTGAGAAGTAAATGGAATAAAGGAAATGTTCGATGTCTCTATCTCAGGGAAGGAGTAGATTAAGCTTACTGAAATAATTAACATTCACATTTAATTTCCACATGATCAGTTTATATAAGAAAAACATGAGGCAGAATTAGCCTATTGGGAATATCTCCAACCAAAGAAATCTTTAAAAAAGAAAGAAAAGAAAATATCTATTCTTAAACATTGTAAATTTAAAATTTAAAATTTAAAAAGTTATAAGGCTGTGATATTTAAAGGTAGGTAGTAATTCTAGTGGGTTGAACAGTGTCCTCCTCAAAATTCACTTTCACTTCAAACCTCAGAACATGCCCTTACTTGGAAATAGAGTCTTTGCATATATAAATAGTTAAGGATATTGAGATGAAATTATCCTGAATTTAGGATTGGGCCTTAATCTAATGACCAGTATCCATATGAGAGGAGGAAAGGACACAAAGGCGAGGAAAGATTCTTTTCTGGAATCTTGAAGGGAATGTGGGCCTGTTGATGACTTGATTTAGAATTTCTAGACCTCAGAACTGTGAGAGGATAAATTTCTATTGTTTTAAGCCACCAGGTTTATGGCAACTTGTTACAGTAGCCCTAGGAAGCTCATTATAATCACCACTGGTAAAAGAAAGTCATAGTTTCTAGAAGTCTTTTTTTTCAAACCCTTTTTAAATTCAAGAGAAAGACAGGTAGATTTACATGTATCATAATGTTACTCTTTTACCCAGACTGACCTAAAAACATCAAACCGGTGTCAGAGTCAGAACCAGAACCCACATCCTCTAGGCTCATTACATGGAATAAAGCATTTCTGAAGATTTCAGAGTTTAAGGAGAAAAGGCAAATTCTCCACCCCATGTGTCACCTGATGCTTGTCAACATAACCTCCTCAAATATCACCATCACACAAAACAAGAGAGTTGATATCTGTGTGAGCCAAGGCCATGAACAGAGTCAAAAAAGCACATGAGGCCAAAAAGGTTCACTTGAACTTGAAATTGAATGCAGGTTTGAGTCTCAGAGGTAAGGGCTCTAGACAAATTTCATTTCTCTAGGCAAACAGACAGACAAGAGATTGTTGAGTAAGTATTAATTAATATATGAGAAGAAAGAAAGGAAAAGAGAGGAAGCAGAGAGAAACATTCTCAGATTTGAAGTACAAAAGCAAGATTCAGAAATCACAGGCCATAGGTTTGTGACTGAAGTCAAAGAATTAAATCAATTTCATTTAGACTGTTAGCACAACCTTAGGAATGCTCAACGTTCACTTCAGAGACCCAGTTAGAAGAACCAGCATAAACCTAGAGATTCACAAATAACAAAGAGTATATTTGGACTAGTTGTGATCTTAATTGTCCTGAGCACCTCTCAATCCATTTGGGGTCTTATTGCCTAAAGATAATTAAGTCAGCTAATTATTCACTCAACATTCACTTAACCCTATAGTATGTCAGGTACTGTGGCAAGAACTGATAATTTAAAAAAAAAAAAAAAAAAAAAAAAAAAAAAAAGGAAGGTAGCACACACTTGTTAATAGATATAAGAAATGCAGAAATTAATGGCCAGATGTGAAGAGCACATGAATAGTGCGTTAGGACATGCCTCAGCAAAATAAATCAAAGACACCTGTGTAGATGAGATATGGCTCCAGATAGAGAACGATGCTAAAGTTGGAAAAAAACAAATAGGAGTGAGGGCTGGGAATGGAGGCAAGGATTAGACAGAGAAGCATAGTATTGGCAGTGATGTATTCAATAATCCAGTATGGGAGAAGCTGGAGCTGCTGAAAGGGAAAAATAATATGGAAATGACAAATGCCATACCAAAGAATTCTGACTGTAGCCCTTTGGCAGGTAACAAAATCTTGTCCTAGAAGAATACCTGCCAGTTCACTGCAGTTATTTGGAATGATGCCATATCTTCCAATTTTTAATGTATCAGTTTTCTAAATGTGGAAATATCAATTTAAATGTTGGCAGTGTTCAAACATTGCGGGGTGGTGGAAGGGGGAACGTCAGCAAACAGAGCTGAGGACTATCAAGCAGGTGTCCCTGGCCCAAAGAGTGTTTTGTTAGGGTAGTGACATGATCAGATGTGTTTCAGAATGATCATTATAACTATTCTATATACTAGAGACAATTAGAGAAGGGATGAGGTAAAAGTAGTGTAATAAGTAGGAAAGTAGGAGAGTGACAAGATTAGGAAGAGGACAAGATTTGACAGCCATCGGTCATAAAATGCATTTGAAGAGTCAGGAACAGAGTAATTTATAAATTCTTGGTTTCTGGTTTGAACAGCCAGATGGAACCAGACTGAATCAAAAATATAGTCTCTCTACTAGTGAACTGAATACAGCAACATATTAAAAAGATTATACACCACGATCAAGTGGGCTTCATCCCAGAGGCACAGGAATGGTTCAACATACACAAATCAATTAATGTCATATACCACATAAACAGATTAAGAAATAAGAATTGTATGATCATATCAATAGATACAGGGAAAGCCTTCGACAAGATATAGCACCCATTTATGATCAAAACACTTAACAAAATTGATATAGAAAGAAAATACCTTAATATCATAAAAGCCATATATGACAAGCTCTCAGCCAATATTCTACTTAATGGTGAAAAACTAAAAACCTTCCCTTTAAGATCAGAAACAAGGTAAGGCTGTCCACTACTGCCACTGTTATTCAATATAACATTGGAAGTCCTAGCAAGTGCAATCAGGCAAGAGAAAGATAATAAAAGGCATCCAAATAGGAAATGAAGAAGTCAAACTGTCACTATTTGCGGATGACATGATTCTCTATATAGAAAACGCTAAAGACTCCACAAGAACACTTCTAGACACAATAAGCAAACATAGTAAAGTTTCTGGATACAAAATCAATGTTCAAAAATCCATAACATTCCTATACTCTAATAATGAAGTGTCAGAAAAAGAAGTGAAAAAAATAATTCCTTTTGTAATTGCAACAAAAAGAATAAGATACCTAGGAATAAAACTTGTGAAGGACCTATATAATGAAAACTACAAGACCCTGTTAAAAGAAATCAAAGAAGATACGAAAAAAAAAAAGGAAACATATTTCATGTTCTTGGATTGGAAGAATCAACATAGTTAAAATGACCTTATTACCTAAAACATTATACAGATGTTAATGCAATCCCCATCAAAATCTCATTGGCATTTCTTAAAGAAATGGAACAAAAAATCATCAGATTTGTATGGAAGCACAAAAGACCTAGAATTGCCAAAGCCATCCCGAGAAAAAAGAACGAGGCTGGAGTCATCAGTATGCCTGACTTCAAATTATACTACAAAGCAACAGTAATCAAAATGTCATGGTATTGGCAGCAAAACAGAAACACAGACCAGTGGAACAGAATCAAGAGTCCAGAAGTAAACCCATATTTATACAGGCAAGTAATTTTCAACAGAAAAGGTGAAAGCATACAATGGAGGAAAAAAGCCTCTTCAATAAATGGGGTTGGGAAAACTTGAAAGCCACCTGCAAAAGAATGAAACTAGACTGTTGTCTATCACCACACACCAAAATTAACTCAAAATGGATGAAGGACCTGAATATAAGACCTGAAACAATAAAATGCATAGAAGAAAACATAGGAGCTAAACTCAAGGACCTTGGACTTAAAGAAAATTTTATGAATTTGATCTCAAAGGCAGGGGAATTAAAAGCAAAAATAAATGAATGGGACTACATCAAACTAAAAAGCTTTTGCTCAGCAAAAGAAACTGTCAACAAGGTAAAGAGACAATCATCCGAATGGGAAAAAACATTTGCAAGCAAAGCCTCTGTTAAGGGCCTAATATCCAAAATATACAAAGAACTCATACAACTCAATAACAACAACAACAACAACAACAAAAAAACAAATGATCCAATTGAAAAATGGGCAGAGGACCTGAACAGACACTTCTCCCTAGAGGACATACAAATGCCCAACAGATATTTGAAAAGATGCTCAACTTTGCTAGCTATTAGGGAAATCCAAATCAAAACCACAATGAGATACCATCTCACACCTGTTAGAATAGCTATAATCAATAGGACAAGTAATAACAAATGTTGGAGAGGATGTGGAAAAATAAGAACCCTCATACGCTGCTGGTGGCACTGCAAATTGGTACAGCCACTACAGAAAACAGTATAAAGGTTCCTCAAAAAACTAAGAATTGATCTACCATGTGATTCAATCCCTCTACTGAGTATTTACCCCAAAGACTTGAAAACCCATATCTGAAAAGACATTTGCACACCGATGGTCATAGCAGCATTATTCACAGTGGCCAGGACATGAAAGCAATCTAAGTGTCCTACGATAGATGAATAGTAAAGAAGCTGTGGTACATATATACAATGGAATATTACTCAGCCATAAAAGAGATGAAATACTGCCATTTGCAACAACATGGATGGACCTTGAAATAATCATACTAAGTGAAATAAGCCAGGCAGAAAAAGTTGAAAATCATATGATATCATTTATATGTGGGATATAAACCTAAAAGCAACAAATGAACAAGACAAACAAACAAAGACTCATGGACATGGACCAGAGAGTTACCAGAGAGTAGAGGGATGGGGGGAGGGAAGAAGTGAGGTAGACGAGGGAAAAACTTTTTAAATCATTTCTTCAATCAAAAAATAAATAAATAACAAATAAATAACAAAAATACAATCTCTCAACCTCTTTCTTTATACACATAATCCTTCATTTGTAAGAAAAATAGTAGCAAAGTTCATAAAGATAATGGAAGTGAAATTTCTTTAAAAAAAATAAAATATTGTAGATACCCAATATATTTTTTTTAAAAAAAACTATTTTAAAATGTCATTGTATGTACTATTCAGATTTGCTTCAAAATAATTTGGGTTTGAGGGTACTAGGTGGGAAGGGGAGGATTTGCATTTAGGTGAAAAAGATTGGCTGTGAGCTAATAACTATAGAAACTGGGTAATGAGTATATGGAGGTCATTTTTTCTACTTCTGTGTTTGAATTAAAAGAGATCAGAACATGCTACTCTAAAACATTCTACTTTGGTATGTTGATTATTTTGAGCTGAATGCTCTTGGGAAACAGCAGATACAGGAAGGGCTCTCTGACCTCCCCCTTTCTACCTAAAAGTAGGGCATAAAATATCCCACAAGTGAAAAGCCCTCTCTATAGCAGGAAGAGAACATTCTTATCATCAGAGATGAGAAAATAATGCTGAGATAAAATAATCTTCATCTTTTATAAATTTCACCCATATATTTTCTCATCTCTTTCCTACAATTTACTGCACCTAGTTCAAAGCCCTTTTTCCTTTGTCTCGTCACATCTCTACAATTTATCATTCTTTGTTGAAATGATATATACAAGCTCTCAGACCTATCTTATCCTTGGGACTTCTTTTTTTTTCTATAAAGTCTCCTATGCCACATAAAAATATTAATACCAAATTTTTTTATGCTTTTCTCTTGTTAATCTGTTTTTGATTGGTTTAATTCTCAAGCCTAGCCACAGAATCAGAGAGGGTAGAGGAAAAGTCTTACCTTCTCTACAGAATTTTACATGGTAAAGTTTGTTTGTTTTCAATGTCCCACTCAAAGTGAGAAAATTTTCTTGTCTCGACAAGTGCCATTTTGATGATGAGGCATCAACAAAGTTTCACTAAAGAAATTCTTTTACAGCACATGTGTTCACACATCCCCAACATTTAGAATCAAAGATATTGTCATTTTAGTGTATATTTATGAAACTCAGATTTCTAATTCTAAAGTCAACAATGAACCAATGATCTCTAAACTTTTTTGAGTACATGCAATAAAACATATTTATAAATATTTACATGTGTATGTGTCAAAATGTACATTAACTATCAGTAAAGCTTATCTTATTTTAATTTTTAAAATAACAAAATTTAAAAAAATATATAAGAAATTAAATCAACCTAAAAGCATTGACACCACTTCCTTTTTCCACATATCTGGGACAAATTTTAAATACAGTTAAAAAAAATAAAAGGAGAATATCTAATAAGACCTGTGTCTTATATAAGTAAAAAATTTTTGAAAATAAAAATGATGGCAAAGTCATAGAATCTTCTTGTTTTAAGACATCTACCAGTAAAAATATCACAAAATAAAAGCCTCTTAAAAAGTTGAAGAGAAAGGCAAATTGTGTTCACTTGTCAGAATCTTGCAGATATGATCCTTGAATTAGATTTCTGGAATACAAAACTTAAGGTCTCTTATCTAAAAATCTAAATTTGGGAGACTCAGTTTCTCAACCCTATTCCAACTATTTTATTATTTGACTTTTTTCTCATGTAAAACTTTTTCTTAGTTCTATTTATGACTCCTAACTAGAACCTTATAAATGTTAAATAATTATAGCATTAAATTTTTCTAGAACTATTTTCCTCAGAAATATATTAATATATATGTTTCAATTTCTTAAATGATCTAAGAATATACAGAGGAATCTAAATCTAAACTTTTTTTAAAATTTTTATTCAAATATAAAGAACAGCAAAAGAACCAAAGACCAACAGTGAGATAAAAGAATCATTGACTATATTTCACAGAACTTATCTTTTATTGAGTTTGCTAAGGAAAGGTAAATCCATGAGTGAAAGATGTTATGTATGTATGTATGTATGTATGTATGTATGTATGTATTTACAAAATTTATATATATGTACAAAAACGTATTTTTATGAAACAAAGTATCTCTTATTTAGTGTACATCTTCAGACAAAGCCTCGGGGAAAAACTTGGGGGCAGATTTAGAGGTTAACATCAAAATAGTATCTTCCTTTTATTTAGAGCATCTAATAGAGAACTTTATAAAAGAACCTCATCACCCTAGAAAGTCTTATCTGACTCCACTCCAGATAATTAACACCTGACCTTATCTCTTCATTAATATGTATAAGGTCTGTACTCAATGTATACCTATTAAGGTTGCTTCTTGAGTGTACTTTTTGCCCATTTATTGTGTGGATAATTGCATCTTTGGTATCTCCTGTGGAGGTTCAAAAGAACCACCTCAAGATGTGCCTCACTGGTATGTGTATTATTTTTGAGCTAAAAGCAATTGAGATCCTGTGGGCTCATGAGAAACTTCTGTCTCACCCCCAACTATCTAGAAGAATTTGGAGCCCTACTCATAATAAGAGATTATCAGATAACTTTTTTACCTCTCTATGGAAAAGGGCAAACTTCTATTTACTAAACATCTGCTCTTCTTATCATCCTGCAATGACCCTTTGAAGCCCCCAAGGTGCATCCCTAGCGCAGAAAGTCACGTATATCCATTTTTCCTTTCAGACTTTCAACCTCTCATGCATGTGGCATCTCTGACTCTCTCATGTATGCAAGGTTCCCATACATATGTATGTAATTAAATTTTTTCATTTTCTTATGTTAATCTGTCTCGTGTTTATTTGATTAGTAGACAAGCCATAAGAACTGAGGGTGAAGGAAAGTTTCTGTCCTCCTCCGCAGTTGACACTGTAAACAGGGTACCTCACCAGGTGGGCACTGTTCACCCCAAAGCTGATGCAGGATAAAGAGCCTGGGACCTCTAGCATGACAGCAAAAGTAAGAATTCTTACCAAGTCAAACTTCCACAGCTCTACCTGCAGAGTTCAGTAGAAGCAGAATGGTAAGAGTCTTTTTTTTTTTCTTTACTAAATTTATATTGGCAAGAGAAAATATTTGTGGAACTAATTCCTCAGATTTAACAGTTCTTGTAAATTTGTAGAGTACTCTTGGTTTTATTAATCCATTTTCTCTTTGAGATAGTCTTTGTTCTCTGTGTCTCCATCTTTTGTGTTGTGTATCATAAAAAGGAAAATCCTTAGACAAGACCAAGCCAAATCCACTAAAAGGTTTTCCTTTTGTCCTGAGAACTTGGTTTTTCTTTTTTTTTTTTTTTTTTTTTTTTGACCAGTGAGAATATTTTCTTCATGGTCTCCAACACCTGGAGGATGCACTTATCAGAGTACAGTTTGGTGGTCAAATAGACTGGGCTCTGAGCTCTCTCTGTCCAACAGTACCAACCTTTCAAGGGAGTTCATCTCTTGACTGCCTGTTTTTCTGTCTGAGACTATTTTGAGGAGTGAAATTCTTTTGGGTCATGGGGATTTCACCATCTATGCCCTCACCAGTGATGCCTCCAGTGTCTATGGTCTAAACCTGGAAAGTTACCCCCCAGGTCATTCCATAAAAAGACTTATTGGTTTTAATCTCTATGTAAGTAAAGCTACAAAAATTAATAATAATAGTGAAAACAACTATGTATACAAGAAAAATAGAATATATTTGGCTTTTAAAAAAGAAATATGGAGATGTATATTTGTTAAGAAAAATGAAGTAATTTTTGTCTTGATTATTTCTGAATGTGTGGGAAAATAAGAGTATGTACTAAAAGGGGTACAGAAAATTGTAGAAAATTTATAAAAAAAGGAATCGAGAAATAAATTTGTGTAGTCAAGATGAATAAGACAAAGATAAATTTAATCAGGTAAGCAAATTTAAATATCAAAAGTTAGCAAATGCAAAATTAGAATTTGGTTCTCTCTGCTAAAAGGATAAGCTTTTCTTGGACTATCGGACTATTTATAAGCTGTTGTGAAAAAGTTTTGTACCTAGAAAGCAAAGATTCTGTGCTTTATCAAAATAATTTTCTGTGTTTTATATTGTCTTAATCGGGTCCTCGATTACTTAAGAAAACTGAATCTCCTCAATAGTAAGAACTAAGTTTTGCTTACAGTTACATAAACTTCAGTGTTTGTCTTTGAAATCTTTTATTCTCACTTAGGTTAAATGGATATTAAATATTGCTTCATAATGACTTATGATCTATTTAATCAAATGTTCAAATCTTTTGTTAAATTTGACAAACTTCTCAAAATTCAAATTATAAACAACTTTGAGGTATTCCACAAGGGTCCCTGGAACACCTCAAAAGATTTGTTCTTCTCTCCTTACAAAAGACAAATGTTAAACTGATTAGGCTTATTTGGTATGCTAAATTGCATGCAAAGCATTGTAAAGTAAGTGATGATAAACTTTTAGGATATATTATATGAGTAAACAATGGCATTTGTTCTTCCAGGCTCCCTAGCAAACCCCATTTTTTTCTTTTGTTTTGTTTTTGTATCTTTTTCATCTACCAAAGTACATTTAAGCTGAACTTCATTCACTTGCCACTTAGCATGGGTTATCAACATGTTCTTGTGTACATGTTTTCTGAGTGGGTTGAAACTTCCCCTACTGCAAGACCCATGCTCTCACAGAGGCATAGAAACTTAGAAAATGTGTTTCCCACTTACGGTATACCTTTCACAATGTCTAGTGCTCGAGGTACCCACTTCAGCAAGCAGATCCTACAAGCTTGATAGACAGCCTTGCAAAATTTTTGGAATTATCACTGACCCTATCATACTCAATTATCAGACAAGGTCAAGAGAACTAATGGAAAAACTAGTCAAGCAGAACACATTTTAATTACATGGGACTGAATGAACTGACGAGAATGGTTACAGTTTTTATGACTTTGAAACATTGCTATTTTTTTTTAATTTTTGTTTTCCAGATATAAGAAACAAATTTCTCAAGCTAAGTCATAGAACTTAGAATAATTTGGTGAATTGTGCCTTTGTAAGCAGAATTGAAATATTTATTTTTTTCTTCCTCCCTCATCCCTCCAGAATTTGTCCTGTTATATAATGATATAATTGGGAAGTAATATAATCTATGAAGCTAGAAAACCAGTCTTATTAAACATGAATTTTATTTATTGACTCCTTTAGCTAGTTATATTGATAAGCTATAAAAGAGAGTGTTAAACAGAAAACCACAGGCCCAAAATGGCATCACTAGTGCTGGAAGCTCATGCTACCAAACCGAGATTTAATACCTGATCTGATTGCAATTTTAACCTCTTCCAGAAACATAATTTTAATCAACCAGCCTGGAATTTTCTGGCCAAACACGAGTAAGGTAATCTGTCATGTGGACCCTCTTCGGAAGAGGCCATCTTCATGGTGAAAACCTTTCCCATTCTTTTTCCCTAAAGAAAAGGTAGCCCCAAAATACCCCTTTCTTTTCTTTGCCAGTAGCTCCCTTGCCCCACCGTGCTTCTTCAAAATCTTCCTGATAAGACCTCTGCCTTCTCCTGAGGGAAGGTGACATTGACTGAAATAATCCACTCCTTCAACTTCTTAGTCCCACCCTCTTTCTGCTTATAAATCCTCTCCATCTCTTACAACTCCTCTGAGCACCTTTTGTCCTTTGCCTGTAAACTCACTTTGCAGTCCCGATTCCCATTACTGTGCCTGGTACATAATAGAAGGTCTGTAAGTACTTAATTGAATCGGTGAATGAGTGAATCTACCTGGAAAGTTACCCCCGGAAAGTTAATTTTTCTGCCAATTAATTCTTTCATCAAATTATATTTTTCCTCTTCCCCAGTTTTACTAAATTACTTATAATTTCCTACTTTTTCCCAAAGCAAGAGTTTATCTATTGGATAAAATCCAATTCAGCATATCCTAAACATTAGCAAGATAAAGAGTTGAAGAGGTGACAATTACCAATAGTAACAAGAGCTACTTTTGACCTTACATTGTTGTAGGAAAGTAAGATATATATTAGAGGTTACAATTAGCAGGGACTTTAAAGATCACTAATTCTATCTAATCTTATTTTCTCAGAACTGCCGCCAGTTGCCACCATTTTTTTAGCTAATAGTATAAGACAGCCCAAGATTAGAATACTTGTGTCAAATAGCGGTGGTGTTTCCCTTTACAATGTTTTTTTTTTTCTCTCTTCTTACATTCATTTTTAACATTTTTCTTTCCATTTTAACTGAATCTTTCATCTCACAGCTCCAACTCGAGGCTCAAGGGTATTAGGAGGCCAGATCCAGAAAAGGATTGAGGCTTTATTATTTTTTTTAGCTCTATTATGCAAAAGCTGGAGGATAAAATTATTTAATCTTCAAATATCATTTAACTCTTTAAAAAATATATTGGCAACACTTAGATCAATCTAACTCTCAAGGATGTTGGGATAATGTGTGAAATGCCCTATGGAACTATAAACCTGAAGTGCAGTGTTATTTCCCCTGGACTACTTATATTACTAAATCTTGCTTGTTATGGTTCATTTGCATTTATTTCAAACTATAAGGAAGCTGTAATACGGTGTAGAGAGAATTGCTTTTAACCCATAGAAGTCATAAAAGCCAATATGTGTAATTAAATTAGGGATATCGCTGGAAAAATTTAGGGATTGTGAATTCTTAGTGCAAGAACACCAAAGAAATATTTACCATGGATTGTGATATTCTTATACAATACAGAGACGTTTACGTGTGATAACAGTAATCTAAGTCTCCTTTAAGACATGTGGTCAATGAAAAAGGAGAAGTAGGAAGAGAAAGAGACATATTTAGGAAAGTTCACTCCAAATTGTAGAAATACAGCAAATGTTATATTTACAATTAAATTGCCCCTTTACAATAGATCAGCAGGCTGCTGTTGTTTTTCTTCTCAGAGATCAGGTGCTTCTAGTTAAAGAAAAAAGGACCTGCAAGTCAACCCTTCCACAAGAGAGTTCAGCTCACCCCTCCACACTGACATTTTCTCTGATGAAAATTTAATTACAAAGAGCATTTCAGAGCAAAAACTAAATATTACCTAAGTAATCGTATACATTTCAGGCAGAAATGGAGGGTAATTGTAAACGCAACTATCCAAGACAGTGATGTGAGCCGTAAAATTGATTTAATTGTAATGAGCATCTTAAAAATAATAAGTAAAATAGACTGTAAGAGAGCAGAATAGGATAAGATAGGATATAGGATAGGAAACACCAGAACGCCATTGCATGTAGTAAGGGAGAGTATTATTTTCTGAAATTTTTCTGTCACTTATAAAGTTTACATATGTATTCACTGGGTCACAATGTAATGTTTTTGTGTTTATTTGTTGGTTTGTTTGTTTTTACTGTGGCATGGACCAAACTACTTTGATACACAAACGCTTTGGAGTCTGACACACCTGGTTTTGAATTCTAAGAGCAGTCACTTTCTAACTAAGTGGCCTTGGGCTTGTTATTATGTCTCTTTAATTTCTTCAGCAACCAGAATTGAATGATCTGAGGACTCAAATAATGTCTCTAAGTGAATAAACTACTAGACTAACCAACTTGGTGTTCCAGATGAAGCCCAACAGGCCTGAAATCTGACTTCTTAACTTAGTAGCAATGTGATCTTACCTGAACTATTTAACTTCACTGCACTTTAGTGTTATTTTATAATTTAAAAATGTGGATGATACTAATAGCAACTATCTCCTAGGTCTGTAGTGAAATTTTAATGAAATGTATACAGATCACTTAGGACAATGTCTGTGAAGTGGTTCAGAACAGGTCACCCCTAAATATGCAATTTGATTATTTTGAGCTGAGGGGATGGAGCAAACAACAGCGGTGCAGGAAGGGTTCTGGTTCTCTGACCTCGCCCTTTCTGCCTACATCAGGACATAAGGTTCTTACGTGAAAGGTGCACTTGCTGTGCCTGGATGAGGAGAACATCTTATCTCCAGAGACTGAGAGTTGGCTTTGAAATGCATCTGTACTAATAAACCTACTAAAATAACCTTTATTTTCCATTAGTTTCTGTCATATAATCCCTAATCACTTTTCCACAATTTGCTGCCCCTAGAAGCTTCAACCCCTTTTCTTTTGTCTTGTAACTTCTTCACAATATATCTTTCTTGATTAAAAAGATATACAAGCTTTCAGTCCTAACTGCTTCTTTGGGTCTTTATTTTTCTTATGAAGGCTCTTGTGTGCATGTAGAAATATTAAATAAAGTTATTCTCTTGTTTATCTATCTTTTGTCAGTTCAATTTATAGGCTCCAGCCACAGAATCTAAGAAAGTGAAGGAAAGTTCCTTTTCCTCCCTTATCCCCAGCACATAATAAGTACCAAATAAATTTAAGCCTTTCCTGTTGTTATTATTATTAATATCATCCTTTGCCTCTACTCTCTTCTGTATGAAGCATGAAAAAAGGAGGCAAAGGCCAAAACCATTTAATGATTCATAGACCTACTAACATTAAAGCTTCTCTAGAAAATTAAAAAAAAAATTTTTTTAAATCTAAATATGTGAGCCATTTAAGCAACTGTTCTGATGGAAGTGAAATATTCAGCAAATTCACAGTGCAGTGGAGACAGATCTGATGGTGGTTCTCTGCCTTAGTAATAGCATTCATCACTGCACTGTGTGCTCTGAGAGGAAACTCACACACAGGAAAGCCTCCACAGATTGCAACTCTATCAGCAGATCAGTCTGACTTAGGCCTCAGTGTGCCTTGCTTCATCTGGCTGCCTCTTTGCGTCAGAGGGGTTCACTGAGAAAACAACCGATTTGAGCGTAGACTCCAGTCTTTCCTCAGCCCAACCGAGATATTTTTACGACTTGCCAGATGTGACTTACCTGGACAGTGTTCAGTCTTTTCAATTGGGTTAGCAGAATAAGTAAGTAACATATAAGTGATGCATAAAATGAATAGTAGCAAAGAAAATTATTAATATAGAATCCAGACATTTTTACAAAGTTTGGGGGTTATATATTAGTTTGGCCAAATAGGCTGGTTCTGCTTCTAATTCCCAGAAGAAGAGGAAGAGCAGTTACCAAAAGCAAAGAAATCATAGTTAATTGTTAAGATTATTTCTCAGAACCAAACTTACTTTAGCCATTAGCATGTTTATTACATCTATTAGATATGAATAATCATTAATAACTATTGTTGCTATTAAAATAAATAATACACATAGCATATCACATGTATCAAAACATGTGACCGATGGTATCTCAAAAGAAAAATTAACTATGTCAATCTTCTAATGCTATTATAAAGATGCGTTACTATTCAGAAGTCTCTGCCTGTCTATATTGCTCCATAAAAACCTGAGCACCTTTACCCTTGTAAAATAAGAAGAGCAGGCAATTGTGTTTGTCTCCTCACTAAGAACAGAGGAAATCAGGAGTGCCCTGCGATTCTCACCTGAGATGAGAGAAACGAGAACTCAGTCTTAGAGTGAGGGACAACTGAGAATAAGGCTAGTTTAGGACAGGATGGAGTGTCCCTCAGGATCGTCAACCAAGGTACAAGAAAGGAGGAGACTCTTGAGTAGACGGTGAAATCAGCTGCGAGAATATCTGGGAATATTCATTAAGAATGGAGGCTGTTCTGCTTCAGAATTTTGGAAGAGTTTGGACCAACTTTTATTTATATTTTATTTATAAAAACTACTCTTTGGCTCAAAAAAAAAAAAGAAAGAAAGAAACTTCGAAGATTCATGCTCTCTTGTCACCATAATTACCTAGTAGTGAATCTTTTGAGGTTTCATCTACTGTACTTTAGCTACTTCATAAATATTAATAGTTTTGACAAAAATATTGTTTTATTCAATTGTTTTTAATTCTTAACATGCAATAGCTACAGTTTTCAAAATTCAAGATAAGGTAAAATTTATTAATGGCCTAAATTGCTTTAACTAAATGTGCAATATTTGTTATATTTTAAATGTTACAAGAATACAGGAAGGCTTTCATTTAAATGTCATTGAGACACTCTTTACAAGAAAACGATTTCAAACAAATCTTAAAGTCAAAAACTGATTATGAAGTCATTTAAGGATTTTCAGTAAACAATTAATTATGACATTTAAATGTCTCAGTAACACTCTGAGGTAAGAATTTTCATCTTCATCTTCAAAATGAAGAATAAGCATTAGAAATAATTGAATCACTTGCCTAACATCTCAAAGTTAGAAAACCCCATCATAGCTAAGTCTGACGCTTTTGCTCTTTATAAGGCCTGTGATTGTCAAGTCACTATCATTATGGAGATGAAAATATGAAACAAACACAGAGAAGCGAAACTGGATATTTTAATTGTTTAGTACAGTATGTAGATGATGGACATCTTTTAACTTTTATAATTAACTGTCATATTTTACTATTAGAATCAAACTCACTTGAAAAAAAAAAAAAAGGAATTAAAGCTTACTCTAAATATCTTCACAGGTATGAGTTTAACTAGAGCCCACTATAGTGCTCTCATCCCTACACCATCGGTCTGTTCTTGCTTTAGATAACTTTAACAGAACGATGACTTCTTTTATTAATTTTTTTCATGCAACTGTAGTTTTTTGTGCATCTATTCCAAATGACTAAAAGTGTTAGCAGGGCAATTATGTTTTGAGTTTTGACTTAATTTACTCAGTTTTGAGCAGAAAAAAATGGAAAGGCTATATTAACATTTACCAACATTCCATATCATGGGACCTAAGAAGTTAGAAACATTGGTTATATTACCAAAGCTTTGAGTAGAATGCTGTTTTTGAGTTTGACTTTATGGAGACCAATAAAATTCCCTTGGAAAGGCCTGGTACATAGCTTCCAGGGTTCCCAGAAGTCTTACCAGGTCAATAAGGAAGGTCAGTCCTTCGCAGGCACAGGATATTTTGAGGATCTTGAGGAAAAGGAAATTAATCCAAATCTAAAGGTGTTACAGGTAAAGTCTGATGGCTTAATGACTTCTTTAAGAGGCTGTTAAACGTTCTGTCCGGAGATTCTGTATGAAAAGTTTTATAAAACAAATTTAAAAGAGCTTATATGATCAATTGCTAGTCTTGTTGCATTAATGTAATTGGGCTAAGTTTTTTTTTTTTAATTTGAAATTAGACTTGTTATGCAAATATGTTAGTCTTAATTTGGCTACCTTTGGTAAAATTAGATAGAAAGAAAATTATGTTTTAATAGAAAGTATAATATATCCTTGTGGATATTAGATTCTAGTTTTAATAATTGTCTTTGGGATCTTGTTTTCCACCTGTAAACTGGATTGGATCCTGAATTCTCCTAGTTTCCTCAAATACTTGGCTACAACTCTCCAAGCTAATTTTTCCAGTTTTTCTCCCACTTTTAACTTGGAATCATTGAGAACTAAAGCTACCCTTTTCCTGAAGCCTTACAAACTAAAGCTGAACAATCTAATATAAACTAAACTTAGGCGAGATCACCACAGTACCCCACATTTAGGTAGTCTTCATTCCTGTCGTGTAAGCCACTCAGAAAGTTACCTGCAAACTCAATGACTTCGAAGATGTTCCAAACTGCAGAAGATGTTCCAACTCTGACATCTAGAAAATTTCTTGCTTGGCTACTGCCAAGACCCAGACTGGTTTATACTTGGCTCCAACCACTGACTTTTGTCTTCCCTTTGTTTCCATGGAAATGCCTCTTATCAAATACCTGGTTGCTTGCTTACATAATAAAGGCCTAACTTTGAAAATCTACCTGCATTACCACCTCCGGAAATGAACTCAACTGGACTGACCTATTGTCAGGACTAACTGGTTCAATAAGAGGGACCAACTTACAAGCTCAGCTTCTGGACTGTAAAACTTTTAAGAGAAGTTTCGAAGGTGGAATTGTAGAGGAGTAAAATTTGCCATCCCAAAATGTATTTCTTTGGCATGAGGATTAATTTAGGCTGATTCTTTTTTAAAAAACAGAAGATTCAGGAAATTTTTCTTGGTACTTCCTCTTTAACTACCTAAGAAAGTTTAGGTAAAGGGCCTGTTCTTAGAAAAGAGAGAGCTATCATCAAAGATACCTACAAAGAATATGAGCCAAGTGTGGTGGGGGAGACTCCACAGGGCTAGAGATGAGCCTGCTCTGTGTCCCATTGTCTCTGCATGGCCCACTGAACATTTGCTTTTTTGCCTCCATGTGAACTGCTTTCCTTCACGAAGTCCCAAATCAACACCCTTTTCTTCTTAGTTCAAGATGGCACATGAGCCTCAACTTCCCAGTTTGTCCTTGGGCATATATTCTTATGCAACTCATGTATGTGTGTTCATAATTACATTTGGTCATTTTCTTCTATTAATCTGTCTCATGTCGATTTAATTCTTAGACCAGACAGAAGAGCCTAGAAAAATAGTGGAAAATTTACTCTTCCTTAATACCTTCTAATTTTACCAACAGTGATTAAATGAAGTACAGCCTTATTACATAACTTTCTTAGCAAATACATTGGTGAATGGGTAGAGTGTGGGCCCCAAAATACTGAACTTACACATTTTTGTGACATAAAGCATGTTGAGGAAACAGAGGACAAAGGGTGTTAGCTCTAGCCTTGGTCCCAGATCTTAAAAGAGAGTTGAATAGTCACTAATATTTTAATTTTTTCCTTTATTTCATTCTGTCTCCCTTTCTCTCTCTCTCTCAGACACTCTATACAACATAAACATATTTAATCTTAATAATAACTCTATGAAGTAGGCACAAATATTTCCCTATATTACAGATGCCATTCAACTTTTTTAACCTCAGGTTAAGCAAATTTGAGTTGAATCCCTTGGGTTCAGAGATTAGACCATTGATGTCTACTCCATTGACGAAGTCCTGGAGGGCCTTCGTTTAGTAGTTCAGATGAGGAAAATAAACCAGTTGAAGTGAAGCTATAGGGTTTTCAGCTCAAGAGATCCATTTCATCAAAAGGCTGGCTTGAGTGATGTATGCGGTATTTCTGGCTATCTTCAAAGATTTAGAATAAAAATTTTTTAATCTGACAGAATTCTGGAAAGTGCCCAGAGGAGTGCAGCTGAAATCAAGATCTCAAACCAGAGGCTTGTTAAAACTAGTCTGTGTCCAGGAACCTTCAGTCCCTTGTAGCATTGGTGTCTACAGTCAAGTGTAGCTCTGGCAGCAACTGAACTATGACATGGGGTGTTGCCAGAAGGGATGGAGACTGTCCCACATCTCATCCCTGTCCCCTTCCATATCTTCATTAATGGCAAAATTGGGGAGTCTCTATTATTGTCATATTTCTGCCTCAATTGTTGGCACCACAGATGTTTCCTCTTCATCCAGAAATAATCCCATGGATTCCTCCTAATTCCTCTGTGTCTGTCCTCTAGGGCTTGCTGGTCTCTTTCTAGGCTTTTGCTGTAACCCTTTGCTTCTAGCTGCTCAATCTGTTCTGACACCTTCAGTTTTCCTCTGTGCCCTGGTTTTCTCTTCTCTGCTTAGAACATTCTGATGGACATGACTTTGCCTGCTTTGCTTCTGATTGTCTTTTTTTCTCTGTACTGTTTAAAACCACTGCTCTTGGCTATAATCTCTACAACCCGGGTGAGGCTCCCCACACCACCACCGTGGTCTACCATCTACTAGTTTACAGTTAAAGCTACTTCGTGATTCTGATCTTACCTGGCCCACGACCTCAGTTAAAATTTATTCTCTCTTGCCCCAATTCCTTAGCTAATTTACTTTTATTTAGATTTTCGTTATATAGTGGTTTAATAGGCTCCCTCGGTGTCTTCACTGATTACCTAATTGAGAATTTCAGGTACTGTAGAATGATTTTAAAGAGATGTGCTAAGGCGCTATGTTATCTCAAACCATACCATGGGCGCTAACTACTTAATTTATGAATTCAACCATTTAAAGTGGAGTGTTTATTACATGACAAGCATAGGCATGGATGATATCACATAGACAAGGCTCTGCTCTTATGGAGCTTGCATTCTAGTAGGAGGAAACAGACAATAAGCCAGTAAATAAACAGTTTCAGAGTGATAAATGCTGTCTTAGTTCATTGGGCTGCAATAACAAAATACCACAGGCTGGATGACTTGTAAACAACAGAAATTTATTTCTCACATTTCTGAAGGTGCCAGTATGGTCAGGTGAAGGCCCTCTTCCAGGTCGGGTCTCAGATTTCTTCTTGCATCCCCACAGGTGGAAGGGGCTAGGAGCTCTCTGGAGCCTCTTTTAGAAAGGTGTTCATTCCATGCATTAGGGTTCCATGAATGAACTAAGCACCTCCCAATGACCCCACCTCCTGAGACTGTCATATCAGGCATTAGAATTTCAATGAATTTTGAGATGGCATAAACATTCAAACTATAGCAAATGCTATTACAGACTATGAAAAGAAGAAAGAGAAAGAGAGCAATTAGTGTTGAAAAGGGAAGTCATGTCCATTTTAAAGTGTAATATATAATATCATGCTAGCTTTTAAAGAGATTGTCTCACAAAACATTTCCTCCAAAAGTCGAGTGCTTATTTCCCCATACCTAAGCTAATGTTGTATTATTATACTTCATTAAGAAATTTAAAATTGGTATCTCATTGTTATTTTAATCATAATTTCTTTTATTCTAGGACTTTGAGCCATTCATATTTTCTTTGCTGTGATTTTATGTTCGTGTCTTTTTTCCACGCTAGGTTTGGGTCATTTAAAATTGATTTGCTTAAGAGCTCTTTACATATTAGGGGAATTAGCCCTTTGTCATGTGTTCCAAACATGTTTTTCCAGTTTGTATTCTGACGTGTCCATTGTATTGTTTCTGTGCAAAAGACAAGCTCCTTTTTCAAAAATGCTTATTTCTAAATATTTGGAGAATAAATGGGACTTAGGTCATGTTCCCCAGTAGTAGACCTGAACATGTGGTTTCATGTGCAAGTGATTTATTAAGGAAGTTTTCTCGGGGGGCGGGGGGGACTCTTAAGAGAAGGAAAGAATTAGAATAAACAGGATGAAGCCAAGAAAGGTTGCAGTTTCACATAAGGTCCTGTGGAGGGCAGCCTTAGCCTGATCGTTGGGGGATCCAACCAAGGGCCACAGGAAGCAAAACCACACTGGGAGGGATGTAGAGGAAACACGCTGAATTTGGGGGAAGAAAAGCACGACTGACAGACAGTAAAGGGGACTTTGGGGAATTTGTGTGAGCCAGTGGCCGTTAACAATGTGTGAGTCAATGGAAGAAAAGAATAGAGAAGTTCAAATCCAGTATTTGACTTAGTCACCCATGTATAATTTGTTTTCTCCTCTCCCTCACCTCTTCCTGGATTTTCATAGTCAGGCCTGACGGTGCCAAAGTTACTGGGAAAGTCCAGTTTTCAATAGGTTGAAGATTAAGTAAGTAATTATAGATTAAGTCTTAGGAGTCTATGAAAACAAGTGATGGATTTAAAAGGGGAAACTTGGTCTTGGTTAAGGAACACAGAATTTAGTTTTGCGTCCTTACTAATAAAGGACATCTTTGTTATATTTCCGGAGTAACTGGAAAATAGCCCCCATTATTGACTCTCATTAGCATCTTAGATTGTTTCTTCTTGGAGGATGCATAGGCTCCACTAAGGAAACGTCTTTCTCAATTCTCTTGTGAAAAAAAATTTAATCTTGTAAGTATCAAGTTGAGAACATTTGAAAGAATCTAACGACTCTTAATGACAAACTGCTCCAGAACAGTGCATTACCCAACTTAGGGCTGCCCTGTCCCAAATGTCACTCTCAGGCATGCCCATGTGTGTGTAGATTGGGGTTCCCTTCTTGAGGGGGGATCAAGTCATGAGTCTGACAATCCTTAGTCCCTTTGTTCTTTCTTTGTAGAGCAGAGTCTTGAACTGTTTTACTCCAGAGGGCAAAATATACTAAACATTTTTAATAAGGAATAAGGGCAGATTGCTTAAGTCCAGGGGGAAATATAGATTATAGATTGCAAGAATACACACATTAAAATTAGTAAATGCCCCAAGTGAAAGAATATAGCTCCCTGTGACATTTTGGTTCACAAACACTGTACAACAGATAACACGTAGGAAATACAACATTTGCTATCATTTTTGCCTTGAGTATGTAATTGTAAGTTACTTTTGAGTAGCACTAAATTTCATTGCAGAAAATTACTTCTCTCAGTACCTTAATAGTACCGATGCAGTAAGTGGTCTCTGTGATGACCTGAGACTCTCCAGACACAGTGAACAGTATCCTGTTTTAAGTCTGCACAATTAAAGTAATACTGTAGTGAAAAATTGATGGTTCCTGGTCCCACAGAGAGGAGCAAAGTATCAAGTTCATGAATGAACATTAAAAATTTTCCAAGTTCTTATGATTAGCATTCAAGACAAAGAAGCAGTAAGTTTATACATTTAGTTCTCTGGTAGAAACAAAAACCATAATATAAATATTCACTTTGACACAATATTTTTCCATTTTTAAATTTTAAAAATGCTCAAGGTTTAGAATAAGCAAATATCTAAAAAATTGATAGCACTATGTATAACCTTATATTTGACATATATAGCTTAGTAGTGACTTCTTTTTGGTCCCCTTTTCTTGATGAGATTATCATTTTATTGAACTTAGTTGCTCAATTATTTATGGTTTTTGTATTTGTATCCCTCAGAGTTCTATACCCAGTAGATGATTAAGAAAATCTAGGTTAGCCTTCTCCAGGAAGTCTTTCTAAAATGTGATTAGAAATATATTTCCAATGTATAAGATCCTGAATTTTCCTCAACATAGTTAGATAGATGTTACAATAATGTCTAAACAAGACAATTGTATTTCAGACATCTTTTGACATCGGCGCATAGAGAATTTCCTCATTCTTTTTTAAAACTGAAAGTTATCCCCTTGTACAAATGTACTGTAATTCATTTAATAAGCCCCATGTTGATATACATACGGGTTCTTCCTCCTTTTTTTTTTTTTTCAATTTATTTGTTGATAAAACCAGATTATTTGTCCTGTAGAGTTCCCTAGGATCCGAATTTTGATCATTGCTTCCTTAACATGTTGCTTTGCATTTTTCTTTGTTCCTTATGTTTCCCATGAATTGGTAGAGGATTGATTAGATTTTGGATTGATTTCTGTAAGGATTTATTCTTAGCTGGTATTAACATACTTCAATTAGGTGGTGTGTAATGTCTGGTTTTATTTATTTATTTTTTTGTGATGCAAGCAGCCATTGAGGATCAGTGCCTAGATGTATTCACTAAGCATTGAAAAATGTTTATATTCTATCACACCTTCTTCATTCATTGATTTGAATAAGAAGAAGCTTCCCCTCCCCCACTATTTGGTTACCCTAAGGTATAGTTCATAGAGGAAAGGTATAATAAATGGATGATTCTTCCCCCTTATTTACCTGTTTTCAGAATAATTAGTTGGTTCCTTAAAGTTCTTCAAAGGCAGTCAATGAAGATTTTTCTTTAGCATCTTTTTGACCACATGGATTTAAATATAATTGATGCATTTCAATCCATTACATTTATTTATTTAGTGACTCTCAAATTTTCCAGTCTTTGTCAATAGGAGACTCTAAATTGGCTCATGAGACTTTTGACACAATCCAAGTCATCCGCGGCAGCATCCTTGCTTTATGGTATAATAAGATATTCCAGACTCACCGTATGCATTTCTTGTCTTAGGCCTGGACTCAGATGTTTTCATTTATGGGTAAATGATATTTAAATATTTAGATTATGAGAGCTAAGAGTACAATGCTAGTAGATTGATTAATTTAACTTTTTCTTCTGTGGGGTCAAAAAAACACTAACTGCCTAATACCAGAATCGCTGTACTTGTGGGTAACGTTTCTCTATAAATCAGTAAAAAAGAAATTTGGTGCGAATAAGTCTTCTGTATTTTCTGTTGAGATCTAATGAAAAAATAATTAGTTTAAGGTTCAGAAGAAAAGGGTTGAAGACCTGGATACTTCTGTGTGACATTAAGTCATTTCAATACTCTGAGTCATACATAATTTCTTCTACTTCATGATAGAAATACTATTACCTACCACCTCTTTTATGGGGACCAATAATGAAAGTACTTGATAATAATAGCTGACATTTGCTAGAGTACTTTTATGTGCCAGGTTTTATGCTAAATATGTCTCCTACTTGATATCATTAAATCTCTATAAAAGGACAAATGATACCATTGTCATCTCCCTTTTATAAAAGAGAACAAGGAAAATTAGAGAGGCTGAGGACCTAGCCGATTCCATAGAGGGAAGTTAGAAATTTCCTAAGACCTGCGAACACTAAGCAGCAGGAGTGAGTCAAATTAAGTCCACAGAGACTCTATGGCTGGGAGAGCTGGAGGCCAACTGAACATAACCAGAAGTAGTAGCCCAAATTAATTTAAAAATGCATTAAATTCATAATCAAAAGCTGAAAGAATATATTTAGATTCCTTTACAACCAGAGTTGTGGTGGGAAGGATATTTAGCAACCGAGATTCCAGACTGGGCTCTTTTACAAGTTGGCTCTTTGACTTTGCCATTGTTTTATTCTCTCAGACCTCAGCTTTTCACAGAGGAATTAAACTATGTGACTTCAGAGGCTAATAAGTTAGGATAAGAATAGAATAATAATGCTTGAGAACAACTTTAAATAACTTACTATTAATATGTACAGTTTAAAGAAAAAAAACCTTATGGCATATTTATAGGTCCCACACTGATTCAGGTTTCTGGATCACTCACTGATTCTTTCAAAATACTTACTGAGAACCTACTATGTGCTAGGCACTGTAACAAGTAGTGTTTTAGCAGTGGACAAAATGAAGTCCTCATTTTCCTGGTTTACTTTCTAGTGAAGGAAGACAGGCAATAAACACATGCACAATGTATACATGTCAGATAAATGTCATAATATATGTCATAATAAATGTCATAATAAATGCTACAGACAAAAGAAATGAGAAAAGTCGATGGTGAAATGAAGCATCCGGCCCCAGTGCCCTCTTTGCTCTTCCTTGAACACCAGGCCCACTACCAAACGTGCACCAGATGATTCATTTGCCTGGAGTACCCTTCCCTCAAATGTCCTCATGGTTAACTCTCCCTGATTCAAACAGCATCAGCTCAACGAGGCCCAACACATGGAGAATCCCACCCTCCCCCATCATGCTCTTTATTATCTTTCCCATGCAGATCTAACATCTGATATAAATTGCTTATTTGTATATTTAACGTCTGTCTCCCCCAGCTAGAATGCAAGTTCCAGGAAGGCAGAGCTCTTTGTTTTGTTCAAGGATGTATTTCAAAGCCTTGAATTGTGCCTGATAAGAAGTAAAGCTTCTTAATGATATCGGTAAATTGATTCATGTACAAATTAATCAGTGAATGAATGAATTAAAAGGGTGATCTGGAAAGTCTTCTCTGATGAGGTGACTAAATAGAAAAGGCTGGCATTTAAAAATCAAAACTTAAGAAAATTATTAATTAAATTGTGCAACATTCAGTTGATAGATATTATGTAGCCTTAAAAATAATATTTAAATTATATTTATAAGGATTACAAAATAGTATAAAAACTACTCATAACGTATGGTTGAGTGAAAAACACAGGAAGTAAAAATATGCATATATTATTATTACAACCATGTAAGAAAAAAGTCTTTGGAAGAAATGCTAGGAAGAAATACACCAAAAGTCATCAGTATATGCTAAAGTAATTATTGGTGATTTCTTTTGTCATTTTTTCTATTGAAAACAATTTCTACAATGTGATTATGTCATATCTGATATAAAAATAAACTTAACTTTTAAAAAGTTAATCTATATAATGCTACCTCTCATTCCTGGTATCATAACAGTTTTTTCTTTTTCCGTTGTTTATATTTTACACTTAGACATTGACCTTAACAATGTCAATAACCTCTAACAACCTCAGGGACCCAGAGTTGAAAAGAGCACGCCTGGACGGCAGATGTTTATAGAAAGACAAAAGAGTCGGAGAGGAGGTTGACTCATTCTCATGCCTTCTGATGCTGCCTTCTGTAGCATCATACCTATCTTGAGTTTACCTCCTAGTAGTTTGTCTCCAGGGTAAGGAAATCCTATTGGTTGAAAATGTCCCTCAAGAGAGCACAATGCATGAGTGATTATTAATAGAATATAACATCGGAAAGAGAAAATTGCCCAAGATTGTTTTATCTTAAGTGTTTCCATTACTTTGAAGATCAAGGGAAGATAGCTGAAGATTAGCAATGTGTATCAAAAGCCAAAGTATGCATGGGGTGTGTTATTCCATTTACTCCTCAGAATAATTCACCGAGACAGGAATTATATTACCAAATTTTAGATGAGAAAACGAGGAATATAAATAATGCCCAGGGTTATACAACCAGATGAGTAGTGAAATCATGATTCAAATTAGATTCAAACTGACTGTAAACCACATTTGAAACTAATATATGGGGGCCAAAAATATTGAATATTTCTTGGTAGACCCCTTTCCCAATAGCACTTCTAAATCCCTTAAGTATATATATTAAGTATTTAACACTGGTTTTTGCTTGCAAAAGACACCAACTGCATTTTTATTAACATGGTTCTAGTTTCCAAATCTCAAACAATGTCAACCTAGACAAGGATTAATATTATCCTGAAGACTTTTGTGGTATTTAATTGCCGGCGTCTGTGAGGGAAGGACTCACAGTGGGTGAGAGGGTGCCACATTGGAACAGATGCCTGAGTCCCTGCATCCTCATAAGAAGCCACATCAGGAACTAGTTCTTCGCTCAGCGAGCCCAGGCAGGGAGCAGAAGCCTAGTTCGAGCCTAAGGCTGAAACAGGAACTCTGCATCCGATCCATTTCAGTGGGCCAGATGACCAGGTTATGCTCTGTCCATTGAATCAGATAATTACTTAGTAAGCTGTCCTTAACTAAATTGGTAGCTGATAAACCAGTCTTTGAAATCAATAATTTAATATTCATAGGTATATTTATATATATATACTATGTTCACATAAAGACTAAAATATATTAGCTCTAGTTTGAAAACATCTTAAACATTCCAGTCAGAAAGAAGAGTGCATTGATTTTTCCCCTGGATCTGATTTCTTAGCTAAATTGAAGCTAAATAAAGTAATATATTACTATGTATGTTAAGTGACACACGTACCATCTACTTATACTATATCTCAGTGGATTTCACAGGAGAAAAAAAAGTCATAAGTTTCATCTCTTCCCTAAGTGCCTGCTCTAGAGACCACACAATTCCCTTTAAATTCAGTAGTTCTAATGACCTGCTAAAACCAGCAGACATAGCGTTATCAGTAAGCTGGAAAAAGAGGAAATTCCAGCACAGCCGTTAGCCACCCTCATTTCTCTGCAGTCAGCCCCTTCATATCCCTGATAACAATGACAGGAAAATTTCTCCGCCATCACTGCCAGGTCCGTATCCGATGCTTTTCCTTTCACATCAATTTCTCCATCCTCAGAGGCCTCTATGTGGTAACTTGCGGGGTTCAAGTGGAGGTAATCCGGAGCTTTCCACACCTTCCTTACGCATCTCCCGTTATTCCTACAGAGGTGATGGCTGCAAGTCTCAGCAGCTTTGGTCACATTGACTATGTAGCTCCCCAAATCGGAACTCACAAACTGCTTCACCTTTGTACAGTTGTCCTAGAAATGTAGAAACAAATGACTTTTAGTGTTTTGTGTTTTTTGTTTTTTTCCTGGTACTGATAGGGTTAGAGCATCTGGGCCCACAGAACAGCTCTTTGGACTTGATTGAAACCTGAGAGCTTAGTTCTCAGGCTCACACACTATAGCACAGGGGACCAGATCAGAAAGGGTGACATGTTGAAGGGACAGGAGGTAGAGATTATGTCACAGTAGGGCTAAGCAATCGAACTGGAATGGGCCCCAGGGTCAGCATATGAAACCCTGTCTTCTTCCAATTTACATCCTTTCTTTCTTTCCTTCTCCTCTTTCTCAAATTAATGATTGTGAAAAAAAAGTAACAGACCTAAGTTAAAAATCATACCGGAGCTGCTGTCCTTCAGTCACCTTTCTGGTCTGTGGTACCTTTCGTGGTTGTGTTAAAACCTGAATCATCATATTCTACCCGTTTTTTTGTTGACATGTAGCCTTCTGGATTTTCCTGTTAATTAGGCTCAAATAACAACCGCCCCAAGTTCCAGCCTTCTGTAAACAATTCAAACAAAGGAAAGCCTGGAAGACTGATGAGGTCGCGCGCGCGCGCGCACACGCGTGTGTGTGTGTGTGTGTGTGTGTGTGTGTGTGTGTGTGTGTGTTTACTATTACACGTTTGCCACCTGGCTGGTACAGTCAGCTTCCGGGTGAAACAATACTCATGAGCCCCATGGACTGGAGGAGAAATATTAACCTGGAATGTCAGGAACTGATCCTCTCCATTTCTGCCTAATTCTCCTATGTGGACAGAGGAGACTTTTAACCTTTTATTGTCACAAATAGTTTCACAAATAATATCTCAGTAGCAAGAAGTTGAGGCCACGAAATTCTAATATCAGATCATCATGAACTTGCAAAAACTTCAATTTAACCAAAGTCTTGAGGATGCAAGTATTATAATTCAAGGCAAAATATCTTAGGCTATTGAGATATAAACAAACAACATCTGGAGATACAGAAGAGAGTATAATTAATGTGGATTGGGGAAAAATAGGAAGTCTTCTTGGAGTAAATAATATCTGAGTGTAAGAAAGGTGAAGAGATATACAAATCTTATTTTAAATGCTATTAATTTTTTAGCTAATTTCTTTGTAGAGGAAAAATAAACTCAATGTGATTAAAAAGTTACCAACTATTTCTACTTCTCAAAATAAGATGTAACACATATTTATGTAGTGGTTAAACGTGAGGACTCCAGAGCGAAACTGTGGTTAATGCCAGCTCCATCACTAACTAGCCTAACCAGTTGCTATGCTGGTTAGATTTCCTCTTTTCTTTCCTCATTTGTAAATGAAAATGGTAGTCCCTACTTCATATGGGTTACTGTGAGCTGTAAGTGAGCATATCAAAGCAAAAAAAGCACTAAGCACAATTCTGAATAATAAATATTCAGCAAATGTCAGTATTATTATTACTATCACAACAAAAGTTAATAGTTTATTGCACTTCTGTGTATCAGGCACTATAACCTTTTTTTCTAAAGCTCGTTTACTGTGGAAGCCATGAGATCTCTGATTAGAGTGAGATCTATAGGAAAACAGAGCAAATACTTTAAATAGTATTAACTATACCTTTGAAGTACTGTCTTACCTTAGATGAAGTTAAATTCATGTCTCCCCAAATAACAATGCCTGCAGCTCCCAAGGCAGCACTTTCTCCAATGGTACTGATTAGATCTTGCTACATTGAAGAGAGTAGGTTCATTATTTATTTGAATAAAAAAAAAAAAGAAAAAAAAAAGAACCAGAAATTAGGATTAAAGGTTGAGTTCAATATAACAGGATGAAACTACTTTCTGCTTTCTTAGAGTAACACAAGTAGTGATTGAACCAAGGCTAAAAATCACACTCTATAATCGTATGGAAAAACATTAAATATTTTTAAAGAAAAACTTTATTTTGCCAAACAGGATATTATTTTAAAGACAGACTATAAATAGTCACTGAAAGTCATTAAATTGAAATTGGCTAGGGTCATATACACACAAACCAGTTATATGTATATGACCCAGAAACAGAATCCAGAAGTTTTCCTTCTCCAAATGTGAAGCATGGCTCTCATTCTACTTAGCTAAATTCCATTTCCAGATTGCCACACTCCCCTGAACTTCACCTCTGTAGGGACTAGGAAGCTTTTGTGTCATTTGGATTCCAAGGCCAGGCAAAGTAACAGAGATAAGGACATTCCGGCTCTAATTTGGTACAGCCCTTGTATTTGACTCTTGAAATTATATGTTATTAAACATGTTTAAAAAATGTTATTTTATTAGTTTCAAGTATACAGTACATTGGTTAGACATTTATATAGTTTATAAAACAATCCCCCTAATTTCTCTTTCTCTCCTCTGGCTCTCCACCTAGCCATTACATTAACATTGACTGCATTCCCTATGCTGTGCTCTCCATCCCCATGATCATTAATCAACTACTAATTTGTACTTTAACCTTTCGCCCCATTCTCTCAGCCACACAACAACCTCCTCCCTTCTGGCCATCTCCAGATTGTCCTCTATATTTATTTAAAGGTCCAGTCAAGGCAAGGCAATCGAAATTTTTGTCTATATGGTCCAGATAGAGGAAAACTGAATTTCAGCCGAAGGAATTTACTTTTATAATCCTAAAAGATTATCGTTTTAGTGTTTAAAGGCCATTTCAAAGATAAATTAAAAGTTGAATGTATGTGGTTGGTTTCCTAAATTAAGTTTCTACAGTAAATTTCCTAAGTAAGTTTGTTAAATTATAATATATTCCCCCAACATTTAGGATACTAAGCATTTGTTCACCTTTTACTCCAAGGATGAACTTCCATCAGTTATATACTGGAAAATGTAATTGGGTGATTTGGTGACAAATAAAAGCAGAACTTTAAACTGTATTTTACCTTGGGCATTTTATATTAATATCAATATTTGAGCGATATCATCTCTTTATCTGACATTTTTATAGTCCACTCGAATTAAAGATTTCGCAATCTCAGTTTTTACAGTTTCTCCCCCCCCCCCCTTGGGTAATTCTCTCAAAATTTTCAAAAAGGCAAGAGATTTGTTTTAAACTAATTTCCCTTTCCGGTTCACATCCATTCCCATGATCGTAGCATCTGCTAAATAGGTCAGAGCTAACAAGACAGGAAGGGGGTTTTTGTGAGAGACTCAGATGAGATAGTGTAAGTGAATAGGTTTTGAAAATTATCCACGCTATGATGAATACAGGGCAGAGGAGGAGCCACCACGCAGCGCCCAGAATGAGGCCTCTGCCACGTCCATGTCCGTCATCTCTTTTGGCAAAGACATAAGAAAGCAGAGCTTCTCCTTCCACTCACTTTGAAACTTCTCCGAATTCAGCGAAGCTTCGGGGCTGAAGTCCCCCAATGGCTTTCTGTGAATTCTTATTAAGTGTATGTTATAGCTTTTTCATCTGTGTCACAGTTCTTGGATATTCTGTTGGTTTTTGTTTGTTGTTTGTTTGTTTCAGTATTTGTTTTCTTTGTTTTGCTGTTCCATTTTGGAGGTTTCTGTCAAGGTACCCTGAAGTTCAAAGATTCTTTCCTCAGCCATGTCCAATCTACTAACAAACTCATCAAAGATATTTATTTCTGTTACAGTGTTTTTGACCTCAAACATGTATGTTTGGTTTTTTCTTAGAATTTCCATCTCTCTGCTTACATTGTCCATCTATTCTTGCATGCCGTCTGCTTTATCTGCTAGGGCCCTTGGTATATTAATCATAGTTGTTTTAAATCCTTGTCCAATAATTCCAAAGTCCCTGAGATACCTCAGTTTGGTTCTGAGGCTGCCTCTGTCTCTTCAGATTGTGCTTTTCCCTTTTAGTATGTCTTGTAATTTTTTTCTTGATAAGTAAACATGATTTATTTTTTCTTGATGGGCAGACAGCTCATACAGGGTAAAAGGAATCGCTATAAATAGGCCTTTAGTAATGTGCTAGCAAGGTGTGGGGGGAGAGGAAAGGTTTTATAGTCCTATGATTTGGTCTCAGTCTTTTAGTGAGACTTTGCCTCTGGACCTAGAACTTCACAAATGCTTCTCAGTTGTTTTTTTCACCCTCTTAGCAGGGAAAGGCTGGGTAAAAAGGGCTAGAGTTGGGTATTTCCCTTTCTCCAAGTGGAAGGTGAGAGCCAGCTGGAGTTGAGTATTTTTCTTCCCCAGGTCAGTTAGTCTCTGATAAGAGCCCAGCAGGACTGGCTCTGGTTAAATAGTTTCTCTTGAGGGAACACCCTGTAAGAACAGAAAGCTCCTGAGTATTCAAAATGGTTCCTTTTCTCCTTTGCCTGACAGATGCATGAGGGGATTTTTCTCTGATATTCACAGAGAGGACTTGATGAGTTCTTGGAGGTAAAACTCACATAAGTGAAGACACTTATTTCCCACCCATAATTGTGTCCCCCTGGAGTTTTTATCTCTCAGACTTGTCCTCACTGTGCCTCCAGGAATTCCTCCATTTCAGTTTATGTTTTCTTACTCCAGCAGCAGTTCCCGCAGAAGTTTCTGCTCATGGGTTTTGATCTGGTAAATTGTGATTTTCTGTGTTCACCTGTCTGTCTCCAATTTTTAGGGCAGTAATCTGCCCTTTGTCCTCACTTATGAATCCAAGAAGAATTGGTTTTTCAGTTTGTTTAGCTTTTTATTTGTGAAGGTGGAGTGGCAACTCCCAAGCTTCCACGATGTCCTGGAAACTTGAACTCTCCCATGAACTCCTTTGGATTAAGGCATTGTCCTCAGAGCGGGGAGGGAGGCACAGTATTTATAGTTTGTATTTATATATTATTGATCCATGTTAAGTAAGGAAGCTACAGATGTTTGTGGTGAAAGGCACACGTTCTGAGGTTGATATCAAGAGACAATGTTCATTTCTTCTCTGAGTCTTTTAATGCCATTTTCAGAGTTTGATTGGGACTTATTAAAAAATGGCAAGTCTTCATGCACATGTTAACTGGAGAAAAGGAGTCAGTAAAAGACATTAATGCAAATTTCTGTACCTAGCTGAGAGTAGGGTGCTGAATGAATCACAGAGCAGCTAAGTTTGGGGGACCAAAAAGCAAAGGTACTACTCCATGAGGTAAATCACGGGTAAGGTGCCTCTGGGAGTAGATTGGGACCACCAGAAAGCATGAGACACATGAGCAATGTCACATGAAAGAAGAAATAAAGAAAAAGCACAGAAAGTAATAGCCAACAAATCTTTCAGGTCTAGGGCTGCTTTGCCCCACCTATGATCCTCGGCTCAAACCAAGGTTTTGGTGGTAGAGGGTGGGGACGCCCAAAGGACTTTCTTTACGCTTGGGTTTCATTCAGTCTCTGGTACTCTACCACAGTGCCTATAAGTAAGGTGTCCACTGTGGGAAGCTGGACCATAGCTAACGAGCTCCCTTTTGTGTGTTACCAAGAGGGAGTATTAATTCATTACAGGTGTAAAAAAAAAAAAAAAAAAAAAAGAACTTTAAATCTACAGTCAAGAAAACCCCTTCATTAATTTTTCAACATAGCATCAGGTTATTTCTAGGTCAAATTTATATGTTAGTAGTGTAGGAAATCTGTGTGAAATGAGGTGTTACTACCTCCATATCACCACCCCCCCATCCTCCCACCTCCAACCTATGGCTGCTGACAAGAGATTCTATTCCTAGATATTCCCCTTCCAAGTTTAAGGCTTTGATACCTGTTAAAATGTGATAGCTTTACTACTTGTGTTTATGTAGAGTTTCAAATTTTCATATATATTTTCTCATTTGAATTTCATAATACTTCAGCTAGGTAGGTAAGGAAGATAATACTGTCCCATTTTGTAGATTAAGACAATGAGGCACTGAGGTCTGGAGATGTTAAAACATTTGCTACTTATTGATAAATCCTTTTTCTAATCCTGACTCTAAAATGTGGAAATCTTTGGAAAGGTTGAGAATGGAAGCCATTACTAGTCAATTATGGGTTAGTATAAATAAATATCAGGTTTTTAAAACTTTGTGGGCAGATTTTTAGGAAGGGTAGAGTAAGCTGCTGAGTAAACTAATGTCTTAAAACATTTGGAAACATCTTACCATTTAGAAAGTTTTCAGAATGATACAGAATGATAACCTTGGGACTGTCAAAGAAAACTGTTGCTACATGAGACCCCAACTGTCTTTTCTTCTTAGAGAGAATAGATGCATTTCCGAGGCTGTAGCTACTCAGGAAGTAGCTTACCCTAGGTTTGAAGAATGTGCAGAATGTACCAGTATGCTAAAGTAATCTTATTGAAGTGAACACTTTGTCTCTTAAAGTTTATTGTTTCTTCCGAAAGTAAATTTATTATCACTAAAAAAAGAAACGTGTTTAAGACAAATATAAAAAAAGGAAAATAAGTTTCATAGAAAAAGATGATATTTAACTCTTCATTCCAGAATCAAGACTATTTTGTAAAGATTTAGATAACTTTTTTATACTTTCCAGATAGTACTGCTGTCCTATCATTCTCAATCATTTGTTGCTGATTTTTCTAGGCAATACAAATATCAGCTCACAATAGAGATTTTTTTCCTTACTCATCTCATTAACAGTACCAAAGTCATAGCATTTACTAAACCCTGATACATTTGTGCCATTTCTCCCTCTGAGGAGCAAGCTGTACTCCTTATGTGCTCCACAGATACTTATCCATTTTGGTAGAGTCCTCACCTGGGTGTTTCCTGAGCCTCTGCCCCTGGATGCCTGCCTGACACCAAGAACATCTATATACATTTATGCACTGAATACATACTGGAGGATTGAAACTTGTAGTGGTGGAGAAAGAAGAAATGTGACAAACCCATAGTATCCACTAATATCTTAAAACACCATTGTATCATAAATGAGAAGGCCTGAAAAAGTCTCAAGTTTTCTCATCATAGAAAGCTTACACATAATTACCCAAAGCCAAAGATTAAAGTAGCATCTGCTTTTAAGTTTTCATCTTTAGAAGTTTCCATTTACTAGAGTACCAAAGGGAAAATAAGGGAGGGAACTTTGGGTTGACAGTTCATCTATTTTAAAAGTTACCCTCATCGTTTGTGTGAGGTCTTTGGCTACATATATGACTTAAGTAAAATAAACAGAATAAAACTTCTATTTGTAAGTTTTAACTAGGGTTACAAAACCACTAATTAGTGATGAATTTATTATTAAATTTAAAACTTGTACCACTCTTATCAATTTTCTGTTACTTGTGGTCATAGAGTTATGAACAAACCAGATGGCTAAATCTATAGAGTCACCTGCTTTTAGCAGGTTTGCAACTCCTTTATGTCTTTAATTTAAAAAAAAAATTAATTACAGTTAAAAAAAAACCCACATAACATAAAATTTAGTGTCTTAGCCATTTCTAAGTGTACAGTTCAGTACTGTTAAGCATATTCTCATCATTGTGCCTCCCTTATACCTCTTATCAGAGCTGGTATTATACAGTATAAAAGAAAACATCTTTTTTTTCTTTTGACATTTTAGATGGTGAGGCCAGAAGGAAGAATGCCTTTAAATCCACTTCCACGTGTGTGAGCAAGATACTCCATTTTCAAACATCCTCTCTAATCTTCCAACCTGTCTGCTATCAACCATTTCAATAACCTTTCCAAAAGGCCAATTATAAGGGAGCACGACAAAGTTGGGGAACAGGAAGTAGTAGCAGTTGCTGATATTGCACTTTAGTATCTTCCTTCCTTACTTCATTTCTTAACAAAGTAATAATAAGATAATCAAAATTCAGTTTGCACAAATGAATATCTCAATGGATGACTAGTCAAAGGGAGAATTATGCTCCTTTCTAACATATCGCTAATTAGGAATTCCTCAAAGAACATAATTAAAGCAATATCTCTTTTATAGATAGAGAGGAAATTCCTCTGTTGCTGACAAGGGGTGTCTTACCTTAGAAAGGAAAAGTAAAGGTTCTTCTCTGTAGCCTAGCCTTGTGTAGATAAACACAGGCAGAGCGTAATCATGGGGTGTCATGGTGGCAATCCTCATGGATTCAAGCACCCGAAACTGCGCGAAGCGCAAAATGTTTTCGCTGTTTCCAAGAGGTTTCTTGACACTGATGGAAGGATATAAAGCAGTACTGCTGTTCCAGAGCCAAGAGAGCTCGTTGTTCCTCAAAACTTCCACTTCTGGGCATGACCCAGTATAGTTTGGGGCATAAATATTATAATTGTGGCAATCAGGATATAAGTAATAACCCCAAAGGCCCTCGGGCCTGCTCTTAATTCCCAATTCGATGGTTTCCTTCATGAAAGCTTTTGCACTTTCCTCAAAGGTTGTTTTGGCTAAACATTCAACATCAGCAGCTGATACATTCTTTTGCATATCAGAAATAAGCATTCTTGACTTTTGTCTGTAGACATTTTTTGTGTTCCAGTTCCGGGCCCACTGAGGTCGCCAGTATTCCCAGTCTATAACAACAAGTCCACTGAAATCTTTAGCAGGGATATAATAATTAATATCTTGGTTGGCTTTTTCTAGATGTACTTGCAAACTTATGTTCTGGGGGAGACCCCCATTAATGGGAACCCCCTGTGATGTGTACCGTGGATAGTATCCTAATCTGTTGACGTAAAATATAGTGACGTTTTGCCCCCTGGCCTTAGCCAGTGGGCTTCCAATCATCTGAAATATTTTCAAATTCAGTCTTATATTATATTTTATCAAACACTGATCTGTTGGAGCATTCCAAACAGCTATAAAAGGTTTCCTTTGATGAATTGGAAGTCGAGCAGGTTTTAGGGAAGAGATCGACTTCAGAGAGAAAAATATGAGCAGCCATGTTGTGAGATGTGTTGGTTGAACAACACAAAATCTTAATTGTCCTTGAGATAATCGTTTCATGATAAGACAAAAATCTTATCTTCAGCTTTAATGCACTTGGAAGACCTGTGGAGAGATTTAATTTTCTATTAGTGGTAATTTTGAGGGAAAAGACTCAACTATTAAATGAAAATAATTATTATTGTTACATATTTATATTTTTAAAGTATATATTATTTAAAGGTCTTAAAGAGGCTTATAAGTAAATGAGATATAGAAACCAGTGTAGTAACCTAGTTCCTATTCAGGGGCAAGCAATGCAATTGACATTCGTAGAGATTCAGACCCTGTGTCCAGAATACAGAATGAATAAGATATGGTCCTTGCCCTCCAAAAAGCTCATGATCAAATAAAGATGTAAAACAATAGCTACTATCATTTTAGAAAACTCATCAAACCCTAGGCACTGTGCTTAAGTACTTTGTAAATATTCATCTCATTTAATCTTGTAATAACTTCTTATTATTTTATTAAATAAGCTGAAATGTCCAGTCACTTTTCCATCCTTCCTTGTGGCCAGCGTGCTAATATGTGACCATGGCCAGGCCAATTAGATGCATCCTATTCTAGATTTTGAATTGAAATTTGGGGACTCAAAGAGCCCGAAAGGTGGTGGTGTCAGTGGTGACAAATTCCAGTGTTCAAGAGTGGCAGTGCCTTCCGAGGCATCCAGAACCTGATATCTAAGGTGTCAATGTTAAGTGACAGCGTTGTCCCCATGGGACAGCACTTGGCTGCTCAGGCCAGTGAGGCTTTGTTTTGGTTGCTCATAAGCAGAAACTCTGACTGACAGTGGTACTTTACATGGAATCTGTGGTTCTGAGTATTGCCACCAGCAAAGCTGATCACCTGTTATGCTGCATGTTGTATATAATTATTATTTTTAACCACCAGGTGTCACCAGCCAAACCTCATAGCAATTCTTGGGCGTAGGACACTGAGGTAAACAAAAGAAGTAAAATTTAAAAATAATTTACAAAACTTTATTAAAAAACATTTAAGAAGTCCTAAGTAAATGGCTATACACAAAATATCAGTTTCTAAGAGCTATAGAGGAAGCTATTTTATTCACCTATTCATTGATGATGTGCTCTTCCGCAATATAAAGGTAATTACGATGACACCACTTAGTAATATAAAATATATTACACTGAACGTGTAAATGATGGTTTAAAGAGAACAGTATTTTTAAGGTAATATAATTTTATGAATACAATAAGAATAGTGGTCCTGAAAACTGTCCTTTATTATATATATATATGTATATATATATATATATATACACACACACACACACATATATATACATGTATGTGTACACACACACACACACACACACACACACACACACACACATATATATATATATATATATATATATATATATATATATATATATTCTGTCTCAGGATAGAAAAAAATGAATTTGCACATGCATTCATTAATAGGGAGAAGAAAAGCTTTTCTTTAAAGTTAAAATTCAGTTCATGTTAGAGAACACTATACGCATGTACAAAAATATAAAAACCCTATTCTACTAGAATACTCGCTGCTTTTGGTTTTATTCAGAATAGAGCTTTCCATTGATTATTGTTTCCCCTTCAGTCAGCCCCTCATCACTGCCACAGAAAGTTCTTATTAGTTTATTACAAAGTATCAAGTGATTCTTTCCTCCTATCCTGGTACATTATTATTCTCCTTTCTCTGGTTAATGGAAGGTGCACATTCCGTGGCAGGCAGAGCTCCTGATAAGATATGCAGGTACTCAAAGAATACAGGCAAAGTAAATAAGTAAAACTCAGTGCCTACGTCCTCTATTCGCTGGACATCTCAGATTTCTACCTCCCACACAGGCAGGTCATGGGGCTGGCGCATCCTCTGCCACTCTCTTAATTAAACATCACTTGTTGGGAGGAGATCCCTTCATTTGGCACCTCCCAAACACTTGTTTCGGTCCCCACTCCCTACCCCACACTAGGCGATCATTAGTGTCTGTTTCTCCCACCCTCCTTCCTTCGCCAGGGAACCTCCTCAGGCCAGCCCTTTCCAAAACTGCCCTTTGCTTCAGTTTTCCTCTAGAGCCCTCTCACCTGACTCACACCGTCAAAAGCCCCCCTCGCTGAACTCTCCCTGTATCTTAACTAGATGGTATAGCCTAGCAACTTGTGTATTACCCACACTTAACCAGGGGAACCAACAGCAACCTTCCTCTTCTTTTTCCCTTGACCCTCATAATCTGCCCAGGAAGGTTGGCTTCTTTAAATGAATCTCTAATTGGTAGAATTTTAAGGAGAGTTGGCAAAATTTTGGGGGAGGAGGTGAGCGAGGAGTTTAACCTGGACTACTCCCCTAAATTGTATTACTCAGTTTTATCTTCTTAGGAGTAGGGTTTGTTCTGGGAACAATTTATCATTAGGTACTGCATTTTATTAAAATTCTCATGTGATTATCAAAGAACACTGGTATCCCTCCATCGGAACAAATTTCAGTACTGCTGAATTATCTTAATAATACAAAACTGGTTTTTTTTCCGGTCTTCTTAAAAATAAGCTTAACTGTTGTTAAGTATATAAAAACAACTATTTCAGTATAAATTGTGCTAATGGAGAATTTACTCTTCTGTGTGAAAGACCACATTTTTTATGAAGCAAGAACATTTTGCATTTTAAGAAATGCAATCTGAAAGAATATATATATATATATATATATATATATATATATATATATATATATACTTAATCTTTGTCAAAAAGTATTACATCTCCTTCAAGAGTTGAAGTTTCTTCTATAGCCATGCTGTTCTGAACGTGCCTGATCTCGTCTGATCCCAGAAGCTAAGCAGGGTCGGGTCTGGTAAGTACTTGGATGGGAGACCACCTAGGAATACCAGGTGCTATAGACGTTTTAAAAACAAAAAAATCTTGCAGCTAAAATCAACAGCTTTCTTGCAGAAGCACACAAAGTTTCAGGACCACGTTTTGAATAAAATGTTCTCTCTGTAAACTTGTTTTTAACTGAGCTCCTTAAAATAACATCAAGTTGATTTAAATCTTTAGCTTTCTAATTTAAGTTTTTCAACTGTAAAGCAATCTAGTGATCTGAGATATTACTTAAGTCTTTTCAATGTCCACAGTCAAGACTATAACTTAAAACACTCAGTCTCCCAAAATATGACCCAAGCCATATTTTGAGCAGAAGAACTGGAATAGTAGGCAGGGTTAGCAGGCAAAAACTAGAAATGGGAGCTGAAACTGAACCCGAGGACTGGAATGTTGTTCGATTCTGTTCTCCGGATCCTAGATCTGAATGTCAAGGAACAAGATTGGAATGAAAAGGCACTCGGGATGCTAAAGACTGTGGCCAAATCACATTGTTTTGTTTCAGGTAAACATGACTTAATTTCAAATCCTCCCTCAGTCCTAACAGGAATAGCTTGGAAACGAGGTTGTCCTGGCTTTGCAGATGGCACCCATCTTCCTCTGTACATGCATACATATCTTAGCAAGGCACAAAATTTGAGCAAGCTGAAATATGCAGGCACTGACTCCAAACTTAATAAATGAAGAAAGAGTAAAGAACTGTGGTGTATTCCTGGTGGAAACAGAAGACTGGAAATTTCCGTTTGAATTACAAATGCGCAAATCCTCTCACCTAGAAATTCTGCTCCGGTGTCATTCACCGTAGTATTGTCTATAATTGCTAAGATTGGTAACAAATGTCCATCATTAAGGGAGTGGTTAAATAAACTGTGGACTTCCACACATAGAATAGTATGCAGCTGTAACAAAGAATAAGGTTGCCTCTATATACTAATATGATATCCATGATATGGATATTCATCAGATATAATTTTTCTTTAAGATATATATTTGTTTCATATATATATATATATATATATATATATGTGTGTGTGTGTGTGTGTGTGTGTGTGTGTGTCTGGGCATATATATTTGTTTTATATATGTGTCTGTACATAGGCTTAAAAAAATTTAAGCAAGGTATATATAAAATGCTGACATTATTTTTCTGAGAAAGGAATATATACACACACCCATATATATATGTGTATATATACATATATACACACACATATACATATATATGCAATATGCAATTTGTGTATTGAGGAATATCTCTCAAGAATTGATTACATTGCTTGCCTGCAGGAAGGAGAACTGGTGGCTGATGGAGAAAAGTGAGTAGAAGTTGGGTAAGATTTCTTTGGGGGACAAATTCTGTTGAGATTTTGTACTGTTAATATGGCAGCTATTCAAAATCATTACTTTAATTAAAAAGTTAATAAAGTTCTTTGGAAACATAAAAGAAGATGCAAATTGATTCTGACTATAAGGAATCAGGCATAACTTCCTAAGGAAAGTAATTTCTGAGTTGGATTTCATTCAAAGTCTTTTTTTTTATAATATTATTTGAGAAAATAGTATGCTTTTCTGCACTCTGTCAAGAAAAACCCCTTTACAGAATATGAGAAGGGTGGTTTTGGGGGAAGGGGAGTGTGTGTGTGTGTGTGTTGTAGTTGAGGTAAACACCATCAGCCAGAGCTTTAAGTTACTACTCTAATCTAACATATGGATATTAAGAGCTAATTATAGGTTAATTATCTATGGTAAAGGAAAACTAACAGTGGTTAATGGTTTGGTAGATATTCAGTAGGAACACAGAAGACAAGCTTGAAGAAGAAATAGCCTAGCATTATTATGTACTACAAAATGCAGTACACAATGCCAGTACATTATTTATTACAAGTGGAAAACTATGCTGTAGAGTAATCGGCCTTCTTTGATTATAAACATTGACAAACTGTAGTTATGGCAATAAAAGTATTTAGAGGTATTTAATATGAAAAGATACATCAGTTGTTCTTTCTTATTTCCTTGACTATATATTAGTTTTGATGATATATCCAACCTCATTTTAAATAACTCAGGAAGCTGGAGTTTACCTGTTCAACATCAGAACATTTTTTTATGGATTTTCTTAAACACTTCAATTCCATTATTTTTTATCAATGAACTCTTTTAATAAAAATTCACTTCTGACCTTTTTAAAAAAATTCTTCAGTGTTTATGACATTGTTTTCATTTCTTTTTATTCTTCCTCGCGCTTTACTCTTGTAAATCCTTTTTCAAATCTTATTGCTTTCTTTGAATTCTGTTCATTATTACCCTGTGTTGTGTTTATAATACAAACTCAGGGCAATTGAACAGAAGACAGTATGGAGCTAAGGTTAATCTTAGACTCCAGGGCCTGTTACCATTACCAGCACACTAGAAAAAGTCTCGTCACATCTATTCAAATTTTATTTTTATTGTTTTACTTTGCCTTTGCATTATATCACAATGCTGTTTCCTACCTGAAATATTCCTGTCAACCTTCAATAAACTCAACTATAAGCTGTCAAACCCATCAAAATTAGGTAATCTGAAAAGACTGTGGCACATGAAGAAAGTATAAGCTAGTAAAATTATGTTTGCATGTATTTTTCTACACTTTTTAGCTTTGGATCTGTAACAAACCTGACCAGCTATCAGAATGTTCTGATCGCAAATTCCTAACTGAGTAGGATATGATGGGGAGTCACGTCGCTGGCCTATAACTTCCTTAGCAAAGATCAACTTTTACCTTAAGTGAGCCCTGTCCATTCTTGTGCAACTAGGATAACATCTTTGAAATGTCAGAGTAATTTTCTTTTCCTATTCCTCAAAAGCATAATCGCCAGCACCAGAGCATAAGACCACAAGAGCATGAGACTACAGAACTCCTCATTATTGTCTTGTTCCTCACATACCATCTATGTAATGTAAATGTTTATTATTAACTATCCTGAACCCATCAATGTAAAAGAAGTATATGTTCCTTCACTTTGCTTTTTAACCATTCCCAAAGATGATCCTGCTTTGCTTTCTCCTGCCTCCTTAATCTACCACAATGGATTTTATGTAACCCTCCTTATGTCTCCTCTTTTGATTCTAATGTATAAAACTACCTAATTCTGATATATAAAACTACCATTCTCTGGAACATTTTCTCAATCCATTGGGATTTTGTTTCTGGGCATGTTCTCAAAATTTGGGCTCAAATAAACTTCTTTAAAACTTTCTATAGGATGGACATTCTTTCACCAACAGATCTTGATTAGCTACATAGATGTCTCATATCTCCTCCTAAGCCTCTAGCCTGAATGAATAAGGAAGTTCTTGATGCTGCAACTGACTGACAGTTTAGACTAAACTTTAATAAGAAATATATATTATTGTGCAACCAGGTGAATTACACTTTGTTTTAAAAATACATATTTACATAATAAACTGTTGAAACACCGAATGTAGTAGCTAATTAATCAATAATTTGCATGCATTTTAAAAATTAGAAAACTCATCCTCTACTTTGGTTGCCCATTCATGCAATATGAGAATTGTGTAGCATTTGGATATTAGCAAAAACAAATGAGTTTCTGCATTACTTATAGCAACATATACTAAGCATAAATGTGAAGTAAATATGTTTTCATACAAAGACTTTTTAATTCCTTAAAAATAAGTTTATTTGTTCAAGACCATTAATCACAAGTAGTCTAATGATACAAACTATATAACTTGAAAATATTTTGAAAGAGATTTTAATTTCCAAATGTAACCTTGTGGGAGTCTCTTAATATAATAAGGAAATTTAGAAATGTTCCAATCACAGTTTCTGGTAGACTAAAAATGTAATAAATTTGTGCTGAAATGCCTATGACAAAGCTAGAGCAATTTCGAGCATAATAGCTTATTAATGAACCACCCAATGTAATACATCAAAAAAAAACATTGTTCCTTGAAGAGTAGATTTTTTAATATATATATTGGTAAGAGCGGACATAGAATTCATTCATTTGGATCTATTATGAACATTAGACCTCTCCTTAGGTGAAAAGCTTCTTTCTGTGAAAAACAAAACTAGATTATTCCTGATAGAAATTTGCATCATCTGCAATTCTATTATAAGTAGAAAAATTCAAGGAATATGCTAAACTAAGGAGACTAAGGTTCCAGCAAACAAGTAATTATAAAAGATGATGTAAGTATAAATATAACTTTAATTACTAAATTTGCTAAAGATTTTCACAAGAATCAGATTCACATAGAAGTTTATTGCTAAGAAAATACATTATGATTCTCAAAAAAATAAAAAGAATAAGAACCCTGAATCTCTGTATATGAATTTGTATAACTTGTTATGTTTTTGTTTTCTTAACTTTCTCCATTTAACACTGTTTTGACTCTTTGCTTGCGACTCTACTTAAATGCTAAGAATTTATGATTACTTCAACAAGAGATCTTTCTACCATCAAACTGAATTTTAATTTATTAGCAAGACTGAAATAAATCATGTGACTCAGCTTCCTTGGATATTTCTGCAATAATGTATATATGAATAAGATAAATATTTCAGGTAACAAAAGTTCTAGATTAAAGTTAGTTACTCAGGAGCTAGCAAAGAAGGAGTTAGAGATATCAAGTTTTATTGCCTAAACTATCTTATTGAACTCAGAATTTTTCAAATCTTTCACTTTATCTTTGATATGTGTGGCCACTGAAGTATACAGCTTTTTTCTCCATCGTTAGGAAATTTCTTGACTGAGATTTCTCTCTCCAATTGATTAGATTATTAAAGACTTATTTTTCTCATATTGTTTGGTACTTTCTTTTCTTTTCTGGAAAATATAGATCTGTCTATATGTATCGATATGTACAGATTCTCCTTCCAATGACTAACAAATTTTCTTATTTGAAGTGCCTGTTGGTTATCAACTCTAAATATTTGGTCTCTTTGTTAGCATTTGCAAAGAAATTTCAAAACCTATTTTTATGACCAAAAAATATTCATTTCCTGAAATGATCCATGTTTCTTAAAAAACGCAATATTTGTTTCAAATAACAGTCCTAGTCCTCTAATACTGTTGATAATGGTAGGTGTGATAACTATAGACCACATCTTTAAAAACATACTTCGTTGAAGACTATGCAAAAATAAAATCTTTATTAAAAAAAGACATGCACTTATACTCTAAAGAAAATTATTAATGTCTATAAAATTAGCTTGAGGAATTCTTCACAACTATCAGTTATAAAAAATATTAAAGCGTGGCTCTCTCATAAAGCTATATGTTACTATGGCTGATTTACAGTTTACTAACCTGCTTTGGGGACTACATTTTGATGCTATTCCAAGTATTAGTTTATAATAACATACTGTAATATACTGCAAAAAGGGGCTTTAAAAGAAATTGTGTGTGTAGAGGAGCAATGAAGACAAACCTCGAATAGTTATTAGAGTGAGAATCATTTACAAATATAAAGTTATAATAAATTTTAAAATAATCGAAATTTAATCTATCAGTGACAAACGTATTTTTAGGGAGTTAGGTACATAAAAGCAAGCTCACATTTTGAAAGGTATTATATTTGCAAAGTTAATAAAGATAGTCCAGAAGAGAAATTAGGGTGTTCCAAGAAATTGAATTTTTTTAATTAAATTGTTTTTAATTCATTTTTTTCTGATGCTCCTAAAAAAACCATATTTCTAAAAACTCCTTAAATTTTTTCAAATGGAACAAAAAGTATACTTTACCTTGGCTTTCGTTTGCTGCTTGTGTTTTAGTCACCTGATGCAAAGCAGAGGTTGAATGGCAAAAGATGCCCTGTGGCGGTTCAGAGAAACATGTTATTACAAGAGTGACTCAGTCCTCAAAGTTAAACTGGAGGCTTGCATTAAATCTCTTTATAACCAAAGTCAGACTCTCTTTAAAAGTATATTGGTATAAGTGACCATTGCTTTCTGAAAATACTCAATTTAAATTTACTGACTTAAGAGGGAAGAAAGAAAACTTTGATTGAGACTTGAGTTGAAAAATACAGAGGTAAAAAAAAATTAAATAAATAAAATAAAAAACCTGTATATTTAAAAGATTTCCAGATTAAAGGGAGAAAAAGGGGTCAAGTATTTTGTGTACTACAGTACATATTATTTAAAAAATAAATCCTAATGTGCTATTCTTGATGATAATAAAATAATTAACTCTTAGCAAGGTATTGATATCATCCTGAGTAAATACATTGATTTACTAGAATTAGTGGTTTAACATAATGAATTGAGCACATGTATTTACTGTGTCATCTTCAGTACACATTCTTAGAAAAAGTGCAATATAAAGTTGAAAACAAGAAGGGTGACATGACTCAAAGACTGAAAATAGATTAAATTGAATCAGAAATTTTTAAACAGTAGAAACTTACACAAGAGATATGAACTGCCCCTTCCATTGGAGAGAAAAATCTTAAATGTAGAGACAACAGATCGAAAACAAATACACAACAACAACAAAAAAATAAAGAAATACATGCAGAACCAATTATCAGAACAATCAGTTAAAATATTGCTTTCAGTATAGCAGAATCAGTCACACCATTTGACTTCCCAGAATATGTAGAATGACAAGTAACAGATACATTTGACCCCAGGACGTTTAAATGTAGAGAAAGATCTTTCTAAGTAAGGTTCAGAGTTTGGCTCTTGGAGCAAGTACTAAAAGAGAGCTGAATTGAATATAGCTAGGTCTCCCTAGAGGCATGAAGGGGATGAAAAAAGAAAGTCTGCTCAACTCTTGACGGAATTACATTTCTCTTCCTTGACAATTTTCTCTTTACTTTAATAAGTATGAGGGTTCTTGCCAACCTGTTTTCTACTCTCATGCTCCAGCTGAAATGTGGTCAACACACCTCAGCCCCTTTCACAGTTTACAGTTCATCCTTCATTCAATATAAGAATCCTGTTGGCTCTGGTCAAGACAGCTGAGTAGGTAAAAGTTGTGCTTGCCTGCTCCTACAACCACCTCGAAATTACAACCAAACTATAGAACAACCATCATTGAGAATTGCCTGAAGTCTAGCCGAGCAGAAGTCCTGTAACTAAGGACATACAGAAGAAGCCATGTCAAGACCGATAGGAGGGATATGGAAACTAAATGGGCTGTTCCCACACCCATGTGTGGTGGTAAAAAATCAGGGGGCTGCAGAGGTCTCCCCTGAGGAGTGAGGTTGTCCCAGCCCCACACCAGTCTTCCCAGCTTGGGATTCCAGTGCTGGGAAGAGAAGCTCCCACAGCTTTTAGTTATGAAAACCAAAAAAGAGTGTGGCTAAGTGAGACAGAGGGCAGCTGAACCCCCAGGTGCTCCTCTTAAAGGGCCTGTGCACAGACTTAACTGCTGATGAACTCACTGGCTCTGAGCTCCAGCACTGGGACAGCAGCTTGAAAGGCACCACGGATATATGGGGAGGAACTGGATTGTCTGGCCTCAGGCCTGGAGGGGCAGTTCTCTCCCAGACAGAGGTGTTGACAGAAGCCATGTTCCTTTGTTGAACCCTACCCCCACCCAGTGTGCAGATATAGGCAGGCACCATATCTGAGTCTCCATCAACCTGGTAACACTGGTCATTGGTCCTGGTGATCCTGAGACTCAGCCCCACCCAACTTGTGGGCTCACCCAAGCAGCGTCCAGTGTCTTTTCCATACAAACAGTTTGTCTTGGTTCATACTATGGACTTTCCTAAAATCCCGCAAAGATTCACAAACCCTAACCAAGCAGCATCTGCCCTTGATGAGCCTTGTACCTCTGGCTAAGCAGTCCCAAGGTTGGCACTGCTGGCAGCCAGCCTTAGTTTGCACTTCTAAGACCAGCACAAGTGGCAACCATCTGGAGATCACTTTGTAGCTCATACCAAGTGGCCTGAGGCAAGACATGAACAGTGGCTGACTTTAGCCTGCAACAAAGCCCCTCGCAAGAGGCCCCAGAACCAATATACTTGGTGATGAGCTTCAGACCACATCAGAAGACCAACCAACCACTTCCACAAGTGACACACTCAATGAGAAGCCTGGACAGACACCAGAGCCTGCTAAAGCAAATCCTGCTTCCTAGCGTCAGCCCCTAAACAACACTTCCTCCACTGTAGTCACAGCCAGTCCTCACAACCAATCAGCCTTAGGGTCAATCCCTCCCACTGATGTGCAAATAGCTACCAAGCCTCAACTACAACAGGAGGATACACACAATACATACAAGGGACATACCTGGATCACCCAGCTCAGGTGACCAAGGAGACTGCACCACTGGGCCCCACAGGACACCTACTACATAAGGCCACTCTACCAAGACTGGGAGACAAAGAAGTTCTACCTAATACATAGAAACAAACACAGGGAGGCAGCCAAAATGAGAAGACAAAGAAACATGTCCCATGTGAAAGAATAAAACAAAGCTCCAGAAAAAGAACTAAACAAAATGGAGGCAAGCAATCTACCAGATGCAGAGTTCAAAACATTAGTTATAAGGATATTCAATGATCTCAGTGAGAATTTCAACAAAGAGACAGAAAACATAAAACAGAGATAGAAAACATGAAAAGAACTGGTTATAAATAATGAATATAATAACTGAAATAATACATTAGAGAGAATCAACAGTAGATTAGATGAAACAGAGGATCAAAGCAGTGATTTGGAAGATAAGGTAGCGGAAAACATCCAATTAGAACAGCATCAAGAAAAAATAATCCAAAAAAATGAAGATAGTTTAAGGGATCTCTGGGACAATATCAAGCATACCAACATTCTCATCATAAGGGTACCAAAAAAAAAAAAAGAAAGAAAGCAAATAATTAAAAATCTATTTCAAGAAATAATGATGAAAAAATTCCCTAACCTGGCAGAGGAAATAGGCATACAAGCCCAGGAAGCGCAGAGAGTCCCAAACAAGATGAACACAAAGAGCCCCACACCAAGACACATCATATTAAAATGCCAAAGAGAATCTTAAAAACGGCAAGAGAAGAACAATTAGTTACTTAAAAGGGAGCTCCTGTAAGACTGTCAGCTGATTTCTAAACAGAAACTTTGCAGGTCAGAAGGGATTGGAGTAAAATATTCAAAGTGATGAAAAGCAAGGACCTACAACCAAGATTATACAGCAAAACTATCATTTAGAATAGAAGGACAGATAAAGAATTTAAGAGACCAGAAAAAGTTGAAGGTGTTCATCACCACCAAATCAGTATTAGAAGAAATGTTAAAGGAACTTCTTTAAGAAGAAGAGGGAAAAAAATAAAAATATATGAATAATAAAACAGCAATAACTATATATCTATTGATAGCTACTTTCAAAGAAAATTGACTAAATGCTCCAATCAAAAGGCACAGAGTGGCTGAATGGATAAGAAAACAAGATCCGTACGTATTCTGCCCTTAAGAGACTCACTTCAAAAGATATACACAGAATTAAAGAAAAGGGATGGAAAAGATAGCTTATGAAAATGGAAACAAACAAAACAAAAGTGGGGTAGCAATACTTATATAAGACAAAATGACTTTAAAACAAAGCCTATAACAAGAGAAAAAGAAGGACCCAGTAATTTCACTTCTAGGTATTTAGCCAAAGGAACTCAAAACATTACTTCAAAGGGACATGTGCATCCATATGTTCATTACAGCATTATTTGTAATAGCCAAGAAATGGAGGCAACCTGGGTGTCTATCAAAGGATGAATGAATAAAGAAGAGGTGGTACATATATACAATGGAATATTATTCAGCCATAAAAAAGAATGAAATCTTGTTATCTGCAATAACATGGATGGATGTAAAGAGTATTGTGTTGAGTGAAGTAAGTCAGAAAGAGAAAGACAAATACCAAATGATTTCACTTTTTTGTGGAATCTAAAGAACAAAATTAATGAACAAACAAAACAGAAGCAAACACATAGATATGAAGAACAAACTGATTGTTGCCAGATGGAAGAGGGATTGGGGGGATGGGTGAAAAGGGGAAGAAGTACAAATCGGTAGTTACAAAATAGTCGTGGGGATGTAAAGTATAACATAAGGAATATTGTCAGTAATATTATAGTAGCTATGTATGGTGTCAGATAGGTACTAGATTTATCAGGGTGATCACTTCATAAGTTGTAAATATCTAATCACTGTGTTATACACCTGAAATTAATATAATATTGTATGTCATCTATATTTTAAAAATAAAAAATTATTTAAAAAAGAAACTTGTTGAGTAAATATACTGAAACAAATGAAGGGGATAAATTCCTATGACAGATTTTTCAATTACTCTGGTCATTCATAAATATAATGGATAAACAAGGATCACCAAACATTTGATATAAAACAAAAGTGTAAAAGAAAGTAATTAAGGGAATAATTGATCCCAGAGAAAATGGAATCGAATAAAATATATAACAACAGCTACAACAAAAAAATCTAATCAGTATTTTCAGAGATTCAAGAAACTGTTGAATCTACAAACTAAAACAAGGCTACTATGAAAAAGGAGCAACCACAATGCACACACAAGAAAAATTCTTTGGAATTAAACATAAGAATGTCAAAATATGGTGAAAACGGAACTAGTATTCTAAAAGAAAAGATGAGCAAATTTATAATACAAAGCAAAGACAAAGACTTAGAATATATGAAAAGAAAGCAACACAGTGAAGATCAAGAAGAAATAAGATCCACCTAATAAAGAGACTGGAAGAAAAAAGATCATTTGAAAAAGAATGAAAAAAAATTATCCTGAGCTGAATGAGAGTCTAAGTTCAAAGAACAAGTTAGGCTTTGTAAAGAATATCTCCAATATAAAAATAAATATAATGACATAAATTTACTAAAGACCAGAGAGGGTGATTATGACATATTGCTGAGACGAAGACATACATTTCTTCTGATTTAAAAATGAGTGGTGTGGAACAATTAAGAGACTGGAAAAACTAAATATCTGATCTAAAGTCTGTGTTCAAGTAAAGGGCACTGTGATTTTTTGAGCAATTAATGGGAGGTAAGAAACAACACTGTCCTAGACAACAAATGTCATTGATCAGGTAATTCAGGAGAGACGGGATTCAAACAGGTACTACCTATCATTTAGTAGGTATGTTTCATTTACAAAGTGATCCGTAGTATTTATAAAGTTATTTTGCTTACAGACTCATCCTTTATTAATGTCTCTTGGAGAATTATCATAGGTATAAAAATAGTTTAACTTTTGATCTTTCATTTAAAAAAAAGATGTTCAAGAAAAAAATGTGTGTATGTTTGTCTTTAGATGAGACATAGTTGATGACTTCTCATTTTTATGAGACAGTTAACTAAGTATTATAGTTTGTAAACCCAAAATTATGTAAGTCAAAATAAATTAGAACAAAAATTCAATGTTTTCTGTAATCTGTTTTTAACTCAGCAGATTTCTTACAAATCAAAATTTTAAAGAATCTATTATTAGAAATGTGGCAGTTCATTTGGTTTTAGTTTCTTTTGCTTGCTGCTAAATTTAAATGAAGTGAAATTTAACATTTTTATTTAGAAAAAGTTAAATGATTATCTGTGGGTAATAGAATTGGGGTGTTTCCTATTTTCTTTCATGTGCTTTCTATATGTCTTCATTTTTGTTGCATCCACCTCAAACCTTCTTTTAAACTCTGATTAGTCTGGAGGCACTGTAAGTTTAAACGGTGGAAAGCAGTGGTTGTATCCTATCATTGATGTATTCACTGATTATTGGGTAAAATTGGCTATACCTCTCTTTTTCTCCATATCATATTTTCTTCATCTTCAAAATGATAATATTTTCCTGCTTTATGAATTTATTGAACATGGAAACCCTGATATAATATTGTTGAAAAACTTTTCAGTGTAAAGAAAGAAAAACCCATTCCTTTTCACTTACAATGGTTAGTATCAACTTTAATAGTTGTAAAAACATTTTTTACTTGAATTGAGGACCTAATTACTAGGTTATTGCAGTCTTGATGCAGTAGGAGACCAACAAAATAGGAAAACTTAGCAGATAGCCCTCAATTTAGCTTACTATATTTCACTCCTTCTTTAACTTATACTTCTCCTGAAAATGAATGAATAAATGATGAATTAATAGACAAAAAAATGAAGTCTGAATCTGAGTGTGATCAATCTATGAAAGCTCTAGATGTATGCCAGGATGAAGTACATATAAAAGTGCAACATTTGGAAGGTGTCAGAGAGGAAAATATCTCTCCTAAACCGAGAAGGGAAATGGCGTTCTGGGTACTATAATCTCTTTTGAGTCTTTATCAAAGAAGATTAATCTTTATATTAGGATTATAATTAAGTCAGTGAAATTTTCAAATGACTTGCTATGCACTGAAAACCAACAGGAAATGAATTGTTTAAATATGGTTTACTTTAATAAACAAATATCAAATCAAAGATTTTTCTGTATAAGTTCCATCTTAGAGGAGTCTAACAGGGCTTACCTTCTGATAGTAATGATTGCTAAATGAATTTCCAAGAGCCCTAGTGATACTTTGGATAAAATTGAACTCTACAGCATTCAATATGCATCTCTCTCACCCCAAAGACTGGATATCCTGGGGTCACTTGTATTATTTAGAAATTCTCAATCCCTGGAACATAAATAGATAATAATATAATGGCTGCATTATTTAGCTTCCACATTAGTGTGTGTTCCATGTCCCATCTGACCTTATTACAAATTCTCCAATTTGCTATAAAATATCATTGTCTCAAGACCATTGTAGCAATATCCTGTAATAGATGCTCTTATTAATATCCAATTTAAGTATATACTTATTTTAAAACATAAAATTTAGATATTACATTTGATTTGACCCACTTTTCTCCAAAAAATTTCTCTTTATTATTCTTTTAAAGTTACTGTCACTCAGACTCATATTTTGAGTAAAGTTAATTAACAGCCTGGTTCCTCACTCCCCTCACTCTTCCTCCTTCATCAGGCACACTGACCTTCTTGATGTCCTGAAATGCCCCAAACCTGCTCTCACTAAAAGGTTTTTGTATTTGCTCTTCCCTGTCCCATGAATATTCTTCTCAGATATACTCATGACCTACTACTCCTGCCTTCAGATTATCTCATTTGGGAGGCCTTATTTGACAACCTTATATGAAATTTCCAGTGCCCTCCCACACTCTCTGATTCCTTTACCCTGCTTTATTGTTCTCCACAGCACTTATCACCATTCGATATATATGTTTATTGTTTATTTATTTTTGTCCATTTTCCCACAACAATTTAAGCTCCCTGAAAGTAGAGACTTCAATGTGTTCACTTTTTTATCCCTATTGCCTATCATGAGATAAGGGCCCAATAAATAACTGTTATAACAATGAATGGAATTGACGATTATCTTTATTTATTTATTTATTTGTTTGTTTATTTATTTATTTATTTTACTTTAAAATCAATACATATTTTAGAAGTAGCTTAAAGTTAAAGAAAAAAATCAACATCTACTACAGTATTTCAAGGTAAAATTAACATTGCATTGTTTTAGGGGTAAAAAGTTTCAACAGAATTACAGATAAGGTCATGCTGAGAAAAAGTGATAAATTGAAGTTAGCTCTAGGAGCTTTGGTCTTCCCTCTCAAGAGATCTGAAGAAACTTGATGGCAAGACTCTCCATGCCAGCCATAATAGCACTGACACACAAATCCATTCTTTCTGTCCTTTATTGTCTTCCTTTTATTGGATGGAGAAATGATGAATCTAAAGGTCTTATTTAGGACATATTTCTTACTGCTGCTTTCAGGCATATGCAGATAGGAGGAGGATTCAGGTATTTTTCGAACACATCTTCCATTATTGTTACATAAACTTTGACTGCAGAGTTGGGCTGCAGATGTTACATTAACAGCATAACGGTCCAATGACCCTTGAATAGGTTTTTGCACAGCCAAGCAGTTTTCCTGTTGGAAAAATAGAGATCTACTTAGATCACCCTCAAATTTTGATTCCATTATCTAAGTGGTATTAATGTCTTAAATTTTGTATTTGGCAAGGTTGAGAAGGAAGAGCGTTTCAAGTGGATTAATCATAAGAGACTAAGCCCTTATAAAGTCACGTGTTCCATACTCCTCTCCCCCATACCTGAGACCTAAGCTTGGAGTGGTAGTAGGTGAGGGTTGAAATTTTAACTTGTATAATAATAACCAACACCTGCATGGCATGTACTGTGCACCAGGTACTGTTTCAAGTTCTTTACATGATTAATAATGAAATTCTCAGAATAGCTTTATGAGATGTACAGATAAAGAAATTGTAAAGTCAGTGACTTGCTCAAGGTCACCTGGCTAATGGTCACATGGCTAATAGCATTGGAACCCAAGCAGTTCAACTCCAGGCCTCCTGCTCTCAACTCCATCTTGCTGATTGTGCCATTCCGAGTGAGAAAGAGAAGGATGCTGGATGTTTTCATACCTGAAAATGGGACTGTTTGTTAATACCTAGAAGTAAGGAAAAAATGTAGTCTCAGAATTTTTCACTTAGGCAGCGAGACAGGCAACCAAAAGCTCATGTTCAAACTCAATTGTGGGAAAATAATAGAACTGTATTGTGTATGCACAACTATCAAGAGCAGATTGTTAATAAGCCTTTATATACATATTTTTTTCTTTCCATGAGCATTTCCATCATAGGTATCCAGAAAATAAAGAATCATTTTTAGAGAATTCATCCTCTTTAATGTGAATGAAATGACATTTTTTTTAGATTTAGTATTTTTGACATATATATGCCAAAATTATATATATACATAAAATAATTGAACAACAAGGGTGTTAGGGGTGCTGACAACCCCCACAGTCGAAATCTGAGTATAACTTAAGCTGGCCCTCTGCAAACATGGATTTCCAACTGCACATAGAATATACAGCAAATCACTTAATCTCTTAAAATCCCTGCCCAGTAGATTTCAGTGTTTTTTTTTTTTTAAATGGAGAAACTGAGGCCCAGAGAGATTAATTAACTTGTCCAAGATTGCATTCCTAGAATGTAAACATTGAATTCTCACTTAGGGCTGTCTCATAGGAAAGCTTATGCTCTTTTTACCCTACTGCTAACCTGGGGGGCTGTGCAGAGGAGGTGCTCAGTGTTAGTCTCTGTACTATTTAAACTTTGTTAAAGTCAAGTGAGCAGATAAACGGCAAACATTTGTCTCTGGTGTGAAAAATTAAAATAAAGAGCAATATCTAGAATATATTCAAGATGCTGACAGAAAAATCACTGCTTACCTTTGAATCAGAATACTCATGTCCTCCCCACAGTATTTTTCCTGCCACCCGCAGTGTGCCACTCTCACCAATTGTATGTGCTAAGTCCTCCTAGTAAAAGAAGAATCACAAGTAGTTTCTGCCAAACCACATTTAGTCATTGACAATTCAATAAAACTCAACCTGTCAACTGTGGCAAAAGGACACATTGGTAAGGTTATCTTTGTTTCTAAAACAGAACTATAAAGCAGAATTGGAAAAGATAATCCAGCTTTAAATACTTACATTTGTTTGATAAATATTTATGATATTCCAGGCACTATTTGAAACACTGAGCATATAAAAATGAAATAGATTCTAGTTGCTGTCCTTGAGGGAGTTCTTTACTGTGGTGGTTGAAACAGACATATAAACAAGTCATTACAAGTATTATGATTTAAGGTCTATATTAACACCCACAAGACATATATACACTAGAGGAAGTGCTTGATGCTACATGGAAGAGTCTTCCTTGAATAAATTTCTGATGGGTCTTGGAAATGAGTATAAATTCATCAGACTAGAGAGAGCAAAGTTTTACATCTAGTAGGAAGAATAAGGGCAGAGGCTCATGTGTAGGAAAACGTATGGTCCATCCAGAGAACTGCTGGTAACTCTTGTGGTAAAAACAGAGGACTTGGGGAGAAGTAAAGGCATCTGAATTTTTGTACATAAGCAAGATCTAAATATAAGAAAGTCATTTATGCTATTTTAAAGTATTGAGACTTAATTACAAAAATGTTTTAGTACAGGAAAGCCACACTTTAATGGATATTTTTGGCTGTCATGTAAAAAACATACTGAAGGGGAAAGTCAAGATGGTAGGCAGGGACAACGATTAGGAGATGATGGAACCTGTGCAGTAAGAAGTGATGAGGGCCTTAAGAAAGGCAATGTCAGTTCTTGTAAAGCAGAGGGGACAGATTGAAGAGTTATTTGGAAATTAAGATAGGCAAGTCTTAGTTATCTATTGAATAAAGGAAAGAGAAGGGAAGCATCCATGTGATTCACCGATTGGATGACTAAGCAGATTACAATTCACCAAGATGAGAAACTGAGTAGGTTACTTTCATGAGTATAGACCAAGAGCAAAGAAGCAGGAAATTGAGGGAGATGAAGGATAGAGGGGAGGACTGACAGAGCAATCTGCATTCTGTCCTTCCCTGCAAGGTATGGAGAGTCAGCGATCCAGTGCAGAAGTGGAGTGTTCAAAGACTAGACAGAAAAGGGCCATGCCACAGCAAAGCTTCCCTGCATTATAGGAAATCTCCAGTAATATTACAGGAAATTTGTCTAAGTAATACAATAAGAAAGGAAATCATTCTTCCATTATACTAATTTCACATTCCTTAAACATAAATCAAGTCTCTTATTTAAACTGAGACACTTTTAGAGAAAATATCAAGCAGAGTTGGTTTTAAATGATTTCAATGAAAAGTTATGTTATTTAGACAATAGGTGAGAAATATCCATAGTGTTTGTTAATGTGGGACACATGGAAGACAATAGGAAAGTATTAAAATTCTTTAATACAGTAATACTTAGATTATTCTATAGTTTTTGGTAAGTAGGGTATTGATTTCTAAAGTAGAGCTCAGAGGCGATACTTAGACATAATTTACTTTAAAAGTCTTATAGTATAAAAAATTGGAAGGTTATGAAAAATAATTTCATTAAAATGTTCCTCATCTCATTCTCTCATTTTCCATCAAGACAAACTATCTGACTGCATGGATTATTATTATTTTCTATTATTATTATTAATAACATTTCATGTCTGACACATTGCAGGCATTTAATGAATAATTTTTGAATTAGTAAATATAACCCAGTCTTTTCTTCAAAAGGATTTGAAAAAGTGACATGACTTGGAAGAGCTGTTATTTGAGAAATAACATAACAAGAAGACTTCGGTAAGTATGACTGATTGTTTTAAATACCCGATTTTTGAAAGAAGAGTTTGACTTATTCTATGACACACCAAAAGGTAGAGTTATCCAGAGGTAGAGTAGACTCAACATACTCAAAAATTTTCTAGGAATTAATATTGTCTCTAAATGGCAGTTTTTCTTCTGGAATAGGAGTGTCCCATCAAAAAGTGCTAAAGCAGAAGTCAGGTAAGAAAGAATTCACATTTGGGTGAGGAATAAATTTGATACCTGTAAGATCCTCCCAACTTTTTGTCATGAAGCTATGATTGGTTTCCTCCAAAACTGACTGAATCAAAATTCCATTTTGAATAATACTGAGGAATTCTGCAATGAAAGAAATGTCGAGTCAAATCAACAATGTTTGGATCAATATATTTCATTCTGAAAATTTTAAGGAAGAATCGATACTGCTTTTAAATGCCCATATCTCAAAGCAAGTAATCTAAAAGGTGAGCTGTGTATTGTTCATCTAGCTGCCTTGCTTCTATATTGAATACGGGAATAATTAAACTGTGTGCTCGCAGGTATGGCTAGAGATTTAAAGGGTTTTCTTATCTAGCCACCCATCCAATGATTGACTCACTATAACAATGTCCTATCTAAATGACAATCTAACAAAAGCTTGAACACTTCCAAGTGTCTGCAAACTCATTATCTTCCAGACAAGCTCATACTCAACACATCTTTGTGCTTTCTTCCTGTGTTAAGTCTAAGGACAATATGTTTGTATAAACCACTTTTAGTGCTTTGACACTAACCACTAGACACACTGCATGCAAACTCCTAAAGATAAAATCAACAAAATCTATCTTCTTTTTGAATTAAGTTAATCAAAACATAATTAAATCATAAAATAATCAATTAAAATATAAAAATACAATATAACAAAAATATTGTTGGTTAATAATTTACTCAATCTCTATTTTGTATGTTTTTGATTTGGAAAATTGCTGCACTGTTTTACATTAGCTAGCTGATTCTGAAATTTCTCCCTGGTTAAAATTATTCTATCTGTTACATGATTTAACTCAAGTTTAACAACTGTTCTGCAGGAAAACCCTGTAAATGCAAAGCTTGTAAGAATCATCTAAAAACTGAAACATTGGCAGTGATACTGTTTTAAGAATTGGCTTGACATTTGAAAAAATAAGCATCCTAAAACATTTTTTCAAAAACTTTATATAGTCATTTTACTAAATTTACAATTTTTATGTAAATATACTTTTTCTTACCTGTGACAAAGTTTCAATACTATGTAAATAAAAAGGTCTGGAAAAAATAAAAACTGGCAAAATATAGTCATGTCTAGCCCTTTCAGTAATTCTCATGGCTTCTCTAACTCAATAATGAACAAATTTCAAAGCATTCAAACTTGATTTCAATATTTTTTCCCAATATATTGAAGTATAAAGTGTGCTTTTTTTCCCATAGCCACTGCAGTTGGTCACTGAAGAAAATCTCATCATTAGGACAATTACCTGTATAGGTATGTGGGTTTATCCTATAATAATAATAATTGTAGCAGTTTGGGTAGAGATAAAAGCCCCATAAATGTTTTGGTCTCATTTCTAAAGCCAGTGTGAGAGTAGTGTTCATAAACTCCTACCAGCATTTTCAAATCCTGTCGGGCAACTGTTTTCACTTTCATTTCTGACCAGTCAGGATGGTGATTTCTAGTGAAGGCTAAGGAGTAGTTTTTATATATTATTCTATTGCCCAAACTTCTATCTCACTGGGGTTTCCAGTCTTCCCAGACAATGACAGCAAGACCTTCTGATCTCCACAAAGAAGCAACTGTTGCACTGTCATTAGTTGTTCTCCTAATGTGTTCAGAAAGGCTCATGTTCTGTGGAATCCCTCCATTAAAGGATGTTCCATTTTGAGAGAAATAAGGATAATATCCTAACTCATTTGGATAAAATATGGCAATTGTTGATCCACTCTGAGTCTCTAAAGGATTTGATATAACATTAAATAATTGAAGATTCAGATCCACATTGAAGAAGTGTTGACAATGCATTATTGGGGCCACCCAGAAAATGTTGAAAGGTTGGTTCCTGACCACCTGGGGTACCGTTGGTTTGAGGGCTGAAGGATTAAACATGATTAAGAGCAGCAGCACTTCTAAACACATCACCCTGGATGACATATACCAGCAGTTTTCACTGTTAAAGCAGTCTCCTTAAAAATAAGGGGAGGAAAAAAACATTAGACATGATAGAATCAAGTGTCCTGTTAGTTTTATAGTGTGCAGCGAATAGCAAATCAAGTAAACTCATGGTAGTGTTTAAGCTGTTCTTTAAGTGGTAGACCTAAGTTTTTAAAAGGTTTGTGAGATTTACGGATATCTAGGCCTAATTTATAGTTTCAGATGAATGAGGGAAGAAAATGAGGCTTTTAAAAAAAACTGGAAATGTAAAAAAAATACAGTAAATAAAAACCAAAGTAAAATTTTTACACAAATTCTCAGCTATGCAAACACTATCTGTCAGCTGTTTTGACATTAATTTTCTGTAATTTGGACTACATTGACCTAAGCCATTCTGTACTGACAAATCCTTGGTTGTAAGGGGAACTAGAGAAGAAAACATGAATTGATTGTCATATCTCTTTAGTGAGTACTAGAAAAGTGACTCCAGGAACATGCCCTGTTGAAAAATAACAAATATTGGCATTTGAACAAATATTAAATTGAACAATAAAAATAAAACATTACTAACAGTAACACTTTGCTTACTGTTTGAAATGCACTGACCTCAAAGTTTGGTTTGTTCATTTGTTTGTTTTTTAAAGACAGCAATAACCCTTGGAATTAGCACAGGCTAAAATAGAAAACAGATCATTATGATATTTACATGCTGTCAATTATGGATTTTGGTGCTTTTATCTTCTCTCAGGTAAATAAGCTTAAAACCCTATTCTTTAACTCCATAGTTAAAATTGTACTGTTAAATCTCAAAAGAAACTTAACTCTTTAAGTCTATTCTAAATAGTGAGTTGAGCCAACAACTGCTAAAGAATCTTCCCAGAATAGAAGGCCTGTCTAATAATTGATGTATTCTAGTCAACAAGATCTCATCCTAAAAGCAGCATAGTTAAAGTTATGTATCAAAATGATTTTATCATGGTATGTTTTTTTTTTAAATAAAGGAATCACAGATTTTTCTCTGCTATAATAAACTCAACGTCTTTTTCAAGAGTTATATATTACTTTTTATGTTGATTTTACTCTTTATTTCATATATTAAATGCAAAAAAAGACACCAAATAAAATCATATGTTAACTCTTTCACATAGCACCCCAAGTTTGCAGAACCTTGAGTAAGACACAGGTTTTCTGTACACTGAATTTTTAAATCAACTATAATGATAATTTATTCTTTTAAATAAACTGGATATTATTGAGACAACTGACTTCATGAGAAATTTGTGTTATCACCAGATGAATCTCTTAAGTCACCAGAGATGGCTCCACTCTCTTTATTTATCTCCAGCCATGAGATCTTCATGTGATTCCTATGTACCCTCCCCCCAAAACAATAACAGTGAATCTTCTTCTTTGTCTGTCATTCAGAAAAAATGTAAGAGCACCCATTATCCATAAACACTACTCTCTAATTCTCTCTTGTCATGATGACAAGTATAGTCAATGGGTATATATACATTTAATAAGTTGTGACACTCTTGGAAAAGATCCTTTGTCATATTACTTTAAACTTTTTAGAGACAAAAGTATTAAAAATTCAAAATATTGTGTTTTAATAAAACACAGTTACAAGTTTTCTTTTCTAGAAGATTTTAATTATGTTTTCTGTGTATAAATTTAAACAATATATCATTGTCACCAGCCTATGGAAAACTTATTACTTTGGGATTATGTTGGTCCCCACTAAGCATTTCATAATAAACTTCTACTATAGTAACAAAATTATGCATTATGAATATTATGAACTTTTAAATACAATTCAAAATTGTATTTAATTATGTTTAAAATTATGCTTACTGAGCTTTTATTCTATTTTCTAGCCATTTTTATTATTTAGAATATAAAACTAGATCTAAATATTCTGACTTACAATATATATACATACATATACACACATACATGCATACACTTGTCTTTTTATTCAATAAATCTTTATTGCATATCTGATATGTTTCAGGCAGTGACCTAGCCTACAGATACAGCAATGAAACCAACACAATTCTATACATTGCAAAAGTTATAGATAACTAAATGTAAGATAAATAACTATAAAACTCCTAGAAGATAACATAGGGGAAAAACTAGATGACCTTGGACATAGGAATGACTTTTTAGATACAATACCAAAAACACATCCATGAAAGAAAAAATTGATAAGCTAGCTTCATTAAAGTTAAAACATATGCTCTGTGAAAGACAATGTCAAGAGAATGAGATGACAAGCCACAGACTGGGAGAAAATATTTGCAAAAAACACATTTGATAAAAGATTGCAATCCAAAAATCTATAAAGAACTCTTAAAACTCAACAATAATAAAATGAACAACCTGATTTAAAAATGGGCAAGAGATCTGAATCATCACCTCCCAGAGAAGATATAAAATAACAAATAAGCATATAAAAAGATTCTCCACATCACATGTCACCAGGAAACCGTGAATGAAAATGATGAGATACCACTATACACCTATTAGAATGGTCAAAATCTGGAATACTGACACCAAACTTTGTAGAGCAACAGGAGCTCTCATTCATTGCTGGTGTGAATTCAAGATGGTACAGCAACTTTGGAAGCTATTTTGACAGTTTTATGAGACTAAACACACTCTTATAATATGATCCAGAAATCGTGTTCCTTGGTATTTACCCAAATGACTTAAAAGCTTATGTCTGCACAAAAACCTGTGTAAGGATATTTACGGGAGCTTTATTTATATTGCTGAAGTGTGGAAGCAATCAAGATGCCCTTCAGGAGGTGATGGCTGAATAAACTATGGTATATCCAGACAATGAAACATTATTCAACCTTAAAAATAAATGAGCTACCAAGCCATGAAGAGACATGGAGGAAACTTAAGTGCATTTTACTAAGTAAAAGAAACCAATCTGAAAAGTCTTCCAACTATAAGACCTTCTGGAAAATGCAAATCTATATACTCAGTAAAAACATCTGTGATTTTCAGGGGTTAAAATGTGGAGAAGGATGAACAGACAGAGCTCAGAGAATTTTTAGGGCAGTGAAACTATTCTGTATCATACTATAATAGTGGATTCATGTCATTATACACTTGTGAAAACCCATAGAACCTAACAATAGCAAGAGTTAGCCCTAATGTAAACTATGGACTTTGGGTGATAATAATGTGTGGATGAAGATTTCTCAGTCGTGACAAGTGTATCATCCCAATGCAGGATGTTGATAGTGGGAGAGACTGTGCGAGTATGGAAGCAGAGTGTTTATGGAAACCCTCTGTATTTTCTCCTCTATTTTTCTGTGAACTTATAACGTCTCTAAAAAATAAAGTCTATTTAAATGAGAAGAAAAGTTTTGGGTACAATTGTGTTCCCTGGAGCTATGTTTGCAATAGAGAAAAGCTAGGAACAATGTACATATATGACCAATAAGGAGTTTGTTAAATATATTATGAAATATATTATGGTAATTCCATCAAATAGTGTGAAATAAATATTTTTCTAAGTGTCTTATTGTCTTCTAAGCTTTTCTTTTGTTTTGCTGTGGAAGCTCTCACAAGATAAAAGTCAGCTTTAAGGAGCCAATTATAGATTTATGCCTGTCAAGTAAACATTTCCTGCTTCTCCCTGCAGCCACTCATCCCCACTTCTATCCTGAAGGGGCCAGCAGCTGCCTTGGATTTGGGAGAGAGTACTTATCAAGAGATTGGAGAAGCAAAACATGGTAGATATGTTCTCAACTGGTTTAAGCCAGAGGAAAAAGAAAAGAGTTAATGTTTTATTAAACTTGATAAACTTAGTGACTAAAATATTAAAATCTGGTCATGTAAATAGGTATTTGTATATGAGTGCAACTTTGAAGGATTTAGCCTAATATTTAGTTTAATCTGACATCATATGCTACAATAAATCAGCTTGTCCAATAATTTGCAAATGGAAAGGCAGTGATCTGAAATAGCAATAAGGAGATATCGCCTCCTTCCTTGCCAATGGAGGTGACATGTGGGAGAGAAGATAACCGTCAATTAACTAAGAGGGCTGCAAAGGGGAGGGAGAAGAATGGAGTAGATGATAGAGGCTCTGTTCATCCCTCTGGTGACAAAATCAAAGTTGTGACAGAAACAAGGATCAGCACTAAGGAAAAATTACTGAGATCTAGATGAACAAGCCATACAGCTAGAGAGAAATCCAAGAAATCACCCTGCAACGGCAGAAGGTAGGACCGGGTGAGGACACGGGGCTGCCTGGCCCTGAGTGGCTGAGTGAGACAGAGGCTACAGTAACAGCAGAAGCCTCTTAAAGAGGCCGCGTCCTTGACCCTGAGCGGCTTTTCGCGTGACAGACCTGCTAGCTCTGAACACCAGTGCCAATTCAGCTGTGCACAGGAAGCACTAGGGACTTACAGGGAGACATTGTCAAGCGAGGGCTGAGGTGAGACTTGCTCTGTACAGAAGGGCCGACGGTATCTATTGTTCCCTGTTGAGCCCTCCCCACTCCCAGTGCATGGACGCAGCACTGCCATAGCCAGGATGTCGTAAAATTGGATAATAGAGGTTGCTTGGCCCAGAAGATTCCTTGAAACCCCACCTCCCCCAACTCACAGCCCCACCCAAGCCACATCCAGGTATGTCCTCACTTAGTCAGGTGCTCCTTGCTGAGTAGCACCTATACTCATACTGGAGGCAGCTGGCCTCAGTTTCTGGTGTGGCCTTTTGAGGCAACTATAAGCATAGCATCTGTGGATGGCTTGCTGAATCTTAACATGTGGCTATGAAGGGGAACAAGCTTGGGCTAAATTTAGCCTGCAGCTGAACTCCTCTCAGGACTATGCTGCTGGACACCTACTTCACAAAATCCACACAAATAAGACCAGGAAATTTAGGAGCTTTGCTTAATACATAGAAACAGACATGGAAAGGCAGCCAAAATGGGAAGATAAAGAAGCAGAAACCATATGAGAGAAGAGAACAGAGATCCAGATATAATGGAGTCAAGTAATCTAACAGATGTAGAATTCAAAATACTGGTTATAAAGATGCTCAATGAACTTTTGGGAAGTGTAGAGAACTTCAACAAAGAGATAAAAAACATAAAAATGGAAATAGAAATTATAAAAAGGAACCAGTCTGAAGTGAAGAACACATTATCCGAGATGAGAAGTATATTAAATGGCATAAACAAAGTGAATAAAGAAAAGGATCAAATGCCCTATCTAGAGGATGGGAAAGCCAAGGACACTCAATCAGAATGGCAAGAGATAAGATGCCAAGACTATAAAAATAATTTAAGGAGCATATGGGACACTATTAAGGGTTTAAATAGCCATCTAAATAGTGTATCTGAAGGATAATAAGATGTTGAACAGCTGTTTGAAAAAATAATTGTGGAAAACTTGTCTAACCTGGTGAAGGAAATGGACATAAAACCCCAGGAAGCTCAGAGAATCCCAAAACCAGGGGTCCAAAGAGGCCCACACCAAGACACATTATAATTAAAATGCCAAAGGTTAAATACAAAGAAAAAATATTAAAAGCAGCAAGAGAAAAGCAGATAGTTACCTACAAGGAAACATCCATAAGATTGGCAGCCGATTTCTCAAAAGAAACTATGCAGAACAGAAGAGCTTGGCACCAAATTTTTGACATGATGAAGACCCAGGATCTACAACCAGGAATACTTTATCCAGCATAGCTATCATTTAGAGTTGAAGAACAGATAAAGAGCTTCCCAGAAAAAAAAAAAAAAAAAACTAAAGGAATATATCACCACCAAGCCAGTATTACAGGAAATGTTGGAGGAACTCTTTTAAGAAGAAAAAACATGTATCAAAAACAGGAATAAAGAATGGTAACAACTACATTCCTATCAATAAGTACCTCAAATGGAAAAGAATTAAGTGCTCTAACTAAAAGATAGAGTGGATGAATGGAAAGGAAAATAAGACCCTTCCATGTTGCCTATAAGAGACTCACTTCAGATTAAAAGACACACAGACTAAAAGGAAGGGGATGGAAAAAGATATCACTTTGATAGACCTAGAAGTTATTTAACTGAGACAGAGAAAGATAAACACTATATGATTTCACTTACGTGAGTGGAATCTAAGGAATAAAGAGAACAAACTAATCAAAAACAGACTCACAAATATAGTGGACAATTTGGTGACCAACAGAGGGAAAGGGACTTTGTGAGGATGGGAGAATGGGATGAAGGGTTAAAGAAGTACAAATTAGTAGCTGATGGATGGTTATGAGGTTGGGGAGCATGGCATAGGGAATGCAGTTAGTATTAATATGTTGGCTAGATGAAGGGTCAGGGGAGGGAGGGAGCAGTTAGGGGGATCATTTTATGAACCATATAGATGTCTAAGCAATGTACTGTATACTTGAAACTAATTAAAATAAATTAATTTAATAAAAAAAAGAGAGCTGCAGCGGGAAAAGTCCTAGAGTTGGGTAGTGGAGATATTGCACAACAATGTAAATATATTTAATACCACTGAAGGGTATATCTTTAAATTGTTAAAATGATAATGTTATGTTTATTTTACCACAAGTTAAAAAAAAAAAACTAAAAAGAATGCTACAGAGGAAGCAGTGGACAGTTTTCTCTTATAGCAAGCAGAAGTCTAAAGGGAATTTCTAAAGAGACCATTCAGAAAGGAGAGGTATGATCTAGGGAATTTTCTTGATTGCAGATTTTAAGTTACAGAGGACATAATGACAGGGTTTACCAGGTCAGGGAGTGATGGGAATTTGGCTCTATGAGAGGGTATAGAGAAGAAAATACAAGTGATAAAAATAACCTGAGAGTTTCAGCTTTATGCATTAAAGACATGATGACATGAGTTCTGACAGACTCTTAAAGGGAGATAAATAATCATTTCCAATTATAACTTCCTACTTGTCACTGGTATCTTAGATATTTTGTAATGAGAAGTATTAGGGAGAGAGGACATCATTTTGGCAATAGCATTCAGAGTTCTGGGGGCTCTGTTTCCACTATGGACAGTGTCAAAAGGTGAGAAAGATGGGTTTTTTTATTATACATTTTCTTCTACTGAAATGTGAACCAATTAAGATGATTCTAAATATATATATATATATATATATATATACGTGTGTATGTGACTATATATATATATATATATATATATATATATATATATATATATTAGAGCCCAAATTCATGCATAATTGGGGATTTCATTCTTTCCACTCAATGACAGCAAAGTTGTGATACCTTCCAAAGACACATATTTTTTACATATGATAAAGATCCAGTGAAAAAATTGCATTTAGTGTTTACAACAACTTTAAACCAACAAAGATTTCTATCTACAACATAGAGCCTCTTATAATGTGTTGTGGGACAATCCAGGCTAAGATGAAATTTTCTCTCAAGGTAGGTCTTGTGTACCTGAAAGAGCCTTATTGAAGGCATTAAGCATTAATGGATTTTTAAAATTTTATTTATTGAGGTGACACTGAATAATAAAATTATATAGATCTCAAATGTACAATTCTGTAGTATATCATCTGTATATGCATTGTGTGTTTACCACCCAAAGTCTAATCTCCTTTCATCACCATGTATTTGACCCCCTTTACTCTTTTCTATCCATCCCCAGCTCCTTTTCCTCCCGTAACCATTATACTATTGTCTATGTCTATGAGTTTTTGTTTTAATTGTTTGCTACTTTCAGTTTTATATCCCACATATGAGTGAAATCATATAGTTCTTGACTTAACAGATTATTTTTTACCTGCAGGTTATTTATGAGTGGGGGGGGAAGGAGAGGTAAGAGAGAGAAATAGTAGTTTTCTTAAAAAAAAAAAAGAGAGAGAGAGAGAAATATTGATTAAAACAGATTTGACTCAACAGAGCATTTTGCTTAAATTCGCTCATATTTCCAATATCTAATGAAATGACAAGCCAGGTCAAATTCAAATTATTTAAATTCTCTACAAGAAAAGTAATAAAAATCCTCTAAAAATCATATGAGATTTATAGCTTCTCCAGAAATAAGTAGGAAATTTGCTATTTCTTACATAAGCTTTAAGTTTGAAAAAAGATATTATATAAACTGTCCAAGACAAACTGAGACATATTAAAATTTTTTAAGAGTTTCTCTGAGCAAAAATTGATTCAAATTGGGCAGCAACAAACCAGATGTGGTTAGGGAGCATTCCACTGACAAGTGCTACAGAAGAGACTTTGTAGAGAAAAGGCAGAAGCAAAGTAAGGATATTATTGACTGGCTGTAAATTAATGCCTCCTCAGCTGTTTGTGATTGGTTGTCCTTAGGTTTCGTTTTTTGTAACCTTGAGGCATTTGCAGGCTTAACTTTTCATTTGCTTACATAGGCTGCTATGGCATTGGAGCCAGCTCAGTCGAATGACCTCCTTGTTAAATTGATTTAATAACATTGATATTATTTTTCCCCTAAAAAGTCCAGGAGCGAGGGTAACTGTAGAATAGACACAACAACAAAAGGATTTCCTTGGAATAGCTCTGCCAATAGTCCCTTTCCATCCCCTAAATACAAGGAGCACAGAGCTGATGATTTTATACCAACCTAAAACCTTGTAACTGCTCCCTAAAAAGTGGTGGACTGAAAGCTTCAACCCTTTAATCCTATGATTGGTTCACATGGCAACTCACCCCTCAACCTTAGATGCAGTGTAGAAGTCACCTCATTAACATAACAAAAGATACCTTAACTCATCAAAGGAAATACAAAGGGTTTTAGGAGCTCTGTGCCAAATGAAGACCAAATATATATTTCTTATTATAAATCACAATATCTCAGGTGGATACATACTTTGGATTGCTATGTCTTTCTGGTTCATTGCTCCTGTATTTTATACACTATCCCTCTTTATCTTTTATAATACAGGAGTCCTTCTTTAACCATGGTTTTGCTTTCTGTGGTTTCAGTTACCAATGGTCAACCAACATCTGAAAGTTTTCAATGGAAAATTCCAAAAATAAACATTTTATAAGTTATAAATTACATGCCATTCTGAGTAGTGTCATGAAATCTCCCACTGTCCTGCTCCGGATATGCACCATCATTTTTTCCAGCATCTCCATGCTATATGCTCTCCCTGCTCATTGGTCACTTAGTAAGGTTATCAGATCCACTGTCTCAGTACTGGTGTTCCAGTAACCCTTATTTTACTTACTAATAGCTGCAAAGTGCTATTTTACTTAATAATGGCTACAAAGTGATAAAATAATGGCTAAAGTGCCAGTTAGCCAAGGAGGAGCTGAAAAGTGCTTACTTTAAGTGAAAAGGTAAAAATTCTGGACTTAGAAAGGGAAGAAAAAATTGTATGCTGAAGTTGCTAAAGTACACTGTAAGAAATCTTTTATTCGTAAAATTGTGAAGAAGGGTGAGTACAGTATAAAAAGATATTATGAGAGACCACATTCACATAACTTTTATTATAGTATATTGTTATAACTGTCCTATTTTATTATTAGTTATTATTGTTAATCTCTTACTGTGCCTAATTTATAAATTAAACTGTCATAGGTATGTATATACAGGAAAAAGCATAGTATATATAGGGTTTGCTACTATTCGTGGTTTCAGGCATCCACTGGGGGTCTTGGAACGTATATCCCTTGGATAAGAGGGCACTGTATACCTTTTCCCATTCTTTTACTTCCAATCTACCTGTCTTTTTATCAAAAATGTTTCTCTTGTAGGAGCATATAGTTAAGCTTTTTAAACCCAGCCTGACAATTTCTGTCTTTTAACTGGTATATACTTAGTCTGTTTGTACATAATGTAATTATTAATATTGTTGATTTTAGTCTCTGATATTGCTACTTATTTTCATTTTATCTTATCTTTTTTGTTAATCTATCGTACCTTTTCTTGCCTTCTTTTAGGTTAATTAAATTTTTTTTTGTTGTTCCATTTTATTTTATCCACTGGCTTCTTGGTTATACTTCTTTATTATGTTACTCGTGGCTATTCTAGGACTATCGATAGGATTACTTAACTTATCAATGTCTGTTCTCTCTCAATATTGTCGCTACTCACATTTTACATTTTACATCTGACACTTTCTGCTTCTCATTTTTAAATTCTCACTTCTCATTTTGCATCTTACACTCCATACTTGACAAATTTAATAACCTTACAATAGTATATTTCTATTTACTCACTCCCGTTCTTAAATGACATAAGAATTAGAAAGAAGAAAGTAAAACTGCCATTTTCAGACAGCATTATTGCTTACATAGAAAATTCTAAAGGATCTACAAATTATTTGAAATAATAGAGTTCAATGGGAAGATAGATATAAGATAAATATACAGAAGTCAGATGTATTTCTATTCATCAGCAGTAAACAACTAGAAAATAAAATTTAAAAGAAGAATCAAAACTGTGCAAGACCAGTTCAAAGTCAAGTTATTGATCATTATTGAGATATAAGGGACCCAAATAAATGGACTTGTGTCTTCTTCACCTTGCCATTTACTACACAGCACTGTCTCTGCTGATTTCCCCTATCTTCACCTTCTCAAAACCTGGGGAAGAAAGGCAGGAGATTAAAAAGGAGACTTTCTCTGAGACCATGCTTAGGAAAACCCCCTGTCATTGAAAGGGAGGATGTCTTCAATTTATACTCTGTAAAGTCATTATGCTTAAGGTAAAAAAATTAAAATGCCTAGTAAGAGTCACTGATACGAGAGATTAATAATGTCTCTGTTAAACCAAGTGTCTTAGTGAGTTCCAGCTGCTATAACAAAGTGCCATAGACTAGGTGGCTTAAGGACAACAAAAATGTATTTCTCACAGTTCCAGGGGCTGGCAAGTCTATGGTCAGGTTGTAGTGAGGATTCTTTTCTGGGTTGCAGATTGCTGTCTTCTCTTCTCATTACATCGTCACATGGCAAAAGGAGGGCAAGAAAACCCTCTGGGGTCTCTTTTATAAGGGCACTAACTCCATTCTTAAGGGCTTCCCTCTTATAACCTAATACATCCCAAAGGCTCCACTTCTTAAAAGACCCCTGATCACCTTGGGGATTAGGATTTCAATATATGAATTGGAGAGTGGGGATAAACAAACATTCAGTCCATTGCAGCAAGGTTTATAGAGATCCAAACACTCGGATTTAACAAGCATTGACAGTTTACCATATTCAGAGCATTGTGCTTGATGTTAAAGGTGAATACAAAACATGCCTTATGCCCGAGAAGCTCAAAGTCCAATGTGTGCACAGGCATGTGTGTGCATATGTGCAAACATATGTACGTGTGTGTGCAGGGGAAAGAGGGGGCAATGTGCATCCTAATGTAGATTAAAATATCAGGCAGAATGGCATGAGTGCTAATTTTTTCTTTTTAAATAATAGCTGTCTTATTAAAAAATTAATTAATGATCATAAATACAGAAAAAAAATATTTAAAAAAAGTATGACTGTGTTCTCATTGCCCCCAAAGTAATATTTTTCTGTGCATCTTATAGACATTTTTTTGTCTACATGCAAATCCATGTTTGCACAGCTCAAAGCAGAGACTCTCTTCCACTAGAGTGTAGCATCAGGAAGTCCAGACACCTAGGCTCTTTGAACTCCTGGTAGGGCAGCCATTTAACATCAGAATGTTAAGGGACAGTAGAAATCCAGACATATCTTCTGATCATAGAGCCCAGGACTATGGGAGAAAACATGAAACTGCCCTGCAGATAGGTTTTTAATTTTTAAGATCTGTCACATAAATTCAAGCTCTCTAGAAGAGATTGGGCTGGAAGGAGATTAGTGGAGGGGGTTTAAAAAGGAGTGTAGTATCCTCAAAGTGTATGGAGATAGAGCTCCAGCGTTTAAAGGTTGGGAGGAACAAGTACAATGTGAGACTGGGCTTGACCATCTCCTGGACCCTCTGTGGCTCCTCCTTTCAAGAGCTTGCGTGCTTGGGATAAAAGAGAGCTGTGATGTAAAAGAAAGCACTGTCTTTCCTACTGCCCTAGGGAACCAAAATTCCCTCATGGAACTGAAAGAAATATCAAGCTTTCCAGCCACCTGGAGCCCAAGAGGATTGTTTTCAGTAGTCTGGAGTAAGTTGGTACTCCCACAGAAAAGGCTGAGACAAAACCCTTTAGCAGACTGTAACAATGTATCATAAAGTAAAAGCAATGGACACGTCAGCAGAAGGAATGCAAAGTGCTGGTTAAATGAAAATCGTATCTTTTTTCCTAGGACTTCTCAAGGTAAAAATTGAAGAAGGCAATTAGGGCAAAAGATTGAATTTCTTGCTAATCACACAGGAGGAGTATCAGACCACTGGGGTTTAGAGTGTTGCTACACATGTGAAGTATTTATCCTCAGTGGTAGGTAAAGTCGGGAAACGTGCATAACCACACTCATCATACATTTCTTTAGAAAAACAGCATCATGTTGTATATGCCGTTTACTATGGTGTTTTATTCACATCCAGTGGGGGGCAGCTTGTGAGGATAATCATCTCAGTTACAGAAGGGGAAAGCTACATTTTCTTAACATTTATACTATACCATAGTGGGAGTAAATTGTAAACCATAGTATAAGACAGTTATATAAAGAACCTACAAATTATATGGAGTAAAATCAGCTCCATAAGTTAGACATAACCAGAATGACCCATGAGTTCAAAACATGAAGACATCAAATGTGGGTAAAAAAATCTGGATAAACTTTGAGCTTGAGGTTATATTTAAGGCTTGAAGTATACACAGAATTTGAACAGGCTGAAATTGCAAAGGGATTCCAGCTGGAAGGTATGGCAAGAAGAAACAGAAGAAGAAAGACAAAGAGCCTGTTCAAGTGGCAACAGACATTGCTTTCTGAGGTATAGATATTTCAAGATGGAGATGCCTAGCAGGCAGTCAAGAATTTTTATGAAAGCGTAGAACTGGGAATCTTCTGTGTTGAGGGTACAATAGCCACGAAAGAGGATGAGACCTGAAGGTGGAATTTTGAGGATCACCTCAAAATTGAAGGAGAGAAAATATCCAATAACAGAAAGAAAAAAACAAATCATGAGAGACTTGTGAAGACAGTACAGTGTACTGAAAGACAAGGGACCATGGATTTGAAGAAAGGTGATGACGAGCTGTTGAAGGTGAGAACCAAGAAAAGACAAGTTGCTGAGGCAATTAGATGCTGGCCAATGACCTTCAGTAGAGCAGTTACAAAATATAAAGGGGTTTATGAGTAAATCAATTTAGTGAAGGAAGTATTCTTCCTCAGGCTCCAGTACAGTCTCTGTGCCCTCTTGATCTGTCTCTCTAGAGCTTCTTCAGCTAGAGTGGAAGGTGGATTCCTTCTCAAGAAGGGATGCTTGGATGCTACAGGCCTTTCTACTTCAGGCTCTCAATTGAATTTACCCCTGAAGAGCTAAGAGAAAAGACTGATACTAGATTTAAGGTCATAGTAAATAATCAGGTGTGGACCTTGGTGTCTCTTAGTTCTCAAATACCAGCAGGGTCAGTTTTGACAGGTTTAAAAAATAGGGGTAATTCTGGCTAATACAGTAGTTCAGCACTATAGATGTTTCATAATCTAAAAGATATATTTAGAATGTTTACTTCATCTTTTAGGAGTATTTATTAAACCATCGTTTTTCTCAAGCTGTTAAAAATAGATATTTGTTAATATTTAGTTTGCCTTTAGTGTCTTTTGTTTCTGTCTTTAAAATTAAAGATTCAGTGCCATAGAAAGCTCTATAGAGTGCTCAAAAGCACTCTTTTAAAGGGAAGTTTCTAATAAAAGAAAAAAATGAAACAGAACTTCTCGATTTGGGCTCTAGAATTTTGGTTAAATTTTAAAATTTAGATTAATAACAAATGTAACTCCAGAATATACAAAATAAAATAGGTAAAACTTGATTTATTATCTAATTAATAGATGTTTATTATCTAATAAAAACACCACATTAGTGAATGCAAAAAGGGAAGAGCTCAATTTAAATTTGATTAGAAGATTCTCAGAAACAGAGAAGGCATCTTTTGATGATACATAAAAATAAGAAGAAAAACTTTCTTTAAAAAAAATTTTACCTAAAGATTATGAAAAGATTTACAGGAGAGGGAGCTGTGGTGAAGAGAAGGATTTGTTTAAATTTATTTTCCAAAAGTCCATATGGACATTTAAAATTGGAATTATCAAGCAAAAAATTATTGTTTTATTTAATATCAGATACTTCTGCCACAAGCATCTGGGGAAATCTTTATTTTAGGAAGTAGTGAGCATTACATTGATTGCTTTGGAGATTATATGCTGTTTCTTCTCCTAATCTCATCAATCAGTAAAGTCATCCCTCCTCCCCTGAGGAAAATAAGAAGAGGCAGAGAAATGATAAATCTGTTTTTTCCATACTATTCTGGAAATTCCTTTCTCTCCAGGACTCAAAAACCATGGAGAAAAAAAAAAAAAATGTGTTTCCCTAACACCTATCTATACTTGGTGACCAGACATTCTGGTTTGCTGGGGAATGGTCACAATTTACACCCATGTCCTCAAGCGATAATTAGTAGTGCACCTTTTAATTCTCAAAACTGTACCAGTTTAGACAATAAATTATATGGACACCCTATAAACATAGCAATTGCTCTATGTAAACTTGGAAGAAGTGTAAGACTAAAAGTAGAAATTTCAAAGACCACTTTTCAGGATTATTTCTATAGTTCATTACAAAGAAGTTTCTCTGACCACATAGCTCAGGGAAACCACAAGTAGGAGAGGATGCAATGTTCTCTGCTGAGCATGAAGTTGGTTCCTAGTGTTGTTTCTGCAACTGCCAGTAGTGATAGGTCTTCTCTTCTTTTGGGAGAGCAAGAGGGGGAGGACGCTGTCTGGGTAAAAATAAAAAGAAGTTTCATAATAGTTTCTACTTAGCCTCAAAAATGGAGGAATATGAAATTGCAAAAAGAAAAATTATAAAATCTAACCTGCAATAAAATTAGTGACATTTATATATGAGGGTTAGTTTAAACTGCTTAGAAATAAGAGTTGGTCTTTATATTTTTAAAAATTTAACTGTAACATTTTTAGTCAATTTGTACTTTTTTAGCTCTCTGCATGAAGCAGAATGCTTTATACAATCTTTGGTTCAATCTGAGTATACTGAAATATTTCATCTATTTTTGAGAGAATATTAAGATCCATAGATTAGACAATAGATCAAAAATTCTTTTCTAGATTAATAATTCCCAACGCTATGCCTACCCCCAACTCAATTCCACTTAAATTAAAAAGACAATAGTTTAAAATTTTTAGGTTTATTAAAATTTCTTCAAGTGCATCAGTATGGAAACCAGAAGCGAATGAGAAATAATATGAATAAATGCCTAAATTGATCACATTCTCATTAGCCAATAAGGATTAAGGAAATGAGTGGTAGTTAATGAAAAATTAGTGAAGCTTATTCTTCAAGGAATTTACAATCTAGTAATTAAAATAGATAAATAGACATAAAGATCTGGTAATTAAAAGAGATGTAGAGAACAAAGTTACATAATAAATTACATATCAAAATAGCATTGAAATTTAAAATGGATGAGTATTACACTAGAAAACTTTTCAAATGCAGAGAAAGGAGTGACTGCATTCTAATTAAATCATAGCAAATGATAGACTTATTTGATTTTTTAAGTATCGAAAGAAAAGAAACCTTTATTTTTACTTTATAATGAATTCACATACCAAAAAAAAAAAAATTCAGAAGAACATTCACATTAGAACTGAAGTCAAAGAAAGACATAGTTTTAAATGCAAGACATTCATTTGTAGAAAAGTATGTCTGATGAAAAGAACAAAAAACATGGAACCAAAATGAATAAATGAAAAACGATTAACACAAATGTTAACAAAAGGATTCATAATAGCCTTTCAAACCATTACATTTTTTTAAAGTTCTAGATACATGAGCCTGCTGATAAAAGAGTAGGGAATTGAAAACATTGACATAAAAGGAACTATGAAAATAAATAAATTTTTCTCTATTGCCTTTTAACAAGAAAATTAAAGAAAATGTGCAATTAAGAAAAATTTCTTTACATAAAGCTGTGATGGAAAACAAGAGAAGAGAATGCATTGAATGTGAACCAGTCAGAAAGAAAAAGCATACTTTAGCTATTCTAAAGGAGTTTGCAGTGAGTCTATTGCTGTAATTAGAGTTAACCAATAAATGTGGATGACTCATCTGAATTATTGTAGTAGCCTCTTACAAGTCTCCGGGCTTATACTCTTGCTCCCTCTAGTCTAGCTGCAACATTACAACTATAGTGTTCTCTTAAAAACTTAAGTCAGATTATACCACTCTTTTGCTCAAAGATCTTAAATGATCTCCCATGTCCCTGAGAGTAAAAACTAAGGTTTTACATATCCTGCAAGGCCCTACATGGTTTGGTCTCACTTACCTCTCTGATTTTCTCTCCCGACTCCTCCCTAGATCACCCTAAGCCACACTATCATTCTCAAGGTCTCTACAGCCGGCCAGGCACATGCTTCCCTGAGAGCCTTTGCTCCAGCTCAATGGTTCTCGAAGGATGGTCCAGGGATTCTGTAAGTTCTCAGGATCCTTTCATGGGATCAAAAGGGTCAAAAATAGAACAAAAATTCTTTGGGGTCCTCAACAAATATTAAGAACATAAAAGAGTCCTCAGACAAAAACACGGAGAATCAGTGCTGTAGCTAATCCTCTGCAGCTGGAAGTGCTCTGCCCTCAGATGTCAGCGAGGCTCAGTCCCACACTGTTGTCAAGACTTTCCTTGTACTTCACTCTCCCAGTGAAGCCTACTCTGAGTGTCTCCTCCAAACCCCAGACTTCTGATTCTCTCTTACATTTCTTCTTTTCCATGCCATTATTACATTACAACATACTACATAATTACTTAAATATTATATTTATTGTCTCTCTCTACAACTTCAGAATGCAAACTTCAAAAAGGTAGACATCATGGTCTGTTTTGTTCACTAATCTATCTCAAATGCATAGAAGAGTGCCTGATAACATAGTAGATGTTCGTTAAATGAATGAATAAATGAATGATGAAGAATTGATAAAAATAGATTTCTAAGACATGTCGAAGTAATGGCTTTACAAAATAAAGCAAATAATACATACATCAAAATTTAATAAATATTGAAGAAAATGATAAAGTGTTTATACCATCTAAAGAGGAAATAATAATAAACAGCAATACAAATATAACATTATCTGATAAACCCATAGCAGAAGAAAAGAAATCTTCGAAAGGTCTTATACCAGTAATTATATGTTCCAATCTGCAAATGATGAATACCACTTCTCTCATAACTCATTACTCATTAGCTAGAACTAGTTACCTGGTCCCACACTATCTAAAAGAAGGAAGCTGGAAATATTTGGGTAATGGCACTACTACATGACACATTTGTGTTCCAAATTTGGTAGAACAATTTAATAATGAAGATTAATCAAATTTCTTATAAAATTAGTTCAGAATATATAATTATAAAAATTAAATAAAGCTAATTTTATTTTAAATAAAAAGAGGTTTACTATTGACTTATATAGCATAAAATAGGTTAATATATGTTACTTTCATCATAATGGACTTCATTAATGGTTTGGACTCTAAAACATTCATTCATTCCCACATCTTTCTTCCTTCCTTCTTTCCTTCCTTACTTCCTTCTTTCTCCCTTCAGCAAATATTTATTGAGCCCTTCTATGTACCACTAATGTTCTAGGTGATAGAGATACAACTGTGAATAGACAAGATTCCTGATACCACAGAGCTTATAGTCTACCTGGGGGACACTGACAGGTGAACAGAATTTTGAAATCAAAATAGTTATAGATTGTGACAAATGTGATAATGGAAATAAACATTCAATAAAGGATAACAGGTAGTCAGGAAAGTCTTTCTAAAGTGATATTTCAGATGAGATCTGTGGATTCTGAAGGAGCTAGCCTTGCAAAGATCCAGAGGAACAGAATTCCAGACACACAGAACATGTGCAAAAGTCCTGGCATAATTGAGAAATATCAAGGAGTTCTGTATGAAATATCAAGAATTATGGCTTAAACTGTGGAAGCAAAGAGGACAATGGCAAAGGATGAAATTAGAGACAAGCAAAGACTAAACCATGTAAGGCTTTCTTGACAAAGCCAGTGGGTTTAGATTTTATTCTAAGAGCAATAGAAAGTCAACCAAAGGGTTTTAAGCAGGGGATTGACAAGATTTCTTTCATGTTTTTAAAAGTGTACATTGGCTTCTGAGGGAAAAACAATATGGATGGGAACTGTTAGGAAGTGAAGTGCAGAAATCCAGTTGGTTTTGATTAAGTTTAGAAAACAGAGGTGAAGATAAAGAATAGATTCAACACATATTTAGTAAGAAAGCCAACAGGCTTTCCCACTGGATTAGATGTTGAAATAGAAAGATAGAGACAGACAGACAGACAGACAGACAGACAGACAGAAAACTAAAAAACTGAGGGAATTGGCTGAATGGTAAGGCCATTTATTGAAATGGAGAAAAAAAGGAAGAAATAATTTGGAATTGAGGGTAATCAAGAGTTCTTTATTTAACATATTAAATTTGATATGCTTCTTAAATAGCCAAGAAAAGATGCCGTGGATTCTGGAAGTTTTAAGTTAACATTAATTGAATAGTTCCTAAGCACTTATTATGAGCACCATGCTCATTAATTTATGTATGTACAGAGTCATAAATTAAAGTACTTCTAGAGCTTATATATATGTTATGTAAGTTTTAGTATTAAACATATATTAGTATTTAGTATTATATATATTATATATGTTTTAGTTATATATATACATATATAACTAAAGTTTTATATATATAGTAATTGCTTTATTTTGTGTACAACTACTTTGATCTTCAGTTTGAATTTCCTACATCTGAGTAGGAAAAAAATTAACTAAATGTCCAATTTCATCTAAATTTAATCCAATCCAACATTTAAAAAGGTATAACGCTCCCTTCTGTAGAATAAAAGTGCTCTGTCTCTCATATGGTCTCCTCTTCTTCTACCTCCCTCCTTAAGGATGGTGTCCTTTTGTGTAGGGGCGTGTAGGGGACCTTATACAACCTCATGGCAGTAGAGAGGAATCAAGGATCTTAAATGTAAAGTCCTTTGCCTTATCTGGTTTCTAGTGCAATATTCTTTATCCACCAGGATGTTGCTTACCCTGGATGTATTTAAGACTAAGATTAAGGTGGATGTAACTGATTCAGTTGCTTTGGTAGTGATCACCAGCTGGCTAGATCTCATGTACCTCCCACTGGTCCAACTGACTGCTCTAGATCTGGCTTCCTATCTGGCCCAAATATCTTCTGAAATACAGGCCACTAGGCCTCTCCTTCTACTGAGGGGACTCCCTTTGGAAAGCTCTCCAGCCAGATGCTCAATAACTTGAGGTCAGTCTATACCATACAGGATCAAAGGCAGCACAGGAAAGCTAAATCTCTTGGCTCCACTGGGCCAAGGTTCACTTTTATGTGACTGTGCTGCAAACTGATATATGGCAGCCGGCATGCGAGCTTCCTCCTAGAATCTAAAATGGTCAGAAGGATGACAAAAAAGTACCTCTCCACTCTCCATGTTCCTCTCGCTTAAAGAACAACCAGCTCTAGGCTAGAGACAAAACCCAGAGAGGGAAAAATACAGAGAGAAATTTATCCTTTTACTTTTACTCTTTCACTCTCCTCTTCTTTCCATAATTCTCTTAGTTCAAATAAGACTGTGTTTTATTTACCCTCAGAGAAGTCCTGGCCATCACAAGTAGAAGGCGTGACAGCTCTCTATCACTGAAAAACTGCTTATTGGAGCCCTACAAAGCTTACTGACTTCCTTATCCCATTACAGTGTCTTGAATAACAGAAGTTTACAAACTTGAATATGAATATAAGGTATTTAAAACCTACCGTAAGAAGTTTCCTTCAGAAGCTGATGTCTTCAGGAAATGTAAGGAAGTAGCACCATCTGGTGGGTGAGAATAAAAGAATTTGAAAAATTCTTGAGGATTGTGTAATCGTGGGCACTTGAAAAATTATTATTGTCATAGATGTAATCAAGTTTCCAAATAAAAGCTTTTTTGAGAGCTTGGGAACTGAGATCTTAGAAATGAAATCCTTTTCTCAGAAAACAGATGAATAGAGGGTGTGTGACTCTTCACATTACTCTTTTTCATTGATTGCTGCTCACGTGAAACCCAGGTAAATTAAAGTGAACTTTGGCAACAATGAGAGGGTTATTTACAACCTGAGACTATTATCATCAAAGAACTACTGTCTTGGTAATTTTAGAAAGTTTATACATGCAAGGCCAAGTCGTGGAGTATAGCCCTCAACTCATTTAGTACTTATTAGTAAAGGATCAGCAGGGAGCCCTTTTTCACACCTACTTCCTGGCTAGTCAATGTCAAGTAAGAAAAGTCCAAACCTATTAAAAATTTTTATGAGTTTATTTGAACCAAACTGACGACAATTGCCAGGAAGCAAAATTTCAGGAGATTGAGAAAAGGCTCTGGAAAATGGCAGTTTTGAAGCTTATTTTATACTTTAGAATCAAATGACGATTACATGAAATCTATTGGTGGTAGATTAAGGAGGTGAAAGAAGGCCAAATGGGGGAATCTCTGGGGTTTGATGAAAAGCAAAACGGAAAAACATATACTTCTTTTACATTGGTGGGTACAGGATAATTAATTAATAATTAACATTTACGACATGGAGTTGGTATGCAGGGAACAAGATAACAATGAGAAGTTCTGTGGTCTTGTGCCCTGATGCCAGCTGTTGTGCCTTAGACGGGTAGGAAAAGAATATTACTCTGACATTTCACAGATATGTTATCCTAGATGCATGAGAATAGTATACGGGGCTCACTTAACGTAAAGGCTGACCTTTGCTAAGGAAGTTACAGGTCTGGGACATGACTACTGGCCGTGGCCTGCCCAGTTAGGAATTTGGGATCAGATCATCCTGTGTAGTTATTTTCAGTCTCTGAGTTTGTCAGGCCTGCCAAGTAGCCCCCTCAGCTTGTTAGATATATCGCCTAGCCCCCTTGTCATTCACACCAGTATTAGAAATTAATGGTGAGACGTTTTGACCAAGGCAACAAAATAAAGTTTTTAGCTTTCGAGTATATGTGCCCTGTTTACCCAGCTGATATTTCCTCAGAACATGAAGATTGTTTCCTTGAGCAATTAGTTTGGAGTTCTATTTGGCCATTTTTGAAAGATTAACTTAGTAAAACTTGTTCTGAAACATAGCGAACGTGTTCTTGGAATCTCACCCTGACATTTTTATCCCAGCTTTATCTGTGATGTTCAGTAGCAGTGAGAAAGTGGTAGACATGGTCTGCAGTAAGGGAAGGTACAAGAACAGCTGAAGCAAATAGATGTTGAACCCTCTTACAACATGTTACCCATGCATTTATCATTGATCCTCATTAAGTTGGGCTTTTCTAAGGGATTCTTTTCCCCTGACTTTTTCCCCTGTGGTTATCAAAACTGTATATATTTTATACGGTTCTAGTCAGTAGGCTTCTGTGGTCAAAAGAGATGGCTTAGCCCAGGAATTGAGAACCTAGACTTTTGAGCCAGATTATTTGATTTTTTAATTTTTTTTATTTTTTGATGCCTGTAAGCTATCACCCTCCCCCTCATTTCCCATTCCTCTCATCCTAAGCAACCACTGTTATCTTGGCATAAAGATAAAATATGTTTCATAGTCAACTGTCTAGCAAATACATCACATTGTTTTTAAGCAAAAAAAGAAAAAGAAAAAAAAAATTACTTTTAGTGAGAGCTTATTGTGTGGCAGACAGTAGTTGCTTTAAGAAATATTTTGAACCAGGTCAAGGCCGGAGCATGACATGAGGTCGTCTGTATGCCCCCGATAGCACAACTTCCTGTTACAGAACATTCCAGGGACTTTGTAACCATTACAGAATGCTCTAAAAGACCGAAGCAGATACCAGACAGATACCCTGTCTTGCTTGGGCTCAGGATATCTGCAGAAGGAACTGAAAACTGGGCCACATATTGTTTTCAGACATCCACAACCAGTCTAGAACACTGAGACTTCCTGAAAGAGGCTAGCCTAGAAAGGGACCTCAGAACCTATGAGAAGATGCCTGAGCTGGCAGCTTGACTGAATGTCAGAAGCAGCAGTGGGTGTGGCATTGTCCCCGCCCCCTAATCCTGAGTGTGCTATAGAAGGAGAAATCCGAGACCTAAGTGATAGATCTGTTTCTAGAGGCCAAAACCATTATCTCTCTAATCATGTGACTCTAAAGGAGTTTTCCTATTGGCTAGAGGTGGGGAGAAGTGTGAGATCAGCAGCCTAAGGAAAAGAGCAGAGGACATGAAAAAGAAAAGGACTACAGGTAAACCTCACCCATGAGGCCACCAGACATGATAAATTAATGGGAGAGAAGCTGCTAACAAAACACCAAATTTTCTATTAGTTGAGCAGCTGTGGACTCAAAGCCTTAAGATTCAGGAAATTATTATAAATGTGGAGTATTTGTATGTCCTAGCAGGTGAAGTCTAAGGATATATAGGTTATTTGCATTTAACCTTCACAATTAATTTTGCAGGAGAAAAACTGAGGCTGGGCAAGATAATTTACATAAGTACACAGAAATAATAAATGGCAGAGCCAAGAACCAACACTGAGGCTCTGACTCCAAACGCCAGGATCTTTCCCCTAAACCTTAAAGCTTCTCGAGTTATGGAAGATTCAGTGGAGTATAATCAAAAAGCATTTATAGTGTTCCAAAGAATAATGATAAAAAGCAACATATACTGAGCAATTAACATATGCTAAGAGGTTTGATTCTGCAACAGTGTGATTTACTGAGAAATTTATCAATATTTTGATTTTTTTTCTATTGTGTTTTTAATCAATCAAAGAATGATGTCAGGGCTATACGACCTTGAGGTCTAGATTTTTCTTATCCTCAGAATGAGAGTTAATAGGACTCATTTCAAAGCCCTCAGTCAATAAAATAATTATTGTGGCTAAGCATTCAGCAGAGAGTAACACTGTGAATAGATACCAGCCAGCCCGCTCAAGGAGATCATCTCCAGTATATGGCAAAGAAACAGTGCTCAACTACTGTTGAGAATTTTAGAAGGCTGAGCTGCCTTGTTTGTGAAAACTATGTGTATGGTAGCTTTGCATATAGCTACCAAATGGAACTAAGGAGGAAAATAGTTATCTCTATCAACCATGAACCAGGCCTTTCCCCATTTTCCTACGAAATGTAAGCCCCAAGGATTTTGTAAGCTTCAATGAAGATAACCCCAGTAATAACCGGTATTGGACTTACCATTGACCTTGATAAGTTGTGATTTGAAAATGGCTTTATTTAGAAAATAAAGAACCACGACATCTCCTGCACCTTTGTCAAAAAACTATTCATATCTGTTATATATATAGTAACCCACTTTCTATTCACACAACACATTTATGAGGTTTAGTACCATCCTCTTTTTACAGATAAATCAATGAGTCCTTAAAGAAGTTGAGCAACTTGCCCATGTTTACACAATTCATAAGCCTTTCTTAATATGAAAAATTTAGGTTTTCGTACTTGCCAGTCTCATTAAAAGCACTGCAGCACAGCCTCATCACATGCCTTGAAAATTAATTCAAGGAATCTGTTACCACAAGCTATATAAACAAATTGTTACCCAGCATAAATAGGATGTGTACCAGAGTTTATTCTTAAAAAAATACTTACTGGTATTTGATTATATATAGAACATAACAGGGTTATCTGTAAATAGGCACATTCTAGAATTTAATTGGAGAGATAGAACATATATTAATAAAGGCATTTTAATTAAGTTTCAAGATAGTGTTACAGATAATAAACACTATAGGAATTTGGATTCTTCTAGGAACACTAGTAGATGATGCAATGGAAAGATCATTTGATAACAAGTCAGAAGACTTTAGTTCCGAATCTGACACTAATTGTGTCACTTCTATCTCCTTAACCTTCAAAAATTTTATTTCTCTGTGCCTTGGATTTGTCAGTTAGAAACTGTTGGTGGTGATATGCTCTCTTCTTTCCTTGCAGGATTTTTAACATTATATGTGCAGAAATGTTTACAAAACTATAATGAACTATATAAACAAATAAAGATACTGTTTTCCTTCTTTTAATTAGTGCCATGTCTTTATGACTCATGATAACTATGATGATTATTTTTATGTGTCAACTTGGCCAGACTATAGTACCCAATTTATTCATCAAACACCAGTCTAGATGTTACTTTGAAGGTATTTTTAGATGTGACTAACACTTAAATCAGTAGACTTTGAGTAAAACAGATTACCTTTCACCGCGTGGATGGGCTTCATTCAATTAGTCGAAGGCCTTCCTTAAAAGAAAAAAAAATGTGGTTCCCTGAAAAATAAAAATAAGAATTCTGCCTCCAGACTGACTTCAGGCTCAAGATGATAATATCACATTCTGCCAGAATTTCCAGCCTACCCACCAACCCTCCAAATTTTAGACTTTATAACCCCTACAATCATATGATCCAATTCTTTGAAACAAATCTCTCTCTAAACAATGAGGGATCTCTCTCTCTCTCTCTCTCTCTCTCTCTCATATATATATATATATGTATACACACATATCTGCATATATATATACATATATGCATATATATATGCAGATATGTGTGTATACATATATGTATATGTACACATGCACATATATACATGCAAACGTGCACACATTACACACATATATATCCTATTCATTCCGTTTCTTTGGAAAACCCTAATACAATAGCTTTCCTTAATGAAGAACTTAACTTTGACAAGAAAAATGTGGAAAGCAGTCACAATAACTTTAAAAAGTATATATTACTCACAACAAATTTTCTGTCTGTCAATTTTTTTTACAGTCATCTTTCTTGACTCTCCAGCCAAATCAAGTTCCCTGCTAGGTGCTCTAAAAATGTTTTATTCTTTTCCTTCATAGAACTCATCACATGTTGTAAATGCATATGTGTTTGTGTGATGTTTAATGATCAATTTTCAAATGTTTAAAAGTAGTAAATAATAAAACGTGTTTTATAATAATATCTTCCATTATTCCAATGAAATATATACATAATATCCTCAAGTAGGAAATATGGTAAAACAAGAATGTTTGCTATTGTTCAAGATAGCTGATTTGCCTGTTGTAGCCTGAGTGTGTGTCTTTGCTCGGGGCGGTCTGTGCATTGGAATACCTTTCCTCTCAGTCATTCCTTGTCCAAATAGACATATCCCATTCTCTAAGGCAAAGTTTAAGGACACTTGTAAGCTGATAGATCTAATTCCTCCAGCTGAAAGTGGTCACTACCTCTTTGACTCTGTTTCTCTCGTGGTATTCATCACTTTATATCCTGAATTATAGCTATTTGTGTGTTGATGTTGGTTCCACTTCTAAAAATAACAATCATTTTAAGGGTAGCAGTTACTGATAAATTATAGTTTTCATCAGAGCCTGCTGTAGCCCCTTGCCTAAGATGTCTTGATAAATACATGCTGAATAAATAAACCTTCATAGGTCATTTTGTTCTCATATTTCATGAGAGAACAAGGAAGCACTTTGGTTACTATATAGTCTTTTCTCTCTAATTTGTACTATAACAAATCCTATACGTAATTTCTATCAGAGTGACTGTAATCTTCTATGTATGACAGTGGCTTGATGGTGAATATTCATTAGATAGTGAAGGAATGCAAAGTATTGGCATAGGGCTTTAGCTCTGAGCTTGAAAATTGGCTGAAAGTGGTATTTTAAATGAGCGAATTTTATGAACAGAGATAGCAAAATGGCACAAGGTTGTGACATGTATGTTGGTGACTATATAGTAACCAAAGTGCTTCCTTGTTCTCTCATGAAATATTCTGATATTTATTAGTGATATAAACTCACTGTCAAATATATAACAAAAGAAAAATACAAGTATCTGTATACCCATCAAATATTTCACTTTTAAAGAAACTTCTGTGCCCTCACTGAACGTGTGTACTTTTCATCAAAATTCACAACACGTTACTAACTTCACATTATGTGAACAGAGTGACACAAAGAGACAGGATGGCTTTCCAAGGCTAAAAAGCAGAATTGACATCTATTTTAGACTCCAGAATTTTAAAATTGCAATTTAGCATATTTAACAATCAATATTCTTTGTACCTTGGTGGGGGAAATCTCCAAAATGGTATGGTTGGAGAACAGAGGTTTGTTCTTGAGGTCTACTCAACTAGTTTTATATTTCAATGCATCTAAAAGTTCCTAGAAGACAAGAATAATAATCCACAATGCATTCACTCAGTTTATTGCTCCAATATTGATTGATTGATAACACATACTAGTGCTATGTTGAGTGCTGAGCATCCATCCATGAAGAAAATATAGCTCCTACTCTCAATACACTGTCTGTTGGGAGAGGGTGAATAGACACACCAAACCAACTGGTAAATACTGATTGCTGTTTAACGTTATTTTTAATTTCCCCTGATGGCAGTTTACCATAATAAAATAAATGATCTGTCCTACCTTGCACCTGAAAAAGTGAGGTCTATTCTCTCTTTATATTGCTATTGTCCCTCCCCGACTCAATAAACACAAACTGAACTGTTCAGAAGGAAACCTGAACTGTTTTGGATTCATGCCCACAGAGGAAGATTATACTGGGTTATCCTAGAAGGAGAATGGATAGAGATAATTGTTTGGAATTGAAGAAGAGGGTTACTAAGCCCCAGAGGTGATTTCCTGAGGTGGGTAGTGACTTGGGTCTTATTCCCATGCAGAATACCAGTGGGTGTTAGGACCTCTGATAAGGAATGCATATAGGTGGCTGTTGGTTCTATATCTACTGCTGTGGCCTTCAAGCCTTGGAGAAAACCCTTGGGGCTGAGCTGAACATAGAGGAAGGGTTATACACAAATAACAGAGTAGTCCACCTTCAAATAGGCCACATAGACTTGAGCAATTGAGTATGATAACTAAGCAACTATAACAAACTCAAGTCAAGAATACTTTCTTCCATGATGACATAAGATGAACTATATAATGCTCCCTGGGAATCGTGAGCAACCTCAAGGAAGGGCTCTCTAGTAATTAAAATTAAACATGTTGACAGGGGGGTTCAGAGTGAGGTTTATTTTGATTTTTGTTTCACCCAAGTCTCATGGGCAAATTCATATTCCCTTCTAGAGAATGTACTATGTGCTGGCGATCCTCACAGGAGAAAGCAACTACCACGTTCTCTAGATTTTAAAACTTGTCTGATCACTTTTGTGTTTATCTATTGGAACATGTCTTAAAACAGATGCATATCTTTAATGTTCCATTTGTTTTGCTTTAATTTTCAAAAAAAAAAAAAGCTAGTATCTTAGAATCAAGAAAATACCATAATTTCCTGTAGGGAACTAAAGATGAAAAGAAGGTATCGTAGAGGAATCAATTTTTTTAACCGACTCAAAAGATATGAAGTAAACAAAGTGGAGTAAAGACAGGATGTGAGTAGATAAAAATATGCGGGAAAAGTATAATGAGTGCCAGAAAAGCAGAGCATCATTGACAGGCAAATAATTTGATGCCTCTTTTAACCAATATACAAAAACTACTTGTTTAATATTACCTAGAGGTAATGGAAAATTACATTAATAAACATTTTACGCAGAAATAAATTTCTTTACTGATTGACCTCTATTCGTCAAATCATAGTCAATGTACTGAAAAAAACCATGGTCACTTTGTTGGACGTATATTCACAGATTAAAATTTTAAATAAAAAGACTAATCATTAAGCAGTATTGTGACCTGTATTTTGGACCTTGGACTCTTGGCTGTTTGTAACTGTTTGTTTGCAAGGAAACTCAGTATAGATAGCTAACTCTAGCAAGAAGAGTTTTATTTTGTATTTTAAATCCGCTCAAGGGTTTGGCCCTTTGGGCAGAAGTGAGAACAAAATTTTACATTTTGCCAAGGATGGCAGGCCAAAGCCTAAATTTTCTGGTGTGTTTGTGGCTGGGGGAAGGGATAACTTTCTTCTACCCTTCTAGGTCCCTTTGGCTGGTCTAATATCAAATAGACATGAGACAGATTAACAAGGGAAAATGACCAAATTTAATTATATACATACATAGGAGACTTCCACATACATGAGAGAGTCAGAGACCTTGGGTACATGAGAGGTTCAAAGACAGAAAGTTAAAATGAAGTATATGTGGCATTCTGAGCTAAGGATGAGGTAAGGTGCCTTGGGGCTACACAGGGAAGGAGGATCATTCACAGGACGATAAGAAGAGCAGATGTTCAGTAATTAGATGTTTGCCCTGCCCTATAGATATGTTATTTCTAGTGATAACTCTTATTATGGGCAAGACCCCAGTTTACATTCTTTAAGGGAGAGGTAAAAGTTTCTTGTGAGCCTGCAGAGTCTCAATTGCCTTCAGCTCAAAATAATTCCTGTGCCAAAGTGGCATATCACGGAGAAGCCTATTCTGAATCCCTTCACAGGCAACATATTTTCAATATAATACAGGGTTGAACATTACTTTTATAGATTGTCACCCAGCTGGGGCTGTTCATCTTAATCTAGCTCAGAGTTCAAGAAACTTTGAGAAACAAAGATGTGTTCATGGGAGGGATAGGAAATGAGGGAGTATAGCAAATTATTGTTTTAACGAAATACTTTGGCACACACAATCTCTCTTGATCCCCACATTATTATGATATTTGTCATCATCTCCACTTTAAAGACGATGAAACTGAGACTGAGGAAATTAACCTACCTTAGACAAGGCTAATCAAATAGTAAATAAGTAGAAAATGGAGCACAGGGCCTCTATCTCAACTTGTGGACTATCCCCTTCCCAGGCACTGTGCCTCTCTAATCCAAGTGAGAGATTCGTTTGTTCAAGGAGATCAATATATTTAATTTCTCAATAATTGTTTATGCCACAAGTATCAAAGCAAATGAAAGAATAAAAGTAAATTATTTAACTGGTTTAGGTTAGAAAAATACCACATCTCCCTTTTTTACATTCAATATAAGTGCCCTTATGCAACTCTAACAGGCTCCTCATTGCTATTAGTGAAGGCCACAGCTCATTATCTGACCTCTTCTAAAATGTGAACCGTGACAAAAGGGACAATCACATAATTGGACGTTGTGGCTGCCAGGGTCCCTCCCACATCCTGGAAGATTCCTGGTTTTTAATGGAGTTGGTAGTTGTTGTGAAAACTGGTAAATTGAAATCCAAGCAGTTGTGGTTTGTAAACTCTTTATAAAGTTAAGGTAAGCAAATTTATTTGTAGGAAAACACATGCAAAGATAGTCCTTTGGGATACACATTCTTAAATAAAGTTGCTGAAACACTGTGGATTTTAACCACAAAGTAATTCCCTGGTAATCAGTTTTGGATGCTGACAAGATTGTTTTCTTCCTGGTTTCTGATTTCCGACCTCTTTAATTTCTTTCTTTAGCAACAGTAAGAATATTCCAAAATAATTCTTTCCAAGGACTCTGTCAGCAGCTGTGAAACCTCCAAACTTCTGTTTTTATTTGGCTAGTCATTAAGTGAGGTCAGTGTGGGGCTTATGTCACACTTTCTCGTTGAATTAAGCAGCTTCTCAACTGGTGAAAAATGTAAGATTCTCAATTACTGACATCACAAGAGTTTCTAAAACCTATTATGAGACTGTTATTATGCAGTACACAAAAAGACTGATAAATTTCTGACTAATATGTAGGTTATAAATAGTTTGGACTCATTCATTTGACAACTTTTTTTCATGTTTTTTTTTTCTTTTAGTTTTTCTTTGTTATTTTAATAATTAAACTGAAATTAAAGAATTTGGGGGAAAAAATCGAAGCTGGACATACTTTAAAATACCAAGATATTTATTATAGGAAGCTAACATTCAAACCACAGAATTAAATCTTTTCACGAATACTCTTTTGCTATTTCATGGACACACACACACACACACACACACACACACACACACCACGCACAGCAGCCAGGTGCCTCTGGCAGAAGTCCTTGCTACAACAATAAGATAAGCTTATATACACACAGTTTATGATAATTATTTTATTGAAAGGTAACAGCAAAACTCTCTTGTACACGGTGATGATTCAGCATATTTTATTTCTTTAGTAGAGTTTTAACACACCAATGAAAATTCCTCTTTAGATCTTAAACACATGGCTGTCATACACTGACGTGTACTCACCTATGCTATAGAGTCATAATAGTGAAAATCATAGGTAATTTCTTCAAGATTCTTAAATACTATTTAAAACCCTTCATATTTGGTTTCAAATTATCTTTTTAAACTTATATTTGTCCCCATTACCTTTCTCTACCCCCAGCAGTGTAAAACATGGCCTTTTCTGGCATTGATTCTTCGTCTTAACAATTATTTTTGCGTAGAAATACTTCTGCCCCTTTAGTGTTTATCAGCATTTTAGTTTTCTCTACTCGCATAGTACCTCCTCAGTAAAATCCTTTTCACTGACCTTGGGGAAATTGAGCAGTTATCCTCACTATATTTTAATGTTACTATGTTTATTTTTGTGTTATAGCACTTAACACAATCATGTGTGTGCCATCACTAACATAACATAGTGGAATAAGATTTACTCCACTAATATTTATAGAATTTTGGAACTGTGACAAGAACTAGAAAAACAATTACGACAAGATAACCAATCACCCCAAAGTAAGAGGAAAGTCCCTTTATAGAAGAGGCAGATCAATTCATTTATTTATGTGCAACTTGAGGATTAGAATCATGTCTGATTCATGTTTATTATCAGTACTAGACCAGGGCTTGGTGTATAAGAGGCATACAACGAATATTTATTGAAATTAACTGAATTGAATAAGAATCTCAGAGCTGAAACTCAGATTTCTTGATCATGAATAAAAAAAAAAAAATTTTTTCCTTAAGCAGTTATCTGTTCATGTCACTGCTACACTCTAGAAAAAGACAAAGAGGTTTATTATATAAAAATGTTATATTTATTTACATAATGATAAAAAATAATTGCAACTATTAGTCAAAAATCTGGCCCTGAAAAAATTCTGAGTACAGTTAACCTAGTTTAATTCTGTGGGATGTTAATATGTATTGTAGGGAAAAAAGAGAGTTCCACAATGAAGTAAATTTAGGAAACACTGAGTTAAATATAGTTAAACAAGTTTCTTTATTATGTGACTTATATGTGTTGCAATATCTAAGAGGAGGATGAAGTGATTCACTTTCCAAACTTATTTGACCAAGGAATTATTTCATCAATGAGGATCTTATGAAGGATGACCGTGTAAGTTATTGTTCAAACTGAGACACTTTTAAGAGCAAAAGAGAGAGCTGTTGATAATTATGCCAGGACGGTAGGCATAAACTGGGATTATGCCAGGCAAACCAGGATGAATGGTCATTCTAATCTTTTTAGGTTAGTTTTCTTTTGGGATACACCTTGAAAAAACTGAACGAATATCAAAGGATAAAATTATTTGCATGTTAATAAACATCCAATATTAGTATTTATGTCGATAACAACAGCAACAGGAAGATTATAAGACTATTAAACATAATGATGTATTTCTACTTTTCTAGCACAAGGATCCTTGCCAATTTTATATCTCTTTCCCTGAAACAGTATAATTTGAATGATGGAGGTGAAGATAAGAGTTATCTGGTTAGGGAAGAATAATACACAGTGTAATTTCTCACTTAGCAGTTGGAAAGATGATTGAAAAAATGCTGGCTTTTAGCCATGAGGCCATCCCACCTAAAATACTAAGATTTTGTAGACTAACAAGCTCTTCTTTCTTTTACATTATGGGTATTGACCACATTATAAATTATTTCAAATACAAAAAGACAATAGTATCTCAAGCTTTGGTGCAAGGGGGAAAGTGAGTCTCCATTTATGAAGTAACCATTGATGAACTACTAGTCTATGGACTGGCACTATCCATAGAAGTGTAATGGGAGCCACTCTGTAATTTTAAATGCTCCAATAGTCACTTACAAAATGCTCTTAAATAACAAGTGGAATGAGTTTTCATATTTTAACTCAATATATTCATAGTAATATTACTTCAATATATAATGAATATAAGAATATTAATGAAATATTTCACAGTTTTTCATATTACATCTTAAAAGTCTGGTGTGTATTTTACACTTATAGCCCATCTCAATTCTTACTAGCCACATGTCAAGTTCTCAGTAGCTACATGTGGATAATGGCTACCATATTAGAGAGTGAGTCCTAGAACCTCTTAAATATCTTGCATTTGGCTGTTCAGATGATTTCATATATTCTTAAGTAATGATTCTAAGAAAACTTTACTATTTATTGAATAAAACTAGATAATGAGAATAAAAGTTGCTGGCATTTCTTATTTTCCTATGTGTGAGCCACTATACTGTGTTTTACATATATTATCTTACATCATCCTTGTGCCTGTGAAGTAGTTACTATTTGTATCACTATTTTATAAAAGAGGAAACTAAGCCTCAGAGAGCTTAAATAACTTTCCCAAGGCAGTTAGCTGGTAAAATAGGGCAACATAATGCAGTGCACAAGAGCAAGGATGCTGCTCAGCGTTCTAGCTTCAAATTCTTATTGAACTCCTTACAAAATATGATTTGGAGCAGGTTATTTACTAAGCAAAAATTACTTATAGTATTGCAAGGATTCAATGGGTAAACTAATGTAAAGATTTAGCACAAAACCTGTTACATATTAAGCTCAATAAATATCAGCTTTGTTAGTATGTTTTTTCTATTATTATTAATGGTATTATAAGAGGTATAAAGTAGCAGAGCCAAGAATCGATCTCAGGTCTATATGATTTTGGGGCCTACACTCTTAATGAGAATTACACAATTTTCATTCAAGCAACATATGCTATGTTACAGCTAATTACAAAAATACAATAAAACTACTATTTTATTGTTTTGACAGTTGTATGACAGTTTCTGATGTGTGCTCAATATATTTTTACTTTTTACAAACTTCCCTAAGATGTTTTGAAGGATCTAAGAAATAAATAACGAGTATTCATGTCGTCAAAATTAGCCAAGGAAAATCAGTTTGAACTTTTAGGGAAGAAAGGTATTACCTAAATCCAAGAAATTACAATTAGCATGTTTAAAATAATTATGAATTTAGGCATTTAAGCTTGATTCTCTCCTAAATTAATCCATTAAAAAGCTTACTTAGAGATGGAAACTTTAAAAATATTTTATTTTGAAAATCTTCAAACATACTCAAAATAGAATTTTATAATGAACTCCACATACCAATTATGCACCTTCCAAAATTAACAGCACAATTTAATTTCATCTCTACCCTCACCACCATCACCACCGTTATCTCCATTTTATTATTTGAAAGCAAATTTCAGACATATCATTTCACTTCTCAATAATATAGTATATACCTCTAAAGATAAAGATTTTCTGTGAAAAAAATCACAGGCTTATACTTAAAATACTCTTGTCCGAAAGATCGCCTTATTCTAGGAATCTCATTTCCAATACCCACTCATTGCCAGCGTTCTGAGAAATGTCCAGATCGTAATATTGATGCCAGCATTTTGTATGGTCTTGGACAATGGTTCTCAAGCTTTTTGTTCTCAAGATCCCTTTACACTCTCAAACTCGAGGATCTAATAGAACTTCAATTTATGTGTTATATCTACTAATGTTTACTATGTTAAATAGTAAACATATTTAACTATTTTTTCTATTAAAACAAAGAATTTTTTAAATACTAATTTATCTTAAAATAACAATAAAATCTAATTGAAATGTGGAATTATGAACCCATAACACATGAACATAAATAACATATTCCATGTAAATGGTTTATTTTCCAAAACAGAATTAAACTGGTGAGAGAGTGGCATTGTTTTATATTTTTGCAAATCTCTTTTAAGTCTATATGATAGAGTTCATCTTGATTCTCACATCTACATCTGAATTTAATTTGTTGCAATATATCGTTCTGCTTGAAGAATATGAGTCATAATTCAAATAAGAATCACAATGTAGACTAAAATATGAGTAACAGTTTGAAGAGGAATAGTATATTTAGATAGTCAAAATATTTCCCTTTTTAATTATTTATGGATTACAAATTCATATAATTACAAATTCATAAAACTAGAAATGTATATAACATTGTAATTTTTTACTACTGCAATTGTAATTTTACAGTGTAAAAATCTAGTGGACAGTACGTTTAGCAAGACGACATCACAAAAATGGGAAACTAACCTCGTGCTCTCCTGACATGATGCCAGAGAAGATCAGGACATCATTCCTGTTGTAGTCCTGTCAAAAAGATTTATAACAGGGATCTAACCACTGGGAAACTCACATCAAAGGACACAGTATAAAACAATTGGCCCAAACTCTTAAAAATATCACTATCATGAAAGACAAAAGAAAAAAAGTCTGGGGAACTGTTTTAGGTTAAAGACAACTAAAAAGGACATGGCAATTAAATGCAATGCATGCTTCTGCATTTTAGGGGAAATAACATAAAGACAATTGGAAAAATTTTAATATGTGTTATGTAATAGATAATGCCTGTTAAACTTCACAAAATTGATCATCGTACTGTAATTTAATAAAAGAATGTCCTTGTTCTTAAGAAATACTAACTGAAATATTTTGGACTGGAGAAATATAATGTCTATAACTATCAAATGGTTCATGAAAAAATTAATAATATATGTAAATAGATAATAGATATAGAATAATAAAGTATGGTAAAATGTAAACAATTGATTAATCTGATTGAAAGGTATACTGAACTTTTTTTGTACTAATCTTCTGAGTCTTTTGTAGAAAATTATTTCAAAATATGTAGTTAAAATAAAAATTATAATTTGGAATTTCAGAAATGTGGCTAATATTTCTCTCAATAACACTAAATTATTAGAGGCTTATAGAAAGTAAACATATTAATGAAGAAAATGGCCTTAATGCCTTTATTAAATTTCTCATTTTAGAAATATAAAACAAGGAGATGGAAAAATGTGCTCATGATGGAATTAAAATAATTCTGTTATTCATTAGCACATTTTATTAACTGAATACTTGTTATAACAATGCAAGGTTCTGTTTATAATCAAAATACACTTATCTAGGACACAATCTAAAAGTGGCTCACAGTTTATGGAAATAAATGGTCTTTTTAAATCAATTTAAATCACTAAGCATGTAGTGGAAACTATCACATACTATCAGTGCTTTAAGCACCTGGAAAAATAAAAACTAGAAACATAGAACCTATCCTCAATGAGTTTATAATTTTATCAGGCTAAAAGTTTTTGCATGAATGAATTAAAAAGTAAAATCAGTGGCATATGACTTAGTGCCCATATGTTAATTATCAATCAGAACTTTCCAATGGAAATATAATGCAAGCCATGTATGTAATTTTTACATTTCTAGTAGTCACATTTTCAAAAGTAAGAAGAAACATATGAAGTGATTTTAGTAATGTGTTTTATTTAACCCAATTATCCAAAATGTTACTTCACCATATAATCAATATAAAAATTACTAATAAAATAAAAATTGTATTCTAAACTCTCAGAAATCGATGTGTATTTTATATTTATACAAAGTTTCAATTCAGATTAGTCACATTTCAGGTATTCAACAGACACATAAGGCCAGTGGCTACCATTTCACACAGAACAAATATATATATAACATATATATATAAATATAGATAATATATATAAACATAAATATAGATATAAATATAGATAATGATGGAAAATTTTCTTCTATAAAAATAACACAATGGCAGTGCATGGTTTAGAAACTGCATCCACATGATCCTTTTGTAAATTTAATCCAAGTTTTCCCTAGTCTCATCATTCTGAGGATACAAAGGAATTTTTATTAATATCGATTACTCAAATTTGTTGAGCTTGTTTTCCTCCTTTGCACTTCATGAGACAATGATCTGCTGCAAATTTTTCCTTTACCAGAGTATTTTTTTCAGTTTCCAGGGATGTCTTGCCTGAGTTTCCAACTAATTCCCTTACCAACCTCAATTGAGAAGTCTCTTAAAGGGACGTATCATCGCTGTCAAAATTTGTGTCTCTCAGGCCATCCCAAATTGCAGTGTAAAGATTGGTAGAGGCACTACATTCTAGGAACAACTCATTGTGTAGGCACAGCAGTGTGTCATGCTCTAACATGTAGAAAATGTCCCTCTTCCAATCTTTGTCTTCTCTCATGAAAATAGCTCCTTTAGTTTCCATGTAAAACACCTCTCTTCAAGAGATTCTGATTCAATAGAGATCAGGAAAGAGACAAGTTCCTTCTATATCATGTTTCCAGCTCCCAGGCTTCCATGCACAATCTTCCTCAAACTTCTTAAGCCCAAAACAAAAGTCCTCATGACAATCAACCCATACAAATCAGGCTCTTCTTAGGCTGTCTTATCAGTTTTCAAAAGGTGCCTATATCCAAGCAGTAGACCCAGTCCAGTTGGAAGCTGAGATCCCTGCCATATCAGGATTTACACGCGACTTTAAGTAATTCAAATGTGGACACATATAGAAATATACCTTGCTTTATGAAGCAGCTGTTTTCATGAAACTTTTATATAAATTAAAAATTTCTAAATTAATTCCTATTTAAAGTGCATTATAGAATAGTAAGTTTTGGGTGTTCCCTGAGAAATTCTCATCTGATCCAATTTTTCTAATATTCCAGGTGAATAAAGTAGCCTGATCAGTATGACCCTGCAAACTTGAGTTAAATGCAGTTGCTCCTATTTTTCCACAAAGCTGCAGGTCTCCCAGTTTCTGGTTTAGGGGCTTCCCATTATACCATTGCCTGGGGGGGAGTTTTCTATTTTAAAGATTCCTATGAAGAATGATGAAAAAGGGTTGTGGATGGGGGGAGGCTTTTCTATGTGTCATTTAATCGAGAAAAAAAAAGAAAAAGAAATCCAGAGATTGGAATGAGGAAGACTAAATCCAACTCTCTGTCACAAACTGGCAGCATTTGGCATTTTATATGAGGAAAGAGTGAAGAAATAAAAGAGTCCCTGTAGTCAAGTTGCTAAATTACTAAAGTAAGTAGGCTGAGGTATGAGAAAACCATTCTGTTCTTGCTTTTACTAGCCTGGGAACTTGAACTTTTCAGTTGTGCATTAATGCCTGGAGATACATATATAAATCCTATAGATACCCCCCTGGAGAATTTAGAAAAGAACGTTCAGGTATCCAGACCATCTGACATCCATTATCCAGACCCCTGGTAATCTGGAAGATTACCATCTCAGAGCAACTCAGAGGCTAAGAATGCAGGACTGGTTCTTCTCAAGAATTTGCTTTTTACTAAGAGAACTCTCAGTTTTCTTTCTTCTTTGGAACACTCTGAGCATTGTCTAGTTGTATTTTTGATTTGCAAATCCTAAAACCTTTGAATAAATCTTTGCCATTTATTTGTAACCGACACCTTCTGACTCTTTGTGGTAGGTTGACATAGACATGGCACAAAGCGAAGTGATTCTCTTGTTTCTTGTATCTTTAGTCTTAGTCTAGATCTAGTTGAAGACTAATGATGAAGTTGCTGGCTATTTTCTATTTGTAGTCCTAGAATGGAGCATAGAATATGGATTCTCATGGCATTTAAAAAGATTTATAATTATTTTCATAAAATATTTGATGAGTTGTCCTCTTGTTCAATCATTCATTCATTCAATGAGTTCTTATTTAGCACATAAAATGTAATAAGCACTAAGCTAGTTTCTAGGCATACAGAGTAGAAAAGACATTTTCCTTGTCTCTCATAAAGACAAGAAAAGACATAAAAACAAAAAGACAAGGATATAAAAAACTAATGGACAAGAAAAGAAGTATTTTCAATACTGTCTATGGTAAAGGTGCACATAGAAGAAATACCTAACCTAGAAAAAACTATCTGGAAGTAGTGAGGCTGAAGCCAAGACATTAATAGTGAGTTGGAATTAGCCATAAAAATAATGGTGAAGGAGGTAGGGAGATAATAAACATCAAAGTAAAGAGTCAGAATAGAAAGTTCATCAGAAGACTCAGAGGTAAAAGAGCATATGTTCAAGTTACTAAAGAGTTTCAGGGAGGAAGTGCCAAGAGATGAGGCAGATGAGATATGCATGAACCATGTCAAGAAAAGCCTTAAAGAATGTTAATAAGCTGGACGTCATTGTAAGGGGAATGGAGGATATTGAAGGAGTTTTGAGTAGCTTGTGAAAAGATCTAATCTGCATTTCAAGAAGATCCTATGACTGCAGAGATGACTATTAATCAGAGGAAGAGAGAAAAAGCATTTTTTAAACTATTAATATTTTGCTTTATTTTTTGTCAGTCTTTTTTCCATATTTTTACAATGCTATACAGTTTTGCATTTTTCATGTCTTACATCATTAAAATTTTCTCCATATAAAATACTCCTCAGAAACAATATTTTATATTTTATTTTTTAAATAGTTATATTTTTAAATTTTTTATTTTATTAAATTTATTGAGGTGATATTGGTTAATAAAATTACATAAGTTTACATGTACAATTCTATAGCGTATTTCATATATACAATATATATTACATATCATCTGTATATTGCATTGCATGTTCACCACCTAAAGTCCAATCTCCTTCTGTCACCATATATTTGACCCCTTTATCCTTTTTTACCTCCCCCATACCCATTTCCCTGTGGTAACAACCATACTGTTGTCTGCCATTTGCAACAACATGGATGGATCTTGAGAATATCATGCTAAACGAAATAAATAATACAAAAAAAGTCAAGTACTACATGATTTCATTCTTATGTGGGTCACAAAAGTGAAAACAACAAATGAACAAACAAGATAAACAAGCAAAAACTCATAAACACAGATAACAGAGAAAAAGCATTTTTAGAAATGGACTTTCTCTTTAGCCTTCTCTTCCTAAGGGAGAATATTTAAATTCGTGATGTCTGCAATTAGCCTTATATTTTTTTCAAGAATCTATTTCTTCCACACTCTCTTTTTCTATTAATGGAACTAACATTCTTTTTCTCTTCCTTTACTTTAAGCCTTTACATTCAATACATTGCCAAATACTATTGATTCTATTTTTACTAAATTTACCACAACCATCTCCTCCTTTAGATTCTCAACGCCACATTTCTAATTCGTGTCTTCCTTTCACATTTTACAGACTACAACTGTAGCTTATAACAAGAATCAGAATCTCCACTATATAATTTTAAGCATATTTCATAAATGAAACCTATTCACTAATAAATTATTTTTCTTAAAGCACGAATTTGATCATGTAAATTCCTCACTCAAAAACCTAATAAAGTTCTACCTTGTCTACTGAATATTCAGACCCTAGTGTACCTAGTGTCATTGCTCAATTACTCTTCTACATGACTAATGTCCCTCTCGAGCAGGATCACACATCATTATGTGATTACGCCCTATTCTTTCCAGTCTCCACACCTTTGACCACATTATTTACTCAGCCTGAAACCTCTTCCCTGACTCATCCTGCTACCTACCTTTCCAGAACTGTCCAGTTTTAATATTACCTTTTCTACAGTCTTCCCCGGTGTCCTACAGGGAACTTCCACAGTAGGTTGGTTTTTTGTATTTGTTTTTTGTTTTTTAGTATTTCACTTATGGCAATGGTTCCCAAATGCCAGTCCATGAACATAGTATTGGTGACAAACTTTTATTCTGTCTATGATGAAATAAGAAAGAACAATGTGGCAAATTTTTATTAAGATACATTTATTTCATTTAAACTGTTGACCTTTATACTGATACTATGTCCCTCCTAACTTTTAGTATATTAAAATGCCTGGTCTCTTTAATGACTATTTTTTTAGTCCTTACTTGGTAAAAATAAAAGCTGATGACCTTACATTTATCATCTCAAATTTTAAGGGAAATTTTATTTATTTATGAAATCCAAAGTCTGCATATCACATTTGCCCTTAATGATCGAGTCTTTTTTTCCCCCCTTCAAATCTCTTTCCCATATGGAAATGGATCAGTGATTATGACTGTATGAGATTCTTTGCAAAAGGACTACATAAAACATAAAGTTTGCAACTCATAAGCTCTTGCACTAGGTGGTTAACTGTGCTGGACATTGCAATGAGTCACTCAGATCCTCCTTCCCAAAGGAATTGTTACCGCAGCTGCTGGAAGAGGTGATGGCAGATAGCTTTCAGCTGCCAGCCCCTTCAAGGGTTGCTCTGACTAGAGAGAACCACCTCACTTAAAGTTATACAAACCCTTTATTGATGGGGCACATCCAATGACTAATTGATGTGATCTTGGGAATATTCTGCAGGGCCATTTTAGCTCTAGAGCATTTCTTGGAATGAGCCAAAACTGTTGTTGGGTCTGAATTAAAATTCAGCTTCTCCTTCTGCCTACTCCTGCTTCTTTCTCCTATCTTCAACAGGTGTAGATGCCATAGACACTCATAAACTAAGCACTAAACTTCATCTTGGAGCTGTCTTCCTATGGAAACTAACCTATTTCCTTAACTCCTTAGAGTCTGAAACTACATCCCTAATCTTTGTATCCTCCTAAGAACCTTACACTGTATCTAGAACATACTAGGTATTTGAAGCAATAGAGGAGGTTAATTAAGGTAGACACTTTTGGTTGAAGCCATAATTCTCCTTAGGAACAACAAGATGAAACGGACATAGGTAATAAACTAATCATTTGTGTTTCTTTCACTGTGACTATATCACAGACCTTTTATTTCAGATTTATAAACTGACATGAGAAATACAATTTAAAATATCAAAATTATATGCTCTCCACTTAGAGAGTTTAATGGGTCTCTAAAAAAGGAAACAGACATTAGCTCACACAAAAATTACTAGAAGAATCAAGAAGCTCAAAGAGACTTTATACAGGAGAGAAACAAGGGCAACAGGAACTAATGGACAATCTCCTCAGCTATGAATCTCCACAGAGTGAATCAGCTCTTGTTTTGCTTACAGAGTAATTCCTCTTGAAACTCAAATTTCAGAGAGGAACTATTTGATGGGCCTGGTGTAGGTCACATACCCACCTGTTCAAAGATGACAGGACATCTGGAATGACGATCCTACCAAGACTACCTACAACAGGAAAAGATGTAGCTCCTTATATGACAACTGAAGTGCTATTACTAAAATGAGGGTGGTGAACACTGATGAATCTGCCTGCCTTACACGAGTCTGTCAGATGACATAAGCAAAAACCACCATGAGACACTAAGAGTCTTAGTACGAATCATGGAAATATTGCAGCATCCATTGCTCAATAAATGTAGCCAAACTGCCTGATAGTTCATTCATGCAGGGGTGCTAAATAAGTGAAAATATATCAATAAAATAGGTCCTTACCTTGAATAAACCAGAAAATAGAAAATGTAGAACTTAAATCTATGAAAATAGAGTGAAGAAAGATTGATTGAATTGTTGAGATCATTACTCAATTTTTTTTCTTTTGATAATAAAAATTTAATTTAAAAGTATGCTTTTTTTTATTATAGTGACATAATATTTACAATACCTATGATTCTGGGTGGATTAAGTAGTTGACTAATACATGATTACTTATTGTCTCAGTCCTCTAAAGTTAACTTTCATTGTACATGCTTTGTTCTCTTTTTTATTGAATTTATTTATATATCTTTATGGTAGAGTTACAGAGTAAAAAGTATAATGCCTAGTTAAATGACAAATAAGTTTTTAGTATAAGCAGTTCCAAATATTGTATGTGACATACTTATACTAAAAATTATTCATTGTTTATCTGAAATTCAAATTTTACTGGGTGTCTTGCTTTCCCCTTGCCAAAATCTGGCCACCCTACTTTGAAGCATATACATGACGTTGTTGCCTCTTTGGCATTCATTTTCCCTACCACTGGTGCCTTAGTTAGTTCAAGCTGCTATAACTAAGTGCCATGGACTGGATGGTTTATAAACAACAGAAATTTATTTCTCACACTTCTGGAGACTGAAGTCAAAGATGTGTACCAGCATGGTTGACCGGTGGGCGGGACCTCTTTTAGGTAGCAGAGTGCTGACTTCTCATTTTATTCTCACATGGCAAAAAGAAGGCCAGAGAGCTCTCTGTGCTCCCTTTTAAAAGAGCACTAGTCGCATTCACGAGGGCTCCTCCCTCATGACCTAATTTCCTCCCATAGGCTCCACCTCCTAATACTGTCGCATTGGGGGTTAGGATTGCAACATATGGATTTGGGGCAGAGAACGTAAACATTATTGATTCCTTTACAGCTGGTAACCACATCCATTTCTCTTTAGAAACTATCTGTCCACAGTATGTGTGGTATGGGTGGAAATGACCCATCTCCCCCAGGTGCATGATCTAAACTTTACCAATCAGAACACTGTAAACTCCAAAGTGATGGGTTAAGTAACGGGTACATGATGCTGAGCAGGGTAATGAAAGCTAGACTTCTAGCTATGAGAAAAGAGGAGCTTGTTTGTTTTTTCCTGAAATTAATCCTAAACTGGTAGGTGATAAGTCCTGGCTGCAGAGAGCCAGCACATGGAGAGAGCCTACTCAAGAATTGTGGCTACATAGAATAAAGCTGAAAAGTGGAGAATCAAAGGCTGAGACCTGGGAGCATTTGAGATCTTTGTCACATGTTGTTAGTTTGGCTCAAATAAACTCAAATAAATAAAAATTCTTAAAAAAAAAAAAAAGGCAAAGGCCTACTGACATCACTGAGCCCTGGACCCAGCTAAGCCGTAAAAGGTCTATCTTGGGCCTTTCAGTTAAGAGAACCATAGACCTAATTAATAACAATTATTTATTTATTATTATTATTATTATTATTATTATTTTACATAAGCTACTTGCAGTTAGATTTCTGCCATCTGTGGTCGAGTCCTTTTTAGCAAAGATATTCTGAGGAACAACAGCATTTAATAAAATTATAAAATAGAAAATCAGAACCAAATATAGGGGAACAATATAAACCAATCCTAAAGTTTAATATAGTTCAATGTTTTTCAGTGTATGATAGGTATAACACTAATAGTATGTGAGAAGATTTCAAGCAGTATGCAAATAATTTTTTACTTTACTGTTTAACATTTATTTTAATGTTAATTAAAAATATAGCTAGCATATAAAACCTGTTCTTTAAAAGATACATTTGTTAAAGTAAAAAAAAATGATTTGATTAAATTAGAATATAAATTATTCTTCTGGAAGTATGAGGAAATGGCAAACATCATGAAAATATCATGCAAATGTCTAAAATTTTGAAAGCATTGACATAGTTGATATGATTGAGCATCATATTCTGCTATGAATATCCTAGCAGCTTGAGGTGGAGCAGGTGGGACAGGTGGAGTTGGGGGAAAAAAAATACATTATTGTACAACTACCATGAGAAAAGAGAAATTATGCCAATGGTTCTGGAGAGCCTGTTCTCTCCAACTAGATTCCAAAAAGAAATTTCTTACTCAGCACTTTTACAGAAAACTATGAATTTATATTACTTAAGAAAAACATCCTGAACAATAATTTTATAATTAATATAAAAGTGAATTTACAATATTTTTTCTTACAACAATTTTCAATTAAAATCAAGAGTTTTTGAACTATAGGGCATTTGATTCTATAAGAGTCTTAAGTTAATGTGGTACAGCCATGTAGCCTTCCAGGGATCTAATTTAATGCAAAAATAAAAGTTAGATTACCTAGGGGTTTTAGTGGAGAGCATTTCCATTGAAGACTTTTCTAAATCCCACATCTCTTACTGGGTTTTGAGAGTAGTTGAATAGCAAAGAAATATATGGGTTATGCTGTGTGAGGTGGTTTTGGAGTACTTGTGTTCTGTATTTCTAATTGAGGGCAGACATATGCTTTGCAAATCAAGAGAACAAAAGGTAGCTTTCTTGACGATTTTTAAAAAAGGCCTTTTTGTAATTCAAAGCGTTCTGTAGCAACTATTAGGAACCTTCTCATAATCATTAAGATATCAACATAATGTCACTAAGAACAGAATATAAGTTATTAGAAATCCAAATTTAGTAGGCCTTTTCAATTAGGAACCATAGGAATAGAAGTGGAGAGTGGGAACTTAAGAATTTATTTGTTGAAGAAAGAATAAGTAATATAATGGAACAACAGCAATAAGCAAATGAGAGAAACATCAGGAGTTAGCCTTGGAAAGCATATCTTCAGAAGGAAATTTAAATAGCCTAAGGAAGCATGAAATGATAAAAAATGAAACCTGACTTAACAGGAGAGAGTATCTACATATTTATTAATATATATTTTGAAGGAGGAATACAATGTTAAAATGTTTAGCTTATAAGTCTTTAATGTTGCATTTTTTGCAGTGGAATCTATATAGACAGACTATTTAAATATATTATTCTTGAGCAATCACTGCATATATTTCAATCATTTCAGTCATTGACAATTTCAAAGGAAATTTTGTTTCCTTTGCTTATGAAATTGTTACATATCAGGAGTGTCAATGAAAAGGTAAAATTGGAGAGAAAATTTGTACCTGGCAAAAGATCATCCAATGAAGATAGCAGAATTTTGAAGAAACTTACCTGCCACAAAGAGTGGCTTCGGCATTTATATCCACAGAAGTCTTAGCCATATTTCAAATATTTAGCATTGGGAGAGCCAAGATTATTTAGAAGAAAAGTTAACAGAGAACTACAAGAAATCTCAAGCAGTTTCTTAGAACTCTGAACAGTCCTCCTTTTGTTTCTGTTTCTCCTTCCTTCCTTCCTTCCTTTTCTCTCTCCCCACTCTGTTTCTTCTATCATTAGTCACCAAATATTTATGGAGAATCTGGGTAAAGCCGTGAGGGATCTTATACATGAAAAAATACAGAATCTTTTCTTTATTTACTTAGGGAAACATAGGAGAGGACATTCCAAGCAAAGGGAATAGATGTGAGAAATAAACAGCTGCCTGTTTAGGCAACTACAAGTACTGATGGGGCATAACGTGTGACGGGTTGGGGCAGGGAGAGGGGTTACCAGAGCATGAGACTGAATTGGTTGGAAGGAACAGATATTGGAGGGCCTTATATACCAGAGTAAGGAACTTAAATCTTACCCTGTAACAAGGAACCTCTGAAGAACTTAAGGTGGGGAAGGTAAGATGATCAGCTTCTTGCTTGCTGGAAATAATGTACAGGCTGAATGGGGGTAGGGCAGTTAGACTGAAAACAGGGAGACTAGTTAGGCAGTCAATAAGGGACTAATTTGAGGAAGGAGCAGAAAAGATGAAGAAGAGGTGCTAGATAGAGATTTCCTAGGAGGTAAAATTGACAGGATATGGTAACTGGAGATTAGAGGACAGGAACGGTGTGAGAGATGAGAACAGGATGGTTTTGAGTTTTCTGATTGGAAAAGAGAACATGGGAAATGTTATTCACCAAGATAAGGAATACTATAAGAGGAAAGATTTGGAACAAAGATCACCAGTTCAGATTTGTGCATGATGACTTTGAGGAGTTTATCAGTTGGAGATATTGATGAGGCCTCAGGAGAGAGGTCTATTGATGAGAGAGAGGTCTGGGGAGGTATTTGTGAATCTTGAAGGTGGTGGTAAAAGCCATGGATATGAATAGTGTCACTGTTAAGGTCATAAGCTCTCTGTCAAAAGATCCAGGTTTGAATCCAATTCTCTCACTGACCTTGTGCAAGTTGTCTAAATCCAAAAAGTGGTGTTATTAATACTTCCGATAAGGCAAGAAAGAATTAAATTAAATGAGAATGTATCAAAATCACTCAACAAGGTATCTAGCATGTAATAAGTGCTCAGTAAATGCTAGTTTATATATCTAATAAATAGGATTAACACCTTAGAATTAATCCATTCACTAAATCTTGTTAAGAGTTCTACTATATTCAAGGCCAAAGAAAAGAGGCGAAACGATAGAACTCTGGGAGGATCTATATTTAAAGTGTAGAGGACATAGAGAAAATAGAGGGATCGCATAAGTAGGAGAGAGAAAGTCTTGATTGATGGTAGAGAGCCTGCAAAGAAAAGAAAATGTAAAATTGTACTAATATGCCATAACTAATCAATGTTTTGGGGGGTTTAGTAGTTATTAAGACATTGGTAAGCTTAGTCATTGAAATTTTAGGGGTAGAAACAAGCTTATATTGCTTGATGAGTAAAAAAGAAAGGAGAAAATGGAAACAATGAGTGTCAATTACTCTTTCTAGAAGCTTGACTGTGAAGAGGAGAAATACAGGTTAGTAACTAAACAATCAAGATCACTTTTATTTTAATTTGGGAGATACTTGAGCATGTTTATACATCGATCAGAAGGAGGCAATGGAGAAAGAAATATTCAAAATATAGGGAAGAAGGTAAATCATTGATATGGCAAAGTTACAGACATGCAGAGCACAGCAAAGCAGGAGGCTTTAGGAAATGCAAAGCACAAGGCTTTAGGAAGAGCAAAGCACTATGCCTCATGAACATAGAGATGCTCAAATTACTTTTATTGTCACTGGAATAGAATTCCAGTTGTCTGTTTTGTTAAAAAAAAAAAAGTAGCATACTAAATTCAATAATTCTTGTAAGAAATTTACAAGAAAATAGTCAGTGAATGTCTTTATTATAAGTGATTTTAATGGTCATCCTTTACTTCATTACAAGGTATTTAAGATACTAAAATCCGTAAGTCATAAGTTCAGCAATACTGTATAAAATTATGAGCTTCACTTTGGGCTGTCTCTGTCCTACAGCTGTTCAAGATAGATTTTTTTTTTTTTTTTTTTTTTTTTGATTATTGCAGAATGTCCCTGAGTATCGGGCTATGCTGTGAGGTTAATTTCTGGTTAATTTATCCAGTGTTATCTCATAGTTCTCGATTTCCTCATATCTTTATTATTTGATGGCCAAAAGATATGCAGTTACTTAGAACGAGGGTCAACCAACTTCTTCTCTGAAGGGTCAGATAGTAAATATTTGAGGTTTTGTGAGTCATATGGTTTCTGTTGCAATTATTCAGCTCTGTTGTTATATCATGAAAGCAGTCATAGGCAATACTTAAAAGATGAACAAGGCTGTGTTTCAACAAAACTTTATTTATCAAAATGGGTAACAGGCAAGATTGAGCCCTGAATTGCTGACCTCTGCCTTAAAACATTCTCTAATCTCAGTAGATTCTAGATCTTTTAAAAATTTTAGCAATTACAGTTGACATGCAATATTATACTGGTTTCAGGTATAAAACATAGTGATTAGACATTTATATAACTCATGAAGTGATCACCCCAATAAGTCTAGTACCCATCTGACACCATACATAGTTATTATAGCATTATTGACTATATTCTCTATTCTGTACTTTACTTCCCTATTATTACTTTTACAACTGGCAATTTGTATTTCTTAATCTCATCCTCCCAACCTCCCTCCCATCTGGCAACCATCAGTTTGTTCTCTGTATCTATGAGCCTGTTTCTGTTTTATTTTGTTTTTAAGATTCCACGTATAAGTGAAATCACATGGCATTTATCTTTTTCTGACTTATTTCACTCAGCATAATACCCTCTAGGTCCATCCATGTTGTTGCAATGGTAAGAATTCATTCTTTTTTATGGCTGAGTAATATTCCATTGTATATATGTACCACATCTTTCTTGCCCATTTGTATAAGTAGATTCTAGATCTTAATGACCAGAGGTAATAATGTAATGCTGGTCCATTGCTATTCCCATCTTAGAATATGAATGATAGTTTTACCATATATTGTCTCATCGTAGCCAGGTAACCAATTCCAAATAATTCAATTTCCCTGAAGATCTGTTGCCTATAAGCACCTTCATGGGACAAATTTCATAATCATCTAATGTTTCCCATTCCAAACAACAGAAACTAATGCCGGATAGCAAAAGCAAAAGGGAATTTATTCGGAGGATACTGTGGGGCTCACAGTTCAGCTCATTTCTCAAGCATAGGTCAGCTCTCCTAAACCATCTTCTCATTCTACTTGATATCATGCTAGTTTACAGCATAAAATAACATCACACTGAAATAGCGTGCACATGAGCAAGTTGTAAGTATTCCAGGTCCCTTGATCAGATGAATGAATGCTAGGGGACATAAATGCCATCAAATATCCCTGATACCTAAAGGGTATTTCTGGGGGACACTTAAAAATACCTCTTTCAAAAATGAAGGGCATGTTTCCATTCCTTTTGTGTCTTTCCAGTAACAATGAGGCTTGGTGGGCCTCTTTAGATACTTATGGCAATAGATATAATAGAGTGCCTTTTTTCAACCTATTTACCCGATTATCTCAAAACTGCTATCTTGGAATAAAGCCAAGAGTAAAAGAAGGCTTCTCTAGTAAGTTCAGGCTGAAGCGAAGTGGTCTGTCAATCGTCCCTTTTGACACAGTAAATCCAATAGTGCTTGGAAAGCCTGAGAAAGCCTGGAATGTTGTATAGACCTGTATTAAAACAGGAAATCGTGACAGGGTGACACATTCTCTTTATGTGTCAGAACATTAATATGTGTGTACATGTAGATACCATTATTACGGAGGAACTTTGTCAACATGCCACGTCAGTTTTGATGCTTATTAGAGTTTTCCTCTTCCATCCGATTCAAAGTCTTAGTCTAACTGAATGTACCTTAAACATACAGTGCTTCAGTATGAAGGGTATCCAGGTGAAATAAAGTACCGATGCCCCACTGCCTATATCTTCCTAATTATCTTAAAAGGAGGAGGAATGGAAACATGAGAAAGCAAATATGTAATTTAATTTTTAAACCATTTGTTCAAATTAGTTTAACTTAATCAAGGATCTTTTGCAGGTAATAGAAACCCTCTGGAATAAGCCAAAAAAAAAAAAGAGAAATTTATGGAGGATATTGGAGTATTTCTCAGAATCCAAGAGCAGGAAGCGAAACTAGCCCTCCAAAAGATCAAAACTAGGAATGGGAAAGCTAGTAGGATGCAAGCTACTCTTCTCTGTCTCTTTTTTAGGGGTTCATGTAACCTCTCATCTCTGCTTCTATCTATGAGTCTGCTTCATTCTCATTTCTCTCTGCGAACTGCTTTCTCTTCTTTCATGCAAACAGCAGAAAACAACCACTCCACATTCCTTACATTTGTATGTGCTTAGTTCATGCAATTAGCATACACTAACATCTAAAAATATGATTCTCAGGGAACCCTTATATACTGTTGGTGGGATTGCAAAGTGTTACAGCTACTATGGAAAACAGTCTGGAGGTTTCTCAAAAAATTAAAAATGGATCTACCTTTTCACCCAGCAATTGCACTTCTGGGTATTTATCCAAAGAAAACCAAAACAATAATCCATAAAGGTCTACGCACCACTATGTTTATGGCAGCATAATTTACAATAGCCAAGATATGGAAGCAACCTAAATGCCCATCAACAGACGATTGGATAAAGAAGTTATGGTTCATATATACAAAGGAATATTGATCAACTATTAAAAAAAATGAAATCTTACTATTCACAACAACATGGATGGACCTACAGGTTATTACGCTGAGTAAAATAAGTCAGACAGAGAAAGATAAATACCATATGATTTCACTTATATATGGAATCTAAGGAACTAAAAGAACAAACTAATTAAAATAGACTCACAAATATAGAGGACAACCTAGTGATGGCCAGAAGGGAGGGGAGATAGGGAGCTTGGAGAATGGGGTGAAGGGTTAAAGAAGTACAAATTAGTAGCTGATGGATGGTCATGGGGATGGGGAGCACGGCACAGGGAATGCAGTTTACATTAATGTAATAGCAAAGTGGAGAGCCAGAGGAGAGAAAGAACAATCAGGGGGCTCATTTTATAAACCATATAAATGTCTAACCAATGTACTATATACTTGAAACTAATAATAAAATAAAATTTAAAAAATAAAAGTAAAAATATGATTCTCAGATCTCAGGAGAGAAATCTGATTGGTCCAGCAGAGATCAGGTGTTCACCCCTGGTCCAATCTTCTGTGGCCAGAGGTCAAGGTTGCAAAATATAAATGCGGCTGTCACTTCTCAGGGACATGGACATCAGCTTTTGAAGAGTGGGTATCTATTATAGGAAAATATAGAAAAGTAAAGATGATATGTGGAATCTAGTTATAGGTAAATGATTTAAAAGCTAGTAATGAGCAGAAACTCTGAATCAGAAAAGTTCAAGAGGAAATGAACTTGGAAATATATATATGCTGCTGTCTCTAAAGGATATAGGGACTGGAAACTTTGATTACTAAATCAATCTTCTAAGGTTATTTTAGTAAATAACATTGTACCCATCCTTGAGAATTTGCTATCAAACTAATTCCTCACCTTTTCCTCTGCTCTGTTGTGTATTGGGGTGTGTAGGGGGTGACTCCTACATGGTAAAATTTCCAGCATACAAATTAGCTGGCTGCCAGTTGGGTTCAGCCAATAAGAGGCACTGGCAGGACTGGAGGACTGGAGAGAGAAGTCAGGAAATTTCTCCCCTCTTTCCTGAGAGGGTATCTCAGACAGATTTGCTCTTCTACAGTCCCAGCTTCCACGGACTGGGCTAGCTCTAGTGACTTTCTACTGTTCTCATCTGTTACTACTGTCTATTTAGTTTTTCAGCTTTTCTGTCACCAGTGAGAACAATTTTCTGGATTAAATTCATTCTACCTTAAATACTTATGATTTACTTCCTGGTTGGACCATGACTAATACAAGTACCTTTGAGGGTTTTTGATTGCCAAAGTTTCTTGAAATCTCACACACTACAGAGTCAGAGCTAAAGACAAGAATCTGAATCTAAACTAATATAAGCCTCCAGATGCTTTAGGGACTAAATGATAGTTTTCTTGTTGTTGTTGTTTTAAATACTTATTCCTAGTGGTAAGAGAAATCAAGATTGAAGATCAAGCAGAGAAAAACAATTATTGGACTTTAATGATAGGAGTATTTGTATCCACGTTATTTTTCCTTAACCATTTGTCAGTACTGCCTTCCTTGCCCTGCTGAGCAGTAGTTTTTGAGGCCCTTCACTTTCAGCTTATGCTTCAGAGTTGTCACCAGTTTACTCAGTGCTTTTGTGGGAATTAGCAAAAGGTGTCTCCATTGAGTGCTAGGGCCCATGCACAACTTGGCTAACAGAGTGTGAACTAGATTTCAGCTCAAACAGGTCTAGTTCTAGAAATGATCATTTGGCATGCTGTGAGTACAAAGGAAAAATCATGGGTTTAGAAACCTTCCAGTAAAAGGAACTACATTGCCGGTGTACCTCTTCCAATCCCCTGACCAGCCCATGAGCCCTGCTCTCAGCTGTTGGCAGTGTTGCTTGCTAATGGCTCACACTTGCTTCCTTCTCCAGAGATTTGGCACTGCCTTTAGCTAATGAGAGCCACCACCCAAACCACTCCCTCCTTCCAAAGCCAATGGCTGTGTAATAAATGACATAGAAAAAGCTGGTCCTCTTGTCTCAAGGTGACATTTCTGTGGAATGATTTATTCTCCAGAGTCTTTTCCTCTGTGGATCAAGCTAAGGCTAGAATTCATCTGAGGCATCTGATGTCTCATTGGCATGACTATTTCCTCTTCCCTAAGCAGTTTCCTTCATTTCCTTGAGTATTTCCTAAAGAACAAGCCCTCAATAAATCATGTGTACCTGGATCCCTGTCTTAGGTTCTGCTTCTAGGGAAACTGATTTAATACAAACACTATGATTTTTTAAAATTTCTAGAGAAAGACAAATAAGTAGATTTTGGAGATAGTTACAATTAAATAAGAAGTTATTTTCAGTAATCTAGTATTAAGATTTAGGGATTCAATCTTAAAATAACATGCAAATTTATAATTATCGATGAGAGGGTAAAATATTTTTCTGGTATTGGAAACTCAAGAACTGAGAAAACAGAGCAAGGAAATAAGTTAAAACTTGTTCTATACACTACAGGGTTTTCAGGCTATACATGTTTATATGTATAAATATGTCTATAAATATGGCCGAGTAGTTTGATCTAACAGCCTTGAAAATCTTTTTTGTGGGAGAGCTTTTAACTTTAGTTTTATTTAATTTTCATAACTACCACTTACTGAGCAACCTTTCAGTTCCAGGCTTTGCAGCAGGTGCTGTTACTTACATTATTTCAATTTTACTCCCTATAACGATCCCAAAAGATAAGTATTATCTCCATTTTACACAGAAGAAAACTGAGGTACAGTGAGGTTAATTTGACCACTGTAGACCAGGTCTTCAATGTAGGTCTGTATATAATGTCTGCATTATTTTCATTATCCTGCCCCTCCATGAAATTTTAGACACATTTATCCAATACCTGTCATTATATAAGAAAGCAAATACATCCATATATTCGGTTATACATTTTTGCCATCATCCAGGCATAGGTGAATGAGTTTGAAGTTATGTTAATCACTAAGGTCCCCTCTGCCTCTGACACACTAAGTAAAGATACTGAGCTGAATGACTCTCAAAGAAAGAATAAAGAATTTATTCCAACATGATCACTGACTGGCTAAATTATCTGTGTTCAATGTTTTCCTCATCCATTAAAAAAAAACAATAATATCAACTATTAGCCATTAAGAATTTAGAGGCACCACTCATTTAACAATTATTAAGTAGTATACAATTTAGTTGAATATAAATTATACGTATTAGATCAATAATTCCATGAAACCATAGTCACCAATTATCCTTCCTTTCTGAGGAGGCAATTTTAAAATGTAGGATTTTTATGCTCAGGGGATTGTAATTCTTACCACCCCCTCTTCCAATAAGGAGGGCTTATAAGGCGTATGTGTTCATTGTTACAATACCAAAATATTTTCAATAATGAAAAAAATAACTGTTTATATTCTCTTATGCATTGCCTTTTTAAAATGCTAGATGCCTCTTAAATCCAAAAAAATGGGATTATATAATTTTGAGCTGAAAAGAACCTAGCTATCATTAATTCATTTCTTTCATTTCACAAGTCAGTAAATGGAAGCATTCAAAAGTTGATTGACTTTACCAAGTTGACAGGGCTAGTTAATATGAAAACTCAGATTAGAACAGCTAATCCGTTTGCCCTAGCAGCTGTTTTGCCAGGTGTGAACAATAAACACATTGTGCCTACAGATTCTACCCTAGCTAGGCCTTCAATTGACAAGAATCAATTCCAGTGCTTTTTATGAGTTCCCTCCCCCAAAAACAACGGGATTCACATACAGTCTGTATAATGCTATATGTTTTATATGCTGGGGGAGGGGGAGAATGATGGTTATTGGTGGAGGTAAATTTAATTCCCTGCATGTCCTCTTGAAGGTCATCATAATCACCAGGAGGGTTTTTAAAGCATAGATTGATGAGTCCTGCCCACAGTGTTCCTGGTTCCTGAATCAATTTCTGATTTGAGTGGAGCCTGAGAATTTGCATTTCTAACAAGTTCCCAGGTGATACTACTGCTATTGGTCAGTCAAGGGCAACTACATTTTCAGAACTGGTCTATTTCCCCCAGTCCCTAGGTATGGCCAGTCTGACTTTTTGTCCTGGTTCTTGTTTTCACTCTACTTTCAAATATTCCTGGGTACTGGATTTGCTTCCAGAGTTGTTTTCCCAGACCAAGCCAAGCCTTGATTTGCTGTTCTTGAAATTGCATCCTGCTAAAAAACTATTATTCTTAGAAATACCTAATAATATGCCCCACATTTCTCCTTGTAGACTGGGCACCTGGATACCTAAGCTTGCACAGGAAAAAAAAAAATCTACTTCATCCTCTAGACTTGAGTATGTTGGGCCATCTAAGGTCTAAGGCCATCTAAGACAGGAGGCCATTCCTGTCTATTGTTGTCAGCCATGACCCCTCTCCCTGCTCCCCTTAGGCTGTGTGCAGATTTCTCCATATTGTATTTTCTCTGTAGGTGCTCTCAGAATGCCACATGTATAGTACTCTGTGGAAGAATTTGTACAAGACTATAAGTTTTCTTGACTTGATTTCAGAGCATGTCTAACTATCTTTGTACCTCATGAAAAATACATTGTTCCTTGAATCAGAAATGATCATTTGACCTACAAATATATACTTAACATTGTATAGGTTCAATATTAAGAATAAGAGGATATAAAGATGAATAAGACATGATCACAGCTCTCAGAGCCTTCAGGCTAATAGGGGAGACAGATATTTAAGAATTATAATTTCCAAATGGTAAATCTGTATATTAAAACAGGATACTACAATTTTCTTTAATGGATCACCTAAACAGCTACTCACAGTTAAATGACATTGAAGTGTATGAACTCATAGTACCAATCCATTCAACCAGTATTAACTTCCCAGAGAAAACAACCTAGTTCATGGGGAGGAAACAAACAGGAAAATAACACTGCTAGTTCTCATTAAACTAAAAAAGATGTAATAGACTGTTTACTTTCTGAGACAGTTTAAAATCCTTTATGTAATACACGTGTAATGAAGTACACAAAATGTTATCACCTTGATAAAATTGGAAAGCAAGTATTATTTGTGTTTAATATATTATTGTTTGTCTGTAAAAATTTCCTCACCATCATTTGAAGGGAAATAGTTTTCTACCGCAAAATATGCTTTTTGGGATATTATTTTAAGCTGGTTATTTTTAAGAAACAAAAGACTCAGAAAGAAACTTTGACCCTCCCCGCTACCTGTCTGAAGAAATTCACATAGAAAGATCTGTTTAAAGGAGGGGAGCATCACCTTACCATCACATATAAACTAAATGTGGCAGACAGGAATAAACCAAGTCAAAGTCTGTTAGATTCCCATATGTCCCACTTTTTCTGGGTGGCGCAGCCAGAATTTGTTTACCAACTGTTTGCTCCTTCTCACCTACCTGTGAATGGCCTGCTTATTCTCTGAAGTCCCAGATCCCTGCCTCCCTCTCCTTAGTCCAGAATGGCATAAAGGCCTCAATTGCCCAATGTGTCTTTGTGTCTCGTATTCTTATGGAACTCGTTGTGTATATACATAATAAATTTGATCATTTTCTCCTGTTAATCTGTCTCATGTTAACTTGATTAGTCCAGCCAGAAAAACTTAGAATGGTAGAAGAAAAATTATTTTTCTGTCCCCACACATTCAGTTTCCTAAAGTTTCTACTGTCTATTGCCATCCTTTCCTAAACTGAATTACCTAGCTACTAAGTGCCTACCCATAACCTTTCTATGTTCAGGGAACTTCTGACCTTATGAATCTGTAGATTCCTAAAGCTGAACCTGAAATCTCAGGCTCTCTTGCAGCTAGGGCACAGGTATGTGACTTTAAACAGACAAACCCATGGGCAACTGTGATTTCAAAGCACATAAAGAAGCAGGTGGCACAAGGAATCCATCCTGGCAAAGGTGGCAGCAGAAATACACAGCTTTTAGAGTCCCAGAAGAGATTCTGGTTTCTATTTCCCAACTTTAGTTTAGCAGTGGATTTATGGAGTCTGTGTCCAGAGATGAGAGCTCATTGGAGCAAGTCCAGAGTAAAACTTGGGTATAGCTTCTAGTTGCATAGAGGATGAATTAGGATGTCTAACATTTGACCAACAGTTATTCTAGAGAGAGAAGAGAAAAACTAAATGAAGAAAATAATGATACAATAACTGAAGAAAACTTTTCAGTACTAAAGTACATGCGTTTTTAGAAAGGGCCTTTAGAATAACCAGTACGATGAACATAAAAAGATCCACTATGGTATATCATCAAATTTCATAATTCTATGAGCAAACAAAAGATCCTAAAATCTTCTAGAGATAATAAAAAGTCACAAAAGATCAGAATCAAAATAACATCATATGTCAATAGCAATTCTGAAAATTAAAAATCAATATAACACCTTCAAATTCTGAAGGAAACTGATTTTCAATCTGCAATTCTATGCCCTGTTAAACTATCAGCCAAAGATGAGATTTAGAATAAGATATAATCTGATATACAAGGTCTTAAAAATTTACTTTCTGTACTTTTTTCTAGGGAAGCCACTAATGGTTATACATTACTCAAACAATGGAATAAACCAAGATAGATAACATGGGATCCAAAAAATAGGGCACAACACAGAAAAGAGGTGAAGAGAAATCCTAAACAGCCGTGTAGCCGAGAGCAATAGCTTAGATTAACACAGCATGGTAGAGGGTCCTGGAAGAAGGCCTCTGATTTAAAAAACAAACAAAAAAACAACATGAGTGGATCTAACAGATTCTTGATACGTTTGACTATGTGGAAAAAAGCATGAGATGAGATTTTATAGTTGCTAAAGAATATAGAGAAAATAAAAAATTAAAAGAAAATTTGAGGAAATCATTGAGGGGTAAAAAACAATAAAATTAAGGTGGTACTAGAATGTGAATATAATCATAATGCAATACTTGACTCATTAGAGAATTCTACACATTGCTCTGTGTGATAATGATTTAAATGCAAATTGTGCTGTAACTATATTGAGGGAGAAGAAATGGGAGAGTGGTAGTTTAAGAGGAAGAAATCTTCACTATTTACAATAGGAAGTTAATAGATAATGCTTTAAATTTATCAATCAGTACATAGCAGCTCAGTATATTATTTAGAAATACATATGTAAGTATCAGAAGAGACAGTTCAAAGTAGATGTCTTTGGGGAGGGCAAATAGGGACAGAGAAGGAAGCATGGAGCTTCTGGGTTTTTTTTTGTCGTTATAAACTTTGTAGTACTATTTTATTTTTTAAATTATGTGTATGTATTACTTTTATAAAACTTAAAATTGGTTTTAAAAAAGTTAATAGTAGAGACCACATTCTTCACCCCAACACTTTCAGTGAGGTAATAAAGACATATGGCTTCTTCAAATCATCACAAGTATCCACATTGCCTACTCATCTGTAATATAAATTGACCTGATTACATTATAATAAAGAAGAGAAGATAATGTTTCTCCCCCTCTTGCTTGGAAAAATTAAACTGAGAGGCACTGAATATTCATTAAAGAGCAGAGGTGAGAAGACCAGTAAGTAGAATCCTGGGAACTATAACATACTTAATAACATACTTAGTTCTTGAGATCATTTCTTACATAAAGGTACATATTAAATATCTGGAGATTATGCCGTTCAGTGGTAGTTAACTATCACTAGTAATATGCTAGCATGAGTAAGACTTCAACTTTTCACTAACATTAATAAGAAATCAGAATGGGTTGTAAATAAGCTATCTATTTTTTTTTTTTTTTAAAGCTTGTATTCAAATTGTAAAGAGAGGGAATGAAAAATAGTATGGTAGCTTACTTTTGAAGATTTTAGTTGATGAAAATAAAACATGGAACATTTAACTTGGGAAAACAAGTATTAGGACAAACTCTTAAACACTGCCTTATGTAACATTTACATAAAAACATGCAGAGATATTTTATAGCATGTACATTTTAGACCCACGACACTTTGAGGTTGCATGACAGAAGTAACATTCATCCCCCTGCCATGTCCAGATTTGCTGCTGTTGTCCCCATAACTCAGTTCAGCCACAGTCAAGCAGTAATAGTCGAGGGAGTACTGGCTGAATGCCATAGTTCTCTGGGTGCAGCTGCCTCTACATTCCCCTACAATGAAGGGTGTCACTACAGTTTAAATTATTAATATTAGCAAGGGGAACAGTGTTGCAGAGGATTTGTAACAGCACATAAACAATGATATTTGTAAAGAAGAAAAGTGGATTAACAAAGGACCAGGGCAGGAGAAATTTGCAAAGTATAATAACAGCAGGGAATGCATCTGAAAATATGCCCTTATTTCCATAAATAAGCTACCCTAATGTTAAAATGAGGACTTTACCTTAAAGGATCATAGCAACAAAGAAATAAAAGTACCAGAATAAATTTTAATTGAGTCAAGAAAAGTCAAGTGGAAGAAATTAAATGTTAAGAACCTTATTCTTAGTTATATTCATAATACAGCATATGTATATGAAGATAAAATCCTTACGGTCTTTTGAATCTGGTTTAAAAACTTGAAGATATTTAGCTGAAGGGAAATAGAATCCTTCTTATATCCTGGATTAAATCCAATCTCTCAAACTGGGTAAAAAGAATTTGAGATAAGAAAATAACTCGCCAAAGAAAACAGAAAGATGTCTTGTGTTCTGCCAGAGAGGATATGCTATCAAGAATGAAAGGAAAAAAGGACTTGTTAAAACTTTTGAAACAAATAAGAGCCAGTACTGCTTGGTCTCAGAATGAATAGGGAAAGATAGAATCCTTATATGCATGGTAAGGTGGATAACCCCGAATATTGCTTGTTCGTATGTTCCAAAGAAAGTCATATTTCCAATATAGTGTTCATGCTTATATTTTCCATATTTTAAGGAATTGGAAAAAGCCCAGATAAAAAGCAAAAATAACAACAGAGTAGAAAATAAGAACTTAAATTTCAATTTTGTGGACAAAATACCATGTTTAGAATTTTGAGGAAAAGTTAAAGAAATGGCTTTGGCTTGAGAAAACAAAGTCTATGGTGGTTATAATTTTCCATCTTCATTTCTAAAGAAAAAAAGAACCAGGGCAAATAGAAAATTTCACTTAGAAATAGTTAAGACATTTAAAGTTTCCTGAAACAAAAAATAAAGCAATTAAAACAACAGTCTAGGCTAAAAAGAGGTTCTTCAACTCATAGCTACTGTTCATTCACTCATCCTCCCATAGCTTCTTTTTTCTCCTCTTCTACATCTCTATCATCTTCAAAACAGTTTGCTGGATTACAAGTTTTAAAAGCTGGCATTCTAACATAAAAATAGCTATCTTTCATTTTTTATTAATCAGAAACTGAGTCTGTCTCTAAATTTCTAGTCTTAAAAAGCTTTGTAATTTTGGCATACTGGGACACACAGCCTATATGGCATAATATATAGCTTAATTAGAAATTCTGCTAACAAAGAAATGATATTCCAAATTCACCACTATATACTTTGAGAATTATATAAGTTCTAATATATAAAGGACAGTTTTCCAGGTATTAGGATTAGGTACAACACAGGTAAAAACACACATTTCAACTCAACTCTTGAACCTTTAACTAAGGGAAGGCAGAACAGACCATAGGTACTGATGGTCAGTGACAGACAGGTGATACTTGAGTAACCGTGATGTAGCAGGTACTTTACATATGTTATCTTTGTAGGTTTTAGAACCTCCAAATAGGTTTAATTATCTCTATTTATACTATAGCTTTATTAAACAAAAATTTTCTATTTTACAGATGCAGAAACTGAGACTGAGAGATGCAACTTGTCCAAAGTCCTCAGGTTGTAAGTGGCAGAATCAGAACTCCAACTTAGGCCTATCTAAAGCCTATAGTTCTGTTACTATCCTGGTTCACTGGTTTGAAAATACTAGGGATCCATCATTTCTCAAGAATTTGTAATAGTTTCTACTGTTACTGTGGTTTTAAATTATAGAAACCTCAAACTTGATAGGAGACAAAACTGCTTTAGTTTCTAGGCTTATTTTATTAGCTCTGTGATTCAGAAGAAACGCCAGGTTTACATTTCTACCATTGCCTTTCTAAATCTAATTATTTTATACAAAGTCCACTTGCTTTTTAAAAATCATTTTCCCCTAACATTATTAATCAAGTTTAATTTTGAAATATTCTTATTTTATGAGGACTCCCAGGACTATATTATCTAATTTTCCTTTGTACATTTATTCCTACTTGGCTAACTTCAGTAAGGGCGGCTTTAATTTTAAATTATGTTTTCAAAGTGCACTGATAACTGTTAATCTGTTTAGTACATCGGAGATTTGTACTGGAAGTTTTCAGAGATGTTAAAATCAAGTAGTTTTGCCAAATTTTATTTGGCACAGGATGGACGTCGTTAAGTTTGATATCTGGCAACTTTATTGAAATTGAATAATTAGCAAACATAATGGTTAAAGTTTATGTAATAAATGCTGATTTATTTAAAATGGATTAGTCAAATGGTTTTTCTAATTCACTGCTGTGAGCAGTATTCATCATTCCTATATTCCAAAACTTCGTTTTATAACAGTTGTTTAGTATTTATTGAACAAAGGGTAACTTATCTTAGGTGTCTTTCAATATTCTGAGGCATATTTGTTTTTAATTCCTGAGATTTCTAAGGATTAAACTAGATAATGTATTTTCCTATGTGACAGACGACCCAAAGTGGGCACAATCACTGGATAAAAAGAAAACAAGCTCTTTGGGGTTTGAGAGAAACAAAAAGACGAGAAGGGAAAAAAGAATATTGTCCGATTTACAAGACGCAGAGGGGACGGGGGGGGGGCGTCGGGAAACGTGTTCAGGACCCTGAAAAGAGCTTGAATTTAAATATTACAAATACATTTATCCCACATGAGACGCTAAGCAGACGGTAGAATTCTTTTCTAAGAACGTCTTTTTTTTAAACATCCATCAGCAAGATCTCTCTTTCACAACACTGGGTGAGTGAGGCCTGTTTGTTCTGCCACTCCCACTCCTGAAGTTTGGGCAAAGTTTAAGAAAGCCCAGGCACCTGCGGCTCTGACCGAAACCCGGGAGGATCACAGGGGAGCGCGTCACTTCTCCCTTGAGTTCCGTCTCCCGATTCCAGACCTTTTTGCTATGCGGTGTGAACGTCCGGCTTCCGCGCCCCAGAAATAAGAGCCATTCCGGGGAGGGGGCCTGGGTCCGCACAGTGCTTCGCAAAGGTGTACGTCTGTAAAACGGGGGCCAGCAGCTCGGCGGCGAGACGAGCCTCCTCTCTAGGCAGCAGCCGCTGGGCCCGAGCACCCGAAAACCCAGACTTGACGCCAGTCCCGCAGCGGGTACCACAGCCCCGCGTACGACCACACCTCCCCCGCCGCGGCCGGAAGGGGGCGGAGCCTCAGACCGGCGCGGCGAGCCTGGCCGCGCGTGGACGGGGGGTTCCTCCCGGGGCTGGGCCCGCAGCGTTTCCGGCGAGCTCCCCCGCGTCCTGCGTCCTGTGGTCTCGCCCGCCCCCGCTGCCATGTTGGATTGTGCGGCTGCCGCCGCCGCCGCCACCGCCACTGCCGCCGCTGCCGCTGCCGCCGCCGCCGCCGCCGCGGAAAGAGGGCCGGAGGAGGAGTTGGGAGTTTAGCGCAGTCGCCGAAGTGCGAGGACAACGACCATCCGGTCAGAGCCTAGCCCAGCGGGAGCTGGGAGCTTCGCTTTCTCAGCGCGGCCCACCGTCGGCTCCTCCTTGCCGTGGCCTCCGCCTTCTCCCCGCGCCGGAGGAGTTGCGAGATGCTGCGCCTCTGACTCCCCTTCTCCCGCCTCTGTCACCGAGAGGGGGAACGAGCGCTCGCCCACTCTCCGGAGGAGACGGCCCTGGACTCCCAGCTCCGCCGGCGAAACCATGAGCTCCGGCCAGCAGCAGCAACCGCCGCCGCGGAGGGTCGCCAACGTGGGGTCCCTGCTGCTCACCCCGCAGGAGAACGAGTCCCTCTTCACCTTCCTCGGCAAGAAATGTGTGGTCAGTGGACGAGACCCGCGTCGCCACGGGCGACGTTGCCTCACGGGCCGGGACTTGGCCGGGAAGTGGGAGTGGGGAAGGAGGCGGGAGCCGCGCGGGGACGGTCCGGCCGCTGGCCAGGCCTTCTCCCGGCCCCGCATCGGCCTCTGGCTCCGCTCCTTAGGTGCGGGCAGTGCGGGCCGCAGCGGCCGGACGCCGCCGCCTGGAGCTGACCGGTAGCAGGGAAGTGTCACCTCAGCAGGCCTGTCCTGGAGCCCTGCTTGACCGGGCCCTCGCCCTTGCTGCTGGTGCAAACTTTACTCAGGCCCCAAGCCGATTTTCTTCTTGCACGAGCAGCTGGATCTTTGTAACCGGGCCCCTGTTCTGGTCCTCGCTGCACTTCCTACCGTTAGATCTGGGGGTACCTTCCTTCACAATGCCAAAGATTTCAGGAGTGGCATAGGTCGGGAAATGGAGCCCCCCAATATGAATGAATTGGACCAGAAGATGGTTTTCATTCCCCCCTGAGGATCTCAGGAGGGAATGGTGTCGAGTGCATGGATTCGCGGAGGGCAGGAAATGCTCCTGTTCCTCACTACAGAGAAACGGGGTTTATTTCTCCAGTAATCTCGTCCAGGCCTGGTTTTTACTCTCCTCCTCACTGATTTATTTATTATTTTATTTATTTTTATTTTTTGGCATTTGTGGGAGGAGGTGCTGTCCTCCACACAACCATGCGCAGGGTAACACAGTCTTTGGTAGTTCTTGGCCTTTTGAGGCCTGAGAATGATTCTCAGGTTGGTGCTGTGCGGCCTGTTCCGACCCCAGATGGCCGGTTGGGAGCGAACAGTTATGCTGTGGGAAGGGGAGTATGTGTTGTTGACGGAAGCATTCATTACATTGGCTGCTGGCACTTCTGGGGGTGGGGAGGTTCTGTTGTGTGGTGTAGGCCTTGTCAATCTGCATCTTAACTGCGGTGGTAGGGTTGAACTGTGGTTCAGTTTGTTGAAACGTTCTTTGGGTCCCTTTCTCTCCTCTTTGCTTGTTAGCACCTGCAGAGTATGTGCCACTGGAACCCAGGAAGACACCTACAGAAATGTCAACAGAGCAGTTTTACAACTTTTCTTAGCAGTGTTAAATGTGTCAAACCAAGCTACACTTACTTGTTTAAAAAGTTAGGATTAGACAATATCTGGAAAGTTACCGGATTAATTGTTAACTTTATAGGAGTCTGTATCCTTTTGGAGATTAAATCATCCATTACAGGCAATTCAGATGTATTTCACATTTCAGAAGTTAGATCTTAACATATTTTGAGTTTGAGTTCTGATTATAGGAATAAACTAAAAGGAGTGGCTTAAAATCAGAATTTTGGGAAACAACCTTTAAGATAATTAAGTCTCCCTCCTCACACACAGCTGTTTTAAACACACGAGAAAACTGGGCCAGTGAGCCTTAAGTCACACAGCAATTTAGTAATGTAACCAGAACTGGAAAACCAGGACTCCTGATGCTTAGCTTTCCACTACATCATGCTTTAGAAGAGTTTTTTCTTCCTTGTTATTATTTTTAAAAGTGGTAGTAAGGGAATAATCTTTTTTTTTTTTTTTTTTTTTTTTACTGAAAACTTATATAATTAAAGTATAAGATTCTTAAAGCAGCACTAAGTTTTGCAAATTTTCAATTTAGGAAAATCTCCAGTACTTTGAATGTTAAATTATCAGCAAATGAAAAATAATTAAATTTTTGCTAGGTTATTACATTTGCTGTGTAATTTGTATCAGAAAGGAGGTAGTTGTATGTGCTATGTTTTACTTACCAAACACGTTAACTTTAGGCAGGAAGGACATTACATTTACACACAGGTATTCTGACTAATTGCTTTGTGCTTATCTGTAATGCTACTGGTTTCATTAAATGACAAATGTGGAAGAATACTGTGATAAAGAAGGATAATGTTGCTTACTGGTTAGTGTAAGTGGCTTTTCAAATAAGCTGTATTCAGTTCTCAATTTTTTTTATTATTAATCAATTTTACCTTTTGAATGTCTGTCTTTTAAAACCACATTTACAGTTACCGCCCCTTCTGGTATGAAATTATTGCAAAGATTAACTTTAATGTTTGACGTCTGCTGTTATTAGAGAGTAAAGTAAGAATATTTTATTTTTTTGGAGTAATTTTTTCTCCCTTTGATGACTATGCAGTTTTTGTAGTTTAAGACAATACTGAAACACAATGTTTCATTAAAAAAAAAATCCAGCAATAAGTTTTATAGATCAGACCAAATTTGTTAAGCATGAAATGTATTTAGAGTAGTAGTTATAGTGCCAACTCTCGAGGAGTAGCTTCTTTTACTCAACAAATACATACTGGATAAGTAAATGTAGAGGTCGAAACCAGGGTTGATGCCTGTCTTCAGGGAGCTTACTGTGTTTAAAAAAGGAAACGTGTAAACTGATGAGTAAGTCAGTACTTCAGAGTGACTTGTAAGAGGTTACATGTCACAATGGAAATGTTTTTGCTTTGTAGTCAGCAGACCAGGGTTCTAATTCATATGATCACTTCGGATAAGTTTCTTAAGCTCCCTATTCCTAGAATTGGTTTTCTCATCTCTAAAATAGGGATACTGTCTCGTGAGGTGGCTGTGTGGGTGAGAAGGACTGTATGTAAATATGTGGATGCTATTATTTTTATAAAGATTCAGGGGATCAAAAGAGAGGATGAGTAAAAACTTTTTAGAATGGACTGTACCTGCATATTTAAGATGAGTAGGTACTACTCCAGGTTGATGAGAGGTATGAAACAGCTTGGAAGTCCGGGGACCTACTAATAATATGTTATAGAGCAAGGAATGTTTCTGCTTGGGTTCTTAAATTTAGATATGCATTGGCATCACGGGGAGAGTATTAACAAATGCATATGGCTAGGCCGAATTCCTAGGTGATGAAAATTCAAGTTCAGTGGATCCGATATGGAACTTGGGCATTTCTATTTTTAGCAGGCTTAACAGAAGACTAACAAGTATCACAGTTTAAGAACCAGTTCTGATTGATATACACTCTTTTCTGGTAGGTTTGATGCTAAAGCACATTGGAAATGTTAACAGGTTTTCCCTCAGCTTTTGGTCTATATTATGAGTTAAGGTTAAATTAAGTTAAAACAAGTTCTTGTAGTACAGCATTTCTCTAACTCCTTAAGATAACAGTGTATATATATTTCATAGATGTAAGAGAGATACAGTTGAGGAAGCATTGGACTAGTTAAAGTGGAGAACCACAAGATCAGATTTGTGTTTTTGAAAGTTGAGGGAGAAAGGTGGAGGCATGCTAGAAGGTGGATCAAGGATTGTGAGAGTGAAGACAAAGGAGATCGGATAGGTTTTTACAGTAGTCGATGTGAAATATGATCGGGGCCTGAATTAAGGCAGTGCTGGTGGGAATTCAAGGACAATTAAAAAGACTCCAGTACGATTACATCCCCTTTAGTAAAAGGGGTGAGGGAAGGGAATTGTTGTAAAGGCAAGTATAACCACCAGCAGAAGTATGCAGAACTCTCTTACTAAATGGAAATATGCCTAGATATTAATGAGACTCAAAATTGCTGATTGGTTTCATGGAGGAGGTGAATCTTCAGTAAATCTATTGTTTTGCTAGTTTTTAAAAATAGCTTTTGTGAAAGTTGAGGTTTCATTTAAAGTTATATGTAATATATGAATATATGTTCTGTACTTTTGCATAAAGTTCCATTAGCTGGTAGTATTTCCTTAGAACAATTAAGAAGGGTTAAAAACAAGATTATCAGGTTTTGGTTTATAGTTTCGTTGCTTATCATGTGGTCTGATTTTACTTATTTTCTGTAAAGAATGTGTGCCATCTTGTCAAGTAGAGTTTAATATATCTAGTCCTGAATTAGAAATTAGGGATTGAGAATAATAAAACCTTGTAGTAGCCCTCTTCAACCATCTGTGGTCCAAATGGATTAGGGTTAGTAATGTTGTTGACTGTTACCTTTCCCTGTCATACTCACCTGGTTTGTTTGCTTCAAGATTTAATGATACTTAAGAAGCCATTTTTATTAACCAACTTTAATCTTTATTTCCTTTAACTCCTTAGCACTTGTTTTAACTTGCTTGTATTCTTTGGCTTTTGTTTTTTCCTCACCCTGTATATAATTCTGAGAGATTAGACCTTATGCCTATATAGTCTTCGATATAATTTTTTCTATTGTGTAGCATACAGATCACTGAATACTTATTGACTAATTATAATGGCTAACTTATTTATTCCTTAGGAGCTCATTCAGCATTTCTTATTGCTTGATTAGGTTGTTAAAACTTATTTGTAATGCAGATGGTATCTGGACTTAAGTATTCATTTGTTAGAGAACAAAATGGTATAACTCTGTTGCTGAATTAATATAGGTGGTGGCAGTAACTCCAATGGTTACTTTGTTTCTGTTCTAAATTCTTAAATAAGGTTAAGATGGAGAGGTGCCTCGAAGGATCATTGTCTTGATGAAGGCCTGAATTACTGGTGGGAAGTTAGAATTGGGAATGTATTTCAGTTTGAGTAATGTGAAAGGAAAAAAGGTTAAAATTGATGGGATTGGGAATATACAAAGAATAAAAGGCAACCTTGCCTAGTAAAGAAGTAAAAGGTGACTACAGAAGTGTCCTACGGGTGAACTAAAAGTACAGGAGATTTGGAAGAAGGCAGCAGACATGGGTTATAAATCCTGTTTCTTGTTATTCTTAGCTCTGTAATATAGGAAAATATCTTAACCAGTATGAGCTTTAGTGTTTAGATTTGTGAAAATGGGTGTAGTCAAGGATTTTAGGAAAGAATGCAGTAACATGTATAGAACTTAGAGTGCCTGACACTTATAAAGTATTCTGGGAGATTGGAGAAGCATATAAAGAATGTCATTATCAGTATTACTCAGTTTAGATTTCCTGTTACTGGCAGGGAGTTTTTAAAGTAAAATTTTGAACTATATTTTATATTTGTTTTGATTTTGGTAAATTAATTCTAACAATTTAAAGTCAGTTAATTATAGAGTATGTAAATTAAGTTAAGCAGCAGCTGGAACAACACTAGGGAGTTTCTGGGCAGCGTCAGCCCCTCTGGCTGCTGACCAAAGAGGGAAGAAAAGGGGATACTGGTAAAAGAGAAGTTCCTAGGTTTTAGTCCATGCTCTGCCACCAGTGAATTGTGAATGTGAACAAGAATCTACCTTCTTGAACCTAATTTTCCTAATCTGAAAATGAGGGGTTAAACAATATAACACCAATCTTTCTAGCTTTAATATTTATCATTCTGACTATTCTAGATGCCAGAGATTCTGTAGCAGGAAAGAACAGAACAGCCTTCTGTTAATCTTGGCATTCGTGTGTTTTGCACAGTGAAAGGTAGATAACCTCAAATCATTTCATTGCAGATTCCCATTTCTAACTCACCTTTTTCTAAGCATCACAGTTTAGTAAACATTTTACTTTAAAAAGTCAGGTGAACAGCATTAAAAGGTATTAGTAATAGAATAGTCACCTCTTAACTAATTTAAACATGTTCTCTTAGATTGATGTACCTTTCATATATTTCCACGTCCATGTGTACCTACTGCATACCTTTTATTACCACATCCTGTATTTTATGAGTTTCTCGTAACTTATTAACCTCTCTTGTATTAGTTCCCTAGGGCTGCCATAACAAAATACCACAAACTGGGTGGCTTAAAACACAGATTTGTTCTCACACTTGTAGAGGCATTGAGACAGAATCTGTCCCATCCATGCCTCTTTCCTAGCTTCTGGCATTTGCTGGCAACCCTTGATGTTCCTTGGTTTATAGTTTCATGATTCTAATCTCTACCTATGTAATCACATGGTATTCTCTACTTGTCTGCCTTTGTCTTCTTATAAGGACACCAGTCATTGGATTAATGTCAACCCTAATGACCTCATCTTGGTCACATCTGCAAAGACCCTCTTTCCAAATAAAGTCACACTCACATACAGGGATTATGGCTTCAACATATCTTCTAGGGAGACACTATTCAACCTGCAGTAATGGGTATTTTTACTTTCTAAGTTTCACCTTTAGAAACAGTGCTATAATGAACATTCACATATATATTTCTATATATCCCTTCCAAGTATTTCTATACAATAAATTCTAAGAAATGAAGTCAGAGAGCATGAACATTAAAAATACTATTAAATATGGCAGAATTGTCTTCCAAAATAGTTACCTAACTTTTATATTCTCATCAACACTAGGATTTAATTTTTTTTTTTTTGCTTTTGACAGTTTCACTGGTTAAAAAAATGTAATTGACTTGTATTTTTTATAAAGTTAAACATTTTCATGTCTGTTGGTCATTTATATATCTTTGAATTGTCTGTTCTTTCTTTAGACCATTTTTCTACTGGGTGGTTTTTTTCTTAGTGACTTGAAGAACTCATTAGGGATAGTAATTGTCTTATAAATTACAGTATTTGGGGGCAATTTGTTTATCTTTGACAAGTATTTTTGGTGTTTTTTGGTCATTGCATAGGTTTTAAATTTTTGTGTAGTTAAATGTAATAATGTTTTTTTATTATATCAGGTTTTTATTTAATACTGTCCTAGCTAAGAAATGCAATAATATTTACTCACATTTTCCTAGTACTTTTATGGTTTTATTTTGAACATATTAACTTTGATCTTTCTGGAAGTAACTTTGGAAAACTAGTAGAAATTCAGCTTTATATTTTTACAGTTGGCTAGATGTCTCAACACCATTTATTCAGCAATTTATTTTCTCCCACATATCTGAAATGCTACCATTATAATTTACTAAATAACCAGATGGGTTTAGACTCATTTCTGCATTCTCTTTTGTTTATTTCATTTGTTTATTTGCCAGTATACAGAATTTTTAATTAATGTAGCTTTTTAATAATGATACAGTTTGATTAGTATTAAGTCCCTTATTACTTTCCTTTTCAATATTTTCAGGCTATTTTTATGTGCCTATGCTTAGTATTTTTCAGGACCTTACCTCTCACCCCTGTCCCCCACCAAAAAAATTTTTGCTTCAATTTGGAATAGCACTGCATTTGTAAATTAATTTAGGAAGAATTGACATACTGAGGCTTCCAGTTAAAAAGACAGTCTTTTTTATTTACTATTTAAGTCTATTTTCTTCTGTATTTTATAATTTTCTTATGTGTAGTAGACATTAACATTTTTTTTGCTACAAAAATAACACCCAGTTGTACTCATTGTTTAAAGCACACACAAACAAAAACACACAAACACAATGCACTATACAGAGTTAAAAGTTTGAATACCCTTTAACTCTTCTCATCCCTCAGTACAATTAGGCTCCATAGAAAGATCTTCTTAATGATTTGATATGACTTTCTCATCCTGTGTATGTATGTATGTATGTGTGTGTTTCTGCATTTTACCTAAAAGAGGTCATATTCCAGACAGTTTATATGAAATATATCTAAATCTTAAAAAAGAAAAAGAAAAAGAAACATTTTTTATTGTGGAAAATTTTTAAACATACACAAAGTGAAATAGCATAATGAACCTACATATACCTATCAGCCAGCATTAGTGGGTATCAACATATAGTTAATCTTGTTTGCTTTATATTGTTTTCCACTTTTTCCTTTCCTGTATTGTTTTCAAGTAAATTCCAGGCATATTTTTTTCCTGATCAGTCTCTCTAAAAGTTTATTAATTTTACTTTAAACAAACAGGTTTTAGTTTGATTTCGATTGTTTTTCTTGTTTTCTATTTTATTGATTTCTGCTCTGATCTTTATTATTTCTCTCTGCTTACTTTGCATTTAATTTGCTTTTTGTAGTTTTTCTTAAGGTGGTAACTACTAAAGTAATTGTTCTGAGACCTTTTTTCATTTTCTAATATAATATTTAGTGCTATACTTTTCCTTCTAAATACTGCTTTAGTGGCATCTCACATATTGGAGAGGTCTTATTTTCATTTTCATTATTTAAGTTACTTTCATTATTTTCCTTTTCATTTCTTTGACCCAACTGTTTTTTTGTTGTTTGTTTTTAGAAATATGCAATTTAGTTTCCAAAGATTTAAGAATTTTCCTGACGTCTTTCTGTTATTGATTTCTAACTTAATTATATTATTTTTGGAGAACATATGAATCCTTTTTATTGAGCAGAGTTTTATAGCCCAGAATGTGGTCTAAATTGGTGTTCCACATACACTTAAAAATATAGTGTAGTTTAAATTTTCTTTATTCTTACTGATTTTCTTTCTTTACCTGCTGTATCAATTACTGAGATAGGGATATTGTATTCTTCCACTATAATTACAAACTTGTCTGTTTCTCTTTGCAGTTCTATTAGTTTTGCTTCATATGTTTTAGATGTATAAACATTTATAATTATGTCTTCTCAAAAAATTGACCATCATCATGAAATGACCCCCTTTGTCCCTGCTGTACTTGGCTCTGAAATCAATTTTGATGTAAATATAACCACTGAAGCTTTCTTTTGATTGGTGCTATAATCATTTTTTCATTCTTTTACTTTTCATCTCTTTGTGTCTTTACATTTCAGATGAGTTTCTTATAGGTAGTGCATAGCTGGGTCTTGCTTTTTAAACACAATCTCAATATTTGCTCTTTAATTTGGATGCTTAGACCATTTACACTTACTGTGACTATTGATATGATTAGGTTTAAATCTGCCATCTTGCTGTTTTCTCTTTGTCTCACAGTCTTTGTTCTTTTTCTCTTTTCTGCCTTTCTTTAGATTGCTTTAGTCTTTTTTGGTTTCCTTATAATCTCCTTTTGTTTATTCAATTGTAACTATTTTGCTGTTTTTGTAGTCACTTTAGGATTTACAGTATACATGTTTAACTTATCACAGTCTACTTTCAAAAGCTATATATCACTTCACATTTAGTATAAGAACTTAAAATAGCATAATTCCATTTCTTCCCTTTAGGTCATTATGCTGTATCATTGCCATACATTTTACCTTCTTCATGTATTATAAACTCCATGATACATTGTCTTTTTTTTTTTTTTTTTTGCTGTAAAGATTCAATTACTTTTTGAAGAGATTTTAAAACTAAGAAAAAAGTTCTTATATTTACCCATTTGGTTATCACTTCTGGTACCCTACTTCCTCAGTTTGATCCATTTAGACTTCTCTCTTTTGTTTTCTTTGACCAGAGTATTTTTTTAAATATCTCTTATAGCAGCAGTCCCCAACCTTTTTGGCACCAGGGACCGGTGCCTCTATTAGAATCTAATGCCTGATGATCTGAGGTGGAGCTGAGGCGGTGATGCTAGCCTAGTGCTGGGGTGCAGCTGCAAATACAAGTGAAGCTTCACTTGAAGGCCTGCCTGTCATCTCCTGCTGTGCAGCCTGGTTCCACACAGGCTGCGGACCAGACTGGTACCAGTCTGCAACCCCTGTCTTATAGTGCAGGTCTGCTGCTGATAAATTTTTTCAGCGTTGTGTCTGAATAGTCCATAAATTTGGTCCTGATTCTTGGAAGATATTTTTCTGGATGTAAAATTCTAGGTTGATAGTTTTCTTCTTTCTGTAGTTTAAAGTTGTTGCTCCAGTGCCATCTGGTTTGCATTATTTCTGACAGAAAATCTGCTGTTACCCTTTTTTAAAAATTTTCTGTACATAATGTATCTTTTTTCTCTTACTGCTTTTAAGATTTTTTTATTACTGATTTTAAGGAATCTGATTATGATTTGCTTTAGTGTGGTTTTATTGTCTCTTGTTGAGATTTCTTGAATTTCTTGGATCTGTGAGTTTATAATGTTTATATGGAGTTTGGGAAATTTTAGACACTTTTTCAAATATCTGCTCCCTTTCCCCTACCCTGCCCCTCCAGACTTCAGTTACACACATGGACTGTTTGAAATTGTCCTACACCTCACTGTTGTACAGCTCAGTTTTTTCCTTCTGTCTGTTTGTGTTTTCTTTAGATAGTAGCTATTGCTGTCTTTAAGATCACTAATCTTTTTCTACAATATCTAATCTGCCATTAATACCATCTAAACATTGTTTTTTTATATCAGATACTGTAGTTTTCATCTCAAGAAGTTTAATTTAGATTTAAAAATCTATGTATTATATGTCTCTACTTAACATATTCAATCTTTACTTTAGCTTAATGTATGGAATACTGGTATGATAACTTTAATTTTGTCATTTGTCAATTTCTCGATATATTCTTCACTATGAATCATTTTTTCTGCTTTTTTCAGGTTTGGTATTTTTGATTGGATGCCAGGTACTGTGAAATTTATCTTGACTTTATTAACCAGTCTTTTGAATTTTTAGTGTTACTTTTTATTTTCCACTGACGTCTTCTATAATTCCTAATTGCTATTTTTTAAGAGCAGCCTTTGTTTTGCAGTAGTAGCTAATTAAATATATCTGAAGATCCTAATTTATTTTTTAATTCTCATCATTGAAAAAGTTTTTCAGTGTGCATTCATGCTGTTTTCCTTAATTATCTGATTATTCTTGATTGTTGGTCCAAATTCTGTTTGAGGGACTGCTTTCTCAATATTGAAGATAGCTATCTTAGATTTCTTTCTTTCTCTTTAATTAATAGACTTTGTTTTATACAGCCATTTTAGATTTACAGAAAAATTATACAAAAAGTACAGATATACCATCTCTCTCCCCCCACTAGTTTTCCCTGTTAACATCTTTCATTAGTGTGATACATTTGTTTAAATTCATGAACCAATATTGATACATTATTAACAAAAGTCTATAATTTATTACTTGTATAATTTGTACAATTTAACTCCTGTACAGGAATTTTGGTTTTGGTTTTCACAAATGAATATAACGTATTCACCATTACAGAGTAGTTTCACTGCCCTAAAAATATCCTATGTTCCACCTATTTATCCCTCTCTTCTTCTGCCATAACCCTAGGATCCACTGATTTTTTTTTTTTTTTTTAATTTTTGTTTTACCTTTTCCAGAATGTCTCATAACTGGAATAATGTAGTATATTATCTTTATAGACTAGATTATTTCACTTAGCATTTTGCATTTAAGCTTCCACTATGCCATTATGTAGCTTGATAGCTTATTTCTTTTAATCACTGAATAGTATTTCATCATATAGATGTACCATGGTTTGTTTATCCATTTACCCATTGAAGGAAATCTCGATTGCTTCCAAATTTGGGCAGTTATGAATAAGCTGTTATAAACATTCATGTGCTAGGTTTTGTGTGGGTATGTTTTCAACCCATTTGGGTAAATGCCTAGGAGCATAATTGCTGCATCATATAGTAAGCCTAAGCTTGCATTTGTAAGAAACTACCAAACTGTATGCCAAAGTGGCTGTTGCATTTTGCATTCCCATCAGCAAAGTGCGAGTTCCTGTTGTTGCACATCCTTACCAGTATTTGGTGTTGCCTTTTCTTTGAATTTTAGTCGTTCTAATAAGTTTATAGTCATATTTCATTGTTGTAATTTGCACTTCCTAATGCCGTATGCCGAGCATGTTTCCCTATGCTCATTTGCCATCCTTATATCTTTGATGAGATGTCTATTTCGATCCTTTTGCCCAGTTTTTAGTTGGATTGTTTGTTTCTTATTGTTGAGTTTTAAGAGTTCTTTGTCTATTAAAGCTGTACATTCTTTATCAGATATATGTTTTGCATATATTTTTTCCTAGTCTGTGGCTTTTCGTTCTTCTGTCTGTGTCTTTTGCAGAGCAGACGTTTTTAATGAAGCCCAACTTACCAGATTTTTCATGGATTGTGCTTTTGGTGTTATTTCTAAAGTCATTGTGAAACCCAAGGACACTTAGATTTTCTCCTTTGTTCAGAACTATCTTTTAGAAATTTTATAGCTTTGCATTTGACATTTAGGTTTATGATCAGTTTTGAGTTAATTTTTGTGAAAGATGTAAGATCAGTAAGATTTTTTTTCACATATGGATATGTGGTTTTTTTCAAAAAAGATTATTCTTTCTCCTTTGGCTTGTCATTGCTCCTTTGTCTAAGATCCCTTGAATATGTTTGTGTTGGTTTACTGGGCTCTGTGTTGTCATTAACTAATTTCTTTGTTTCTCCGCCTGTTAGTGTTTCACTGCCTTGATTACTATATCTTCTATAGTATGTCTTAAAGTCAGATAGTTTCAGTCCTCTGACATTCATCTTTTTCTTCAATATTGTATTGATTATTCTGGGTCTTTTGCCTTTCTATATAAACTTTAGAATCAGTTGATATTTTCAATATAACTTTGGAATTCTGTCGAATCTATAGATCTAGCTGGGAAAAACCAACATCTTAACAATATTGAGTTTTCCTATCCATGAGTATGAAATGTCTCTGCTTATTTACATTTTCTTTTCTTTCATCAGAATTTTGTAATTATATGGATTTTATGTATGTATTGTTTGATTTATACCTAAATATTTTTCTTTTGTTTACTTTTTTTGTGCTAATGTAAATGGTATTTGTTTTTTAATTTCAAATCCAAGTCATTCATTGTTGGTATATAGGAAGCCAATTAACTTTTGTATATTATATCCTATGACTTCGACTTCGCTATACTTGCTTATTAGTTTCTGTAATTTTGTTGTTGTCATTGTCATCGTTTTAATTCTTTAGGATTTTCTACATAGATAATCATGTCATCTGCAAACAAAGACAGTTTTATTTCTTCCTTCCCAGTCTATATTTTTACTTTATTTTATTTCCTTGTTCCATTACCTAAGACTTCTGGTACAGTGCTAAATAAGAGTGATGAGAGGGGACTTTGTTTCTGATAGTGTTTGTCACCACTAAGTATAAGTTTAGTTGTAGGTTTTCACATTCTTTATCAAGTTGAGGAAGTTCCCCTCTAAGTTTGTTGAAAATGGTATTGTATTTTGTCAAATGTGTTTTTTTCTGCATCTATTCATGTGAACATGGTTTTTCTTCTATGGCTTGTTAATATGATAGATTGTTAAAATTGTTAAATTTTATTAAATGTCAAAATTTAACATTGAATGTTAAAAACTTTGCATACCCAGGATAAATCCTACTTGGTCATGGAATTTGATTCTTTTTATATATTGTTGGATTCAGCTTGCTAATATTTTGTTGAAGATTTTTGCATCTATGTTCATGAGATGTATAATCTGTAGTTTTTCTTGTTATGCCTTTATGTGGTTTTGGTAGTTCTGTTTCTATCTTCTGGAAGAAATTTTAGAGAATTTGTATACTTTCTTAAATGTTTAGTCAAAGTCATCAGTGAAACCATCTTGGCCTAGTGTTTTCTGTTTTGGGAGGTTATTCATTATAGATTGAATTTCTTTGCTAGACAGATTTATCTGATTATCTAGTTCTCCTTGTCTGAATTTTGGTAAATTGTGTCTTTTGAGCAATTGGTTTATTACATCTAAGTTATCAAATTGTGGACATAGAGCTGTTCATAATATTCCTTTGCTGTCTTTTTGATGTCTGTAGGATGAGTAGTGATGACTCTCTTTCATTTTTGTTACTTATGTCTTCTCTCTTTTTTCTTGGTTAGCCTGGCTAGAAATATATCAGTTTTATTGATCTTTTTATTTCCTTATTGATTTCTTGTTTTCAGTTGCATTGATTTCTCCTGTAATTTTTGTTTTCTCTTTCCTTCTGCTTGCTTTGGATTTATTTTGCTTTTCTCTTTCTAGTTTCCTAAGGTAGATGCATAGGTTATCGATTTTAGATTTTTTTTCTTATATGTGCATTCGATGTTATAAATTTCTCACTAAGCACTGCTTTTGTTGCATCCCACACATTTTGATAAGTTATATTTTCATTTTCATTTAGAATATTTTTAAATTTCTCTTGAGACTTCTTTGACCCATGTGTTATTTAGAAGTATGTTTGATCTACAAATATTTTTGAAAATTTCCAGCTTTCTTTTTTCTGATTTGTACACTGCGGTCTGAAGGCATACTTTGTATTATTTCTGTTCTTTAAATTTGTTGTGTTTTATGGTCCAGAATGTGGTCTGTCTTGATGATTATTCCATGTGAGCTTGAGAAGAATGTGTATTCTGCTGTTGTTGAAGAGTATTCTAAAAATAGAAACTGGATCCTGCCGATCAATGGATAGATGATGTCGCGTTCAACTGTGTCCTTGCTGATTTTCTGCCTGGATCTGTCAGTTGCTGATAGACATTTGCAAGGGTGTTGAAATCTCCAGCTAAACTAGTGGATTTATCTGTTTCTCCTTGTTGTTCTATCAGTTTTTGCCTCATGACATTTTGATGCTCTACTGTTAAATGCACACACATTAAAGATTGTTACAATTTCTTGGAGAATTGACTCCTTTATCATTATGTAATAATATTATGTCCCTCTTTATCCTTGATAATTTTCCTTGTTCTAAAGCATGCTTTACCCAAAATTAATGTAGCTACTTCAGCTTCCTTTCGATTAGTGTTAGGATAGTATATTTTCCTCTATCTCTTTGCTTTTAATTTACGTATCTTTATAATTGAAATTATTTTTTATAGATAATATGTAGTTGGGTCTTTTTTTTTAATCCACTATGACAATCTGTTTTTTAATTGTGTTTTTAAACCATTTACATTTAAAGTGATTATCAATATAATTGGATTAATATTGACTATTTGTTAACTATTTCCTGTTTGTTGCCCTTGTTCTTTGTTTCTTTTCTTTTTTTCCATTCCTTTTCTGCTTTGTTTGGTTTTGATTGAGCATTTTATATGTTTCCATTTTCTCTCTTAACATATCAGTTAAACTTTAAAAAATGTTTGTTTTCGTCCTGTCATTAGCAGTGTACATTTATAGTAAATTTAACTTTGATTTTAAATAACATTATATTACTTCCTAGTTAGTAATGGTACCTCGTTACAGAGTATTCCCAATTTCTTCATCTCATCCCTTACAACACTGCTGTCATTCATTTCACTTATCCATAATCACTGAATACATCTACTTTTAATTTACATATTGGCTACTAGAAAATTTGGAATTGCTTATGTAATTCACATTATATTTCTGTTGTACAGTGCAGAGTTTGTCAGTTCACAAAATAATAATGATAAAAGTGGAAATCACACAGAAACAATGTATTAACATATGTGTCTATTCTTTCTGGGTTTTGTTTTTTGTGAAGTATTGAATAAATGTACACATGTATTTACTCTGAGCAGACACACCTCCACAAGCACAGATATTAACTATTGTTGACATTATTACATGTCAATAAGTATACCATTTTCAGTGGATACATATAGATTTACCAATTCCCTGGGGATGGGCAGTATCTCTACTCTTGCACTTTGGGTCCATTATTAAGTAAAATAAGGGTTACTTGAACACAAGCACTGTGATACCATGATTGTTGATCTGATAACCAAGATGGCTACTTGGTGACTAATGGGTGCGTAGCGTATACAGCATGGATATTGCTGGACAAAGGAATGATTCACATCCTGTTGGGATGTAGCTAAGGTGAAAAGTATAGTATGTTCAGGCATCTGCAGATTATTTGACTTCTGTCTCTGATATATATTGAGTTATATGAAGGGGAAAGTTGTTAATTCCTCAGGTTATGAAATTGCTTGAATCCTTGCGAAAGAGTTTGGACCTTATTCTTATCAAATAGCAGCCTGTTATTGTTAACCTAAAAATAAAAAGGCCTGTCATACTGGGAGACAACAAGCATTTATTTGAGATCCTTAAGAATAGCCATTGGGGAAATCACTGATTCCAGCAGAAGTCAAAATAGTGTTCTGATTAGGAAACAAAGGCAGTAGGTATTTATGAGAAGGGGGAGGGAAACGGTCACATCAATAGGAGGAAGACATTTCTGTTGGTACAGATAACATAACATAGTGATGTTAATTCTAAACAATGTTTTAAATTTTCAGTCCAGTAGTCATCAATCAGTTCAGTAGTCATAATAGCTGCTTTCTTGTCATTGCAAATAGTTCTTTGGGATACAATGTTGTTTTAGGCCCAGACCAAAGGTTGTTTTACCCTATTTTAACATTCCAAAGATTTGAGGCATAAGTAGTGCAAAGCAGTTGTGCTCTAATAGCAGCTCCAGCTCCATTGTAAAGTGGCTCCATTTATATTATTGTTTATACTATTTTGTTTTTAAGCATGAATCTATATTAAAAGCTAATTGGCAAGAAGAATTATGGAGACTAAAATAAAGGCAGAGTTTCTCTTAGGCTGTGATAATACTTCAGGCCAAAGGAAGGTATAAATTTTAGATCTCATTTTTACAGTTGTACATAATAGCATATGCATATGGTGAAAAAAAACGTGTCCTTTCTCATTTATTTTCACTAAAATCTCAGAGGTATGAGGCTATACATAATATATTTACTTTAAGAAGTATATTAAGTTTTTTTGTCCCTTTTCTTTTTTGGATTAAGTAACAGAAACTGTTCTGTCTGGCTTTAGCAAAAAGGAATTTATTGTCTACCAGATGACCCCATGGAATCCAAAACAGAATTGAGAAATAACAATTCATGAACAATAGGAAGCTGGGAAGCTCTGAGAACAGCAGCAGGCATCAGTGGGACTTCTCCAGTTATCTCTTCCCCAAACCACTCAGTCCTGTCTGTGACTGTGCTTGAGATTCTAAATTCCTGGGAGAGAATCTTAATTGATTGAACTTTAGCACAGAAGCTTGTTCCTAGAGAGAGACAGCAGGTGTCTGACGTTGCAAGTTTTGGGGTTGGGAAATAGGCAGTGCCAGCAAGGCAGGTTTATCATATACATGAAAGGTAGTGAAATCCTATTAAGATATAGTACATGATTATTTATTTGGTCTCTCACTGACCCAAACCTGCTTAAGATGCCATTGTTAAAAATATTTACTGTACTGAGAAGCTTTTTTAGTCACAACTCTAATCGCGGATTTGTAGACCCTAAAGACAAGGGTGTCTTCATAATTTTGGAAATTTGGGGGTTTTTTTCTGATTCTCTTTTTTAATTGGCCAGCTAGCTGCAAACAGGAAATACTAGACCTCTCCTTACAGTTGGCCCTCTAAATCCAATGTTCCGCATCCACGGATGCAGAGGGCTGAATAAAGTATTTACGCATCAGAGGATTTTGGTATCCGATAGGGGTCCTGGAACCAATTCCCTGTGGATACTGAGGAAAGCCTATACTAGTTTCTGTAACTAAGCACAGTTCTGTAGTAGAGCTTTAAAATGATCTGATTGGAAATATAACAGCTGATAAACCTGATAATGCAAATATCATAATTAACATCTAATATATGTGCAGTACCAAGCAATTTTCTAAGCACTTTTGGTATGTTATTTTATTTAATTCTAATAACACCATGATAAAGGAACTTTTTAGAGCATTTACACGTATTAACTAACTTATTCTTTATAACAACCCAAAATAAAGTCAATTATATACCCATTTCACAGATGGGGAGGATAGAGAAGTTAAGTAATCATCTAAATCAGTATAGCTTATAAGTGGTAGGATCTGTTACAGAGTCAGTGTTTTCAGGCGTCACACTGTATTTCCCTGGGACATTCCTGATTCTCTGCCCTCATCTCGTCCTCAGTCAGAATTCAAGGCTCCCTTCTCAGCCTTCCCAGAGCACTTTATTTCTGCTTTCATTTTGGTACTTGTAGCATACTTTGTTATTTTTAAAAATATTTTTAAACATATCTCCCTTACTAGGTTATTAACTCCTTTAAGACAGGAACCATCCTTAATTATTTTCAGCACATAAGAAGTATTTGTTAAATTGAATTTAATGCCCTATTCAAATTTAGTTTCTAAGTTTACCAGACATTTTGTGAACAAATAACGATTTTCTTAATTCTTTTTATTTAGTATTTGTCTAATGATCCCAGCTGTGTCCTATCCTTGACCTTATTAATTCCACCACTTGTTCTGAGAAAGTATATAACATCTCTTCCCTGGGACTTTCCAAAGCAGTACTCTCCAATAGAACTTATGATGATGGACGTATCCTGCATCTGTGATATCTCATATTGTAGTCACCTGTGGCTACTGAGCATTTGAAATGTGGCTAGTATGATCAAGGAACTGAATTTTCAACTTTAAATTTAAATAGCTATATGTGGCTAATAAAATATACTGCCTTATTAGACATGAATGTCCAGAGAGCAGAAGAAGAGAATCCAGCACTTAACAGTACCCTCCCTGGCCACCCACATAAGGGCTTACCTGGAAAGGACAGTAACATTGTAAAAGATTTCCTTGGTTCAAAGTGAATTAGTTCCCAGATAATTTACACATTAAAAAATACATAGAAATTCAAGGTATTAAATATATACGTGAGCACTAAGAGTCACCCTTTCCATTTAAAGAGAAATTATTAGCTTGTTGTTCCTGCCTTTACAGCACATAATGTAAGTTTTATAGAGTTAGTATTATATTGTCTAAAATCCTCTCACTTCCCCTCCACTCCTAAGTTCTTGATTTATTGATTGTAAAGCTCTTTTAATAGAAAAAAAGTAACATCTACTTTTTATTTTAATATAGTTAACTTCTTCTTTGTGGAGGTTGCAGTCAAACATCTATTTACATATTCATTCAATTTTAGTAATAATAACAACCAGAGTTAGAAATATTGGTTCATGCATTTTGAATAAAATTGCCTTTTGAAACTAGCAACATTGAGCTCTTGGAGGAAATATATAAAACCTAGTTTATGGGAAAAATAATTTATTTTCCAAATTATTAACTAGATCATTATTAACGTTTTGTACTGCAGTTTTAAATCTGCAATTGTGAATAATATGCCAGTCTTAAAAACAACTTAAGAAAGGTGTTTGTTTGTTTGTTTGTTTTGCATCTCTTAATTCTTATGCATAATGAATAGGAGAATCTCAAATGTACTTAAAAAGTCCTTAGTTAGGTTGTATGTTGAATTTAAACTGTCATTTACTTCAGATTAGCCTTCTCTTGTATGTCCTTCCACCTTGATTGTACTTATGAAAGTCAAGCAAATCAAATGTGTTTATATATCTATATCTATGTATAAAAATATGTACAGTCATTACTGTGACTGTCTTTAAATGCCTGAATAATTATGAATTAGTACATATAGAATAACAAGTATGGAAGACAAAGCCATTGAATTTTAAACTTGCTTATCTTGATCAGTTGTGTTTAAGAGTTCAAAAGACTCAAAAGGACATTTATGAAAGAAATCTTAGACTTTGCCCTTCATTACAGACATAGGCTATGGTTGTCAAAGTTTGCTTTTTTATTACTTTATGCCTTTAGACTCTGTAGTATGCTTTTTCAGCAATGTTGACTTTGCTGAATTTTTAAAGGGAAGCTTTTGAAAGCTACTAGAAATTCTTT